>NMRB01000186.1:127794-202170 GCA_002633025.1 Notospermus geniculatus | reverse complement strand
CTGAGCAAATAGAAGAATCATCAAAATGCCTGCGGATTGTTTTGCAAACAACGGACAATAGCATCTTTTGTTTATATGAGCGTTGATTAAACAGAAAGCAGACGAACAGTGTGAAACCTGCTTCTACGGTCTCTAAAATTGTTAAATTACAGTTTGAGATATCTTCCATTTGATAACAATGGATTGAAGCCAGTTGTCTTATCAATAGATGGCCAGTGTGAAGTCTTTAAAACAATTAAGACACCCATCGTGATCTAGACGATTTTTGTCCGGCTTAAACGCTTTGTTCGGGAGTCTATCAAAGTTATCCTTGCGTAGAGAAGCTGCCAGCTCTAGAGAAACAAAAGTAATTGTTTCTGGTGATACCCAGGAGAATGGCAGACCACATCTTAGCTGTGGGAACCAAGTTGAAGTGGTGGACGGCCAGCAGCAAGTGAATAAAACATTTAACTTGAGTTAGCTATCGCTGTGAATGGAGCGCAGACAAAACCCAGCTGACATCGGACCTCTATTCCAAGAAGTGTGTCTACGGACAAGAACATAGAGAATGCTGACACAGTCAAATCTTAAACTGTCCACGTTAAAGTGAAATTAACTTCGCAGACAGATGGTGGAATCATTCACAAACCACGTCGGTTTGGGCCTATTCATTTAAACATTGTTTTTTTTGTCCACGATCTTCTCTTGTGGCCCCTGCCCTGGGCAGATCGTAGCCGCCAGTAATCCACACCCCTATCGTTGCCCTTTCCACCCAAGGGCAGACTGACCGTCGTTCGAAGCCGATTAGGAATCTTTCAATCATAAATGTCCTCTGACTCCATTGTTGCCGTCACACTCAATCACGAAATGTGGACCTCAGGCAAGCAACAAGACCTTGAACAAGTTGATCTTCTTGAAACATACAACAAAATCAGATTCACACCGAAACTTTATCGGGATTCACCGAGGGAGCTTGTCAAACGAGGTAACACGACTGCCAACTGCTGACGTTCGGACTGCCAACTTCACCCAGATTTACGCCTACACAGCTTCAACAACTCCTGTCTGTGCTGGGAACATCCTTTGTTTCAATACGATAGACAAGGTTCATGCAACAACATGTACATAATACCCCAATGTACATGTTGTTGCATGCACACCGCAGTGCCCCTCAAATCACTGACACAGCCTCGGGACCCGTGGTCAATGTATAGGCTGTGAATGCCCAACTCAACCAATGAGCACAGTCCTTTCAAAAACTTCGGTCACTTACCTAGGATTAAGGATATGTTGAACCTTGTATGAAAAGTACTCACCTAGAACGAAAAAGAAAAGGATTTGTAAGCAATAGTGAAATTGACAAGGGAATGAATTTTAGTGTGCCTGGGCCTGTTTCATAAAGTGACTTTAAGCCAATGGTACCATTAACTTCAGTGCATTTTCCATTTGGTTAAAGGTACCATTAGCTGAAAGTCACTTTTTGAAGCCCCGTACATTTGTCGATCTGGGGGCATCGTCATATGCCTTTTTTGTTACAAAATACATTGTACTATCTCATGAAGTCCTATTATATACATCTTTGCACAGAATGCTGTTTGCACTGCATTTGGTCCTCAACTGTCATACTCAGAGGAATACAAGAACGATTGTCCGTTTTATTGTCACAACGGCTGCTGATGTTCATATCTCCAGTCTGTTAGCATCATTTGCTACAATTACTAATCATCACAGACGAGAAGAGATAAGTCAATCTATAAAAGGACTCTTTACGAAGTGAGCAGTATTATGGTCAACGGTACTCCAGCCGTTCAAACTCTCTCTCTAAACAGAGGCCGACTTTCCATTTGACAGTTCTCTTATTTTTTACGTCTGTACGCTTTAATTAAATGCCCAAATGAATCACTCAGTAGAACTGAAGAGGACATGATGCACGCGTTTGAATTTGTTTAGAGAACATTCCCAATGTGGAGAAAGATGAAACCACACGGATTCGGACTTATGCCAGATTCGTTTCCGGGCGAAAAAAGACTAGTGAAATTTGGATTTCCGGTGGAGAAATGGTCCCCATGCAAACAGCCAACTTAATTCACAAGTATCATTCTCGTAAAGACAATATAAAGTGTACATTTCAATCATGATGAGATTGACTTTCATTGTAGAAGCATCTTACTTTGTGCATTATGTACGTTTGTCTTTGTCCAAGTTAAGTTGGAATATGTCTTATACTGGCAAGTTGAAGCTTTTATTGACTAAGTATTGTTGTGTATCTCAAGTACTAGAGCAGTCGGAGAAATTAAAAAGGTTGAAAATGCAGATTTGCCAATTTAGGGTTTGGGAGTGCGCGCGGCATCTTTTTGAGTGATGACAAATAGTTGAGGGAAATTAACACGGAAATGTTGATATTAAATTACTCTCATTTGAATGAGGCTTACGATGGCTACAGCTGAAATGGACAGGCATGAAATGGAGATTGATTTCTTTGAAATCAGAGTATCTAGTGTGGTAGACTTCCCAAAAATATCGTAATGCTCAAATATCATTTCAGCGAGAGAGTGCAAAGTATGAATCAGCTTGTTCATTGTTAGGGGGAAGGGATCAGGGAGTGAGGGACGGAAAAGGGACCAGGGAAAGAGGGACGAGATTTACATGCACCAGAAGACTTTCACGTTCCAATTTACAAAGATTAAAGCCGCTCCTCCACGGGAGAGTTGGCTCTCTATGGGCACCTCAAGCAGAGAAATCTATGGGCAGTCACTTGTATCACTGGTCTCATGGTAGAGTTGGCCTTCTATGGGCAATTCACCCATAGAAATCTATAGGCAGTCACTTCCTTGGTCTCGGCGTACGTCGTAAGGAAACCAACAATGGTATACATTGCCCATTGAGAGCCAATTGGCACGAGAAAAGCGCCTTCAGGTGGGTTAGGGGATACGTAAACGCACCCAAAGGGCCCATCCTGTAGCTTATTACGAACGCCTTGCCTAGCACTTTATCTCGTCTTCCACAACCCGTCAGCTTATCCTGTGATTCACCTCACACAGTATCACACATCAATTGGAAAAACCTCCTCATAAAGTGATAATAAACTGAACCCGGAGTCTGTCAATTGGTAAATACCTCTCTTGAAGCGCAAACCTCTTGATCCTATTACGACCAACAGACTCGATCACTTTCACATGGTAGCAGATCGTAGCGCGATATGCCAATTGTCCTCATCGATTTGTGGCCGATTACCGCCAATAACAAGGCGAATAAAGCTGAGACACCTGAGGTAACTGCCGTAGTACAAATAGACTCAGCCTCAACACTAATGACAGTATAGTTTCATCCTATTACCAAGCTCTTGTAGGCAGCACTCCATAAATCGCTTGGGGAATCTTAAATGTCCACCGAAACAGGATAGAGAGTCTTTTTGCATTACGGCAGCTTTGCATTCCTAATGGCTTTCGCAACACATTAATACTATAACACAAAGAAATCAAAATTAATTTGTCTCGTGTCCTTAGGTATCAAATCAAAACGGATTTTGCTCTTTGCTCATTGGTTGTCATGGTTACGGCGTGGCTTCTGTAACTTTATCCGTGGTATCTTGTATTAAGGTGACCTTTTGTTGAGAGGTTTTTTTGCCGGATTATTAAATTTACGAAAACAATTGAAACTCGGGAGAAGCGAATAATGATACGACACAGTGGACAAACTAGAAAAAGGTCAGTACCTTATCAAAATCTTTGCTCTAACCTTTTACAATATGTTGATGAAAACTTTAAGAACCTCATATTCTCTTTTACAGCAACTTATGTATCGTATTGAATAGTTTTTCTGCTGCCACACATTTATAAAACTGCAATTCTACGTTGGCAGAGAAAAATAAGACCTTTATTTGTATGAACTGGCAGATGGTTCAGCCAGGAAACAACTCTCAGATAGGGTGACCTTCTGTTAAACTGTTTGTGTCTTTGACAGTAACCAAACTCCGGTAGCAAAGAATGGTATCTCCTCTTCAAAGGTTACAATACCTCCCCACATATTGGGTGACTATTGTCATATACAGAAAAACAATAAAACATATCTAAATATCATGCAGTGAAGGATAACACGCTCAGAAAACAAATTGAAATAATCAAAATATCATGTAGAGTGGAGCAACAATGGCGGAGGACCCATGTAGGGCCTGATCGGAGTTAGATACCAGATCTGAGGCCCCACACGAGCCATAGTGTTTTCATTACAAATGGCAGCCTGGAATGGAGATGCAATCAAATTCCTATTGACTACCGGTTGAACAAATAAAAAGCAATATGAAGCAGTATTGTGGTTTTCCTGTTTGAACAGGGTGAGTTTTTCAAATAACTCTTCACTGAATATGGACGAATCACAGAGTGCCAGAAAAGCCGGTGTAAACGCGGAGAAAGTCCCCCTGGAGTCAAAGTCTGGATGCTGTTGTCCTAGTGGATTAAGCCTTTGTAAAGGATTATGACGCTGATCGTTGACAATGCACATGGGCTTTGTATGGAGGACTTGCACTCCTAGGACTTTCTCCGCTGGTACATGAACAGTCGTAGACGACGTGAATCATCTGGTTCCAGACAGAACTACAGAACGAAAATGCTGAGGACGCTGATAAACCTTACAGAGAATCGAATCTAAATTCTGCCCAAACTAGTCATCACACGTAGTCATACCTCGCGGGAAATTTCACAAAGTCAGCGAACTGAACAATCATTTCCTCACTTGTTTGCAAAAACTAAAATGAAAGTCAGAAAAAAGTTGACCTTGCTGTGATTTCAATGTTTTGTAATCAACATCGACAACAAACGTTTGTAAAGAACGAAGACGGATGCGATTCTATTAAGGTATTTAAGTTACTTTTCCATTATTTCTCCCTCCGAAGGATTTCCTCGTTGGGAACAAGCTAAAATGTCTCAAGATGCATTTGGGTAAAAGAATTGTGCTTCGCGCCTCGCTAGCTCTATAAAAGCTCGCGAGTCAATCAGGAGATCATGTTAACTAGGGAATACTTCTTATAACTAGCCACTTATCCCTTTGCTGGCTTCCTGTCGAGAGAGCGAACTAAATGAGAAGAGGTAGAAATTCATATGACAAGGAAGCTAAATGCATTTGCTAATATGACGTCTCTTCGCCGTATCTTTTTCCAGCTGTCCCCCTAATTGATGTGATAGCTGCCTGGCTGGTGCTGGCTCAAGATAAAGTGACGGACGGAGAATGCGATCACAGATTCAGGAAACTGCTAACGTCAGAATGACCGCCGTCCAATGTTGGCGGATTCTTGCCTATCTGATTATTTCTGGCGTTTGCCGAGTTCTGATGATGATAAAGAAAGAGTAATGACTAGCCCGGCACGGCCAGGAAGCGAGCCCCCGGGCGTTTGTTAACACCCTTTACTTACATTTCATCTGATATTAGATACATTCCTTTCTGATTGCACCAACATTAACCCTATTTCTGGAAGCTTTGCAGAAAATGGCGGATGACTCATTTGACAACAATCAAACTCACTCTGCTTGACGAAGCCGTGTACGATTTGCAACATTTCTAAACTATCGGTCTGGTTTGAAGTAAAAATGGTCTGAACTTTGATGGATTTGGCCCTTAGATGACCCTTAAAGGAGTTAGACGCCGAAGTTGTAAACAAGCTGGTTTGTTTACAAATATGGTCGGCAAACTAGTTTTATTCCTTCGTACAGGTGGCAGCACCCGTGATCGTTAGACTGGTTCCCGGTCCGATGCAACTCACTCACGATATTCACGTCAGTACATATCACCGACAATAGGTGGCAGCACNTTCATCATCTGTAATCTGAAATGACTGCTGTATCTCTTTAGAATTCCATCGGATTAAACTGTTCCTGTTCAGTTAGAATGAAGACGATGTGTGTTTTTGAATTTGAATTCCAGAGGAGAAGGGTAATCAGTCTAAAGAAGAGTTGAGATTCGGCACTTCTATGGAAAAGGGAGTGACTGTGTACAGAAAGTGTTCTAGCCCCCAACAATCAACAAAGATCGCAGATGACAAGGTTGATTCCTTACAAGCTACGTGACTCTGACGGGAGATATCGTCTACATTGTCACCTCCACCGCCGACAGGGCGTAGATCCATTCAGAAATCTTCATCCCCCCTTGGGGTGTTACTCGAAAATAGACTAATCAGCAACCGCAAGATTTCTAAATAATTTCAATCAGTGGTGTAGTAGCCCAATCACTAATTATACTGAAGAGGCTAGGTACATAACAATGGTAATTAGACATTCGCCATACTAATACGACCCGACGATTTCACTCCCCTGGCGATGGGTCCTCTTCTGTGTGGAAAGTAATCAGAGATTTGACTTTTGAGGTAGACCAGCTGAAAGGCCCCAAGCGTGGCTGAGTACTGGGATATTCCCGTTGAAGACACGCGCGGTGTGTAACTTGTAGCAAAACATCAAGAATCTAATTGATTTAATTGAAAGTTAAGACAAACGAGGGTAATTATTTCTTGTCAGGATGGTGTAGACTGAGACGTAAGAACATCAAAAAGGAAATGTACTTTTCTTTGTTCTTCCTGTATTCAAGGCTCATTGTCTGCCAGCGATATTTGGAAAGCAACAAGTTCTTTTTTTGTTTCTGTATATTTATCCTTATCTACTGTCATCTGCACCATTCCTGTTTGCATCTTAAGCAGATATACAGTATGTCTCTCATTGCTATTCAAAGGACCATGAACGGCTTCGGTCCTTTGAAATATTTTGTTTGTAAATGTTTTCAACAACCAAGATGCTGATGATGATGTTGATGCTGCTGCTGCTGACGATGACGATGCCGAGGCTACTGCTATTTCTGCTACTACTGCTGCTGCCGATGATGCCGATGCTGCTGCTGCTGATGGTGCCGATGCTGCTGCTGCTGCTGCTGCTGATGACGATGAAGATGAACAAGTTCTTTCCGATGGGATCATGAATTGCTTTTAAGATATTGAAGTTTTGGGCAAATAGACTATTTCATAAATGTTCGAAGGGTTAAACTTTTTTTAAATAATCACTTATAACGACGTCGATTTTTCTAGCATCACGTTCATCACATTCCATGAAACATCACTCAAGACATTTGAAATGGTCTTAATGGCTAGTTATTCCACAAATCCATCTAAGATGGCATAATTCACCAAAGAAAATCATTAGTCTACCAGAATAAACATACAACTGATGTCTATTCGTATAAAAGCTTTCTAAATTCGTGATAATTATGTTCCCCAAGGAAGCTGAGGTAAGTCAAAGTGTTCTGTGTAGCCACAAGCAGTAGATTAATAAGCGGGAATGTTTCTATCATTTCCCGAGAACTAGGTATGGCCATGTTTTCTATCTCAATAGCTGCAGGCGAAAGATTCTGAAGATGTGCTAACTCATCTTGGACATGCTGTATCTTCTCATTTCGATAGTTACAAACAGCCGTAGGATATTTGATTTGGATATAGCATTGAGAGGCCACTTTTTCTTCCCAGAGATAAAAGGCTATTAAAATCCTTAATGACGGACTGCATCTGCTCCGTGGTTCTTATATCAAGTATATGGAGCGCACTGAGGTGTTTTCCAACGCAACTTGGATTGAAGCCGACGTACATTCTCTATACTATTGCATACAGATATTCTTTTAACATGGAATCGAGAAAATCACCCATGCAATGCACACTCCTAGAAATTGCCTCGTAAAAGTCGGACCTCAGTTTTCGGTTGACAACTCCGTCTCACTTAGAAGAAAGCCTTGTAATATCAACGGTGTTTGCAACCACAGGACATTATGCAGTTCAGGATAGCTGAAATCGTTGGAATTCAACAGAAAGTGACGATCAGACACAATGCCATGCACCTGTTTTATAGTTTCGAGTTTGGTAAAAAACAGTGCAACTTCCAAACAAGTGCATGAGATGTCTTTTTTGATTCCAGGTTTCCTGGTCCACACTAATTGGCTTTGTTCAAGCATTAGCAAATGAACTATCACATGAATAACCCCAAACAAACAGTACGCAGCAACAGGAACTGTTACTATAGAATATGATAAGAAACAATCTTCCTGAAAAAAACTCGGTATTATCCGGAGAACAGCGATTTTTTTCAATACTTCATTACTCAGATTAATGCAAGCATCGTTCCTATCAAAAACAAATACAAACACAAATGATTGTGTTGGCGTACGGTATCGTTTTTGCGGAGAGGCATCGGCTGGATCGGTTGCCAACAACGCGTTTTTTGTATATTCCCCAAGATAATGGGAAAGGTAGTCGGCAACGCATTGACTGATGTAACCATTATGTAAAGAGTAATAGTGTATTGACGCTTGAGGAGTGTTTGTAACGTTTAAGGCGTTTGATATTTTGATATGTTTCTGTATTGTTGCGGCCCATGGGATTCGTATGCCTGGGAACCATTTGTAACAATTTATTATAGAAACTAAGACAGGTGCTTTCTTGAGCGTTTAAGAAGACGTCAAACCTCTTATCAGTTCCAATACTGTTATAAGGAATGTCAAAGAACTCTACCACTTTCTGATACTGTTGCACAATATCCGAGATACACAGGGAATCCCCTTTGTTCTTAGGATTGTTTCTCTTACTCCTTTCAGAGAATCATCAAGACAGATGTCTTCTGCTTCTTGATGCTGCAGCTCATTTGCAGTCAGCATCTTTGTCATTTAGTGAATCTTAGTGATACAGTTTTAGGTTTTGATTATAGGCCTACCTGTGGAAACGCCTGCCAATGCGTAGTGTTTCTGAGGAAATGTAAAAAAGATAACTCATTATTTCATGCCGTAATCAGTGCTCGGTATTCCAAAGCAAAATCGCTGAAAAAATCCTGTAACATATTTGCCATTTTTTTCGACGTCTTGTCAGTTTTCATCAGGCCACCTTACCCCAGTCCTACCACACGACCCAGATCTGTCTTGATGAGAACCGACAGGGATGTCGTAGCTGACTTGTCGTCTGGCTCTCCCAGAAGACATGATGTCATCAACAATATCTCTCAAAGATTCGCCATCTTTATACGATCAATGCATAGTAAATAAATCATTGGAGCCATCACGTATTGTCAAGTGGATGTCGAAGTTAGTAGGACCCAATTGAGTAACATAACATCAATTATCGTCAACAAAATGATTGTTCTTGATGACGTCGGACGAAGAGTCAGTTACAGTTGTTTACCAACCTCAAATGTGCTGTCTGAGGCAGGAGAAGACCGGAGCCTCCGCAGTAATCAGGCGCTCACGAAGCATCGTAGGACAATGCGAGAAAGTGTGAGGGCATGGAAAAAGCAAGAAAAAATTTACAATGGCAATGCATGAGGCCAACATCGACGACCCAAAGAGATCATTTTCTGCAATAATCCTTTAACACTGGTGAGATAAAAATTGTGCAGGGTTCCTTCCATCGCAGCTTGGTTAAGCAAGATTAAGGAGAAAGCCATCAGGGTTGTACCCAGTTACCCCAGCTATTAAGATTGGAAAATTTGATTTAAGACTTGAGAAAATGAGGGCAAAATGATTTGAAAGATGAGAGAGGACATGGTGACAATCCACAGTCTCATCGTTTTTTATCATAACTCATATCTCACCCTGAGATCTAAATGGCTAAAACAAATAGGATAAAATGACCCGTGGTTAACACTATTCATTGAAGAAATGTATCCTAAATCCCAAATAATTCTTTCCCCATTTACTTATCCTCTCGACTACCTTTTAAACGTATTGCGGTTTTGCTTGTCAGCTGCCGTCCAAATAAATGATTTCACGTAGAAACGTTGTCCACAATATAAATGGAACTATCAATAATCATTAAAGTCGTTTGAGATTTATATCGGTTTTCTGAGATATTCCTCGTTAGTTATAATGGTATTCAATTCAATGGATTATCTCTGGTGTAGTTTGAAATATTTCCTATGTCAAATCGGTGGCTGTAGCTTAGGTCATATTGAAAAGAGGGCCTCTAAGCTAGTGATGAGAAATGACCACTATTAGCGTCACAGCTACTGTCATCACTTGGAATTGCTAAACTTAGGGAGCAATGCGGGTCATATCCGACGAATTGTGACCAGCTTAAGGGATAAGCGACAAAATTAATAGCAAAGTGAAATCTGAGGTTTGGGTCATATTGGGCGGTCACGTGGCAGCGATTGGACCAATCAGAAGAAGGAACTCCTTCAATACAAAACTACGACAAGCTCTGTTGGTTCTCCAAGGTGGAAGCCATCTTTAATGACGTCATCAGCACCCCGTGAGGTCGACAACAACTGCATTCGGAATCCAGCAGCCACTGCTCGTCGTCAAGAACGGCAAAGCCTCACCCACGCTTTGTTTCTAGTAACTAAGAAAGACAAAGGTGCAGTACACTAATATACTTTGTACACATTCAAACATACAAGTTTGTATAAGTCACTAACGATAGTTGCCTCCTTCACCCGAACCAAATCCCTGCTGTTCGTTAGATCTTTATCAGATGAGCTGCCCCTTACGAAAAGAGTAACCGACCCAAACGATTGCTCCATCATCATCAATGGCTGCTGATACTGCGCCCATCACGCAACACCAGACATTATTTTATTAATCGGATGCCATTTTCCGTTCAACACCGAGGTATACCAGCAGCATGTGTGCGACAAACGTGGATTCAATTATAGCCATAACCTGAAGAAGGACAGAATTAGATTAACCAGAGTCCATTTGTGAAGCTAAATTATACATGGCAGTTGAAAGGGATTTATAAAAACCGTGTAATTTGCTATGTATTACTGGTTTCATTACGACTCCTAACTCAGCTTCTGTACTAATGGCAGTGAATGCTCGTCACTGGGGGTAGTTAACTGTTCGCTTGTTAAAAATGTACACGGTTGAAATCCTTGGGGACTCGAGATAAGGACTGATGTCCGTCGATTAGTTGAAAGTGTTTGATGGGACAGAACAAGTTTATCTAATGCATTATTTGTTACACAGTACCTGGGAGTTTATCACTGTAATCATAATGAAGTTAACGGTATAGCAGACGTAAGTAATGTGGACTTTTTGAACAGATGCTACGAAGTATCATTTCAATTATTCAAAGTTAGCATCGGTTAAACATGCTGTTTGGACTAAGTTGCTAGGGAGTCAACATCAGCAGGTAAAGATGCCGGAATTGGCAGTTTTAGAAAGAAGGAGATGACGGTGAAATGACAACCCAATGGTTACCACGAAGTGACCTCACACTGATGGGAAATTGAGAATGAATTTGAGAAGTTTGTATCAAACCGTGATTCAATAATGAAAGTGGGCATTCGTGAATAGGTCAGATGACCATGACCCAAGGTTACCAGCGACTAAAAGTGTAGGTGGATGCTCCTGGGGTCATTCTCAAAAATGGCTTACAGTGACCCGTTGAAGACAAGGTTTCTATGATCCTTTGGAAATAAAGTTTCTGAAATACTAGAGCAAACTCCGCTTTCTTCTTTCGTGTTTGTTGCCAAGGTCAGTGAAGTTCAACCATAGCATGAGAAATAATGGAGAATATCATTGTGTAAGTCAATGTAGCGATGGGACATTGTTGTTCATTTTATCTTTTGACCAATTGGGGTGCTGAGGAAAATGCAAACATTGGTCGTTAAATTTTGATGGTTTCGTACACATAGCACGTAAGGTCACAGGAGCAGACTTGACCCACTATCGCCCTTATGTCTCTGTCTTTGGTAGAGCAAAATTTACCTACAATTTTGTGTGCGTCCATGTTCTAGCATGAATGTACATGCATGGTATGATGTACAGCCATGCCATTTTCCCAAGGACTTGTATTGCCAAAAAGGAAATTATGAAATCAGAAGAGGATTAAGTAACCTACACCTCCTTTGTATTTGAAAACGGGCAATGCTACGGTGGACCAGCTTTATGCCTATTGTTACCCCTTTCCGATAACCTAAATTCAACCTGTCACGAGTTCAACTTCTTGCTTATACCGAGGCGGTATGGTGATTTGGTGAAGGAAAGCTTTTCGAAATCTCCCCGATAACACCATGTTGACATTCACATGACACGTTACATCGGTTCCCTTTCACTAAATCGGTGTCACACCGTGTAGTTACCACATTCATCGTGTTCGATATTCACATGGTTTCACCTCAATTGATGTCAAGTAATCGCAAGGATTCAATTGGCCGCGATGAAACGGTGAAACCAGCATGTTATCTTGAAGAAAGAGCAAAAAAGTGTTTCAAGGCATCACCACTCAAATTGAAATCAGTCCATTATATTTTAGTGTATGATCAGCAGTCATATTTCCTCGAAGTTTCGAAAACACCAACCAAGGATCATCATACAGAGTCCATTTTGATAACGTATAAGTGACGTCATCATCTATAAACAAGATGGCTGCCAACTTCTGGATGACGTCATCATCGATAAACAAGATGGCTGCCAACTTTTATCCGAGAAAACACAGTCACCACATGAGCTGGAAGACGGTGGAGACAACTTTCTAAAATCCTCAAGGGAAAGTGAAAGTGTCGTTAAATTTTGATGGTTTCGTACACATAGCACGTAAGGTCACAGGAGCAGACTTGACCCACTATCGCCCTTATGTCTCTGTCTTTGGTAAAGAGCAAAAGTTACCTACAATTTTGTGTGCGTCCATGTTCTAGCATGAATGTACATGTGTTATGATGTACAGCCATGCCATTTTCCCAAGGACTTGTATTGCCAAAAAGGAAATTATGAAATCAGAAGAGGATTAAGTAATCTACACCTCCTTTGTATTTGAAAAAGGGCAACGCCATGGTAGACCAGCTTTATGCCTATTGTTATCCCTTTTCGACAACCTAATTCAACCTGTCACGAGTTCAACTTTTTGCTTATACCGAGGCGGTATGGTGATTTGGTGAAGGAAAGCTTTTCGAAATCTCCCTGATAACACCTTGTTGACATTCACATGACACGTTACATTGGTTCCCTTTCACTAAATCGGTGTCAGACCGTGTAGTTACCGCATTCATCGTGTTCGATATTCACATGGTTTCACCTCAATTGATGTCAAGTAATCGCAAGGATTCAATTGGCCGCGATGAAACGGTGAAACCAGCATGTTATCTTGAAGAAAGAGCAAAAAAGTGTTTCAAGCCATCACCACTCAAATTGAAATCAGTCCATTATATTTTAGTGTATGATCAGCAGTCATATTTCCTCGAAGTTTCGAAAACACCAACCAACGATCATCATACAGAGTCCATTTTGATGACGTATATAAGTGACGTCATCATCTATAAACAAGATGGCTGCCAACTTCTGGATGACGTCATCATCGATAAACAAGATGGCTGCCAACTTTTCTCCGAGAAAACACAGTCACCACATGAGCTGGAAGACGGTGGAGACAACTTTCTAAAATCCTCAAGGGAAAGTGAAAGCTTTTGAAGAATCGTAGGATTAAGGGAAGCATTATTTGGGTTGATGAAGCAGTGCCGAGCTGTGACGGCCATGTTCTTTACCGGTGATGGATCTTCACCACCGACGTGTGTCAGGTCGTTCCTAATTAATATTCAAATTCACATCATGAGGCGATATGATTCAAGCGTGTGGGAATGTTCTTATCCAGATAATGTCTCATTTTTATTGAAACTGAAGAATGGTACGAGAAAGAGTCATCTTGAACAGCTTTAAAAATAGAGATCTGTCGATGATATTTTGTTGCATTTCTCCCTGTCGTTTGCTAGGACTATAACAATAGCCACGAAAGAGCGCCCAAGAGACCCCGAGAATAAGGAAGGAGAAAGATATAAGGATAGAGTCGTGGAAGACAGATCATGGGTGTCCCGAGGGGGGCACAGAATGCGGATCCAAGTCTGATTGAGACGCGGGGATCTTTTGTCAGAGTTTTAACGAAAATGACGAGTATGTAACTGGTTCCTATAAGGTTTGCGCATATATCCGTTTGACAAAGGCATGCTTCTTTAAAGTTCTTTGTTTCCATTAGCCTTTGAAAATCGACTGTCGATTTCTGGGGGCTCGGGGGGACCGGCAAAGGTTTCAATCGGTCTGATATCAATAGGAATTGCCCTGGGAGTTGACATCTAAGACGCGAATGTTGTGTAAACTTCTCAGCGCCTTACTGTATTGACACGACAACAGTAAATACGCACAAGGGTATTATATTTTGACTCCACGAATCATCTTTAGAAATTTATAAAAGATATTCAACACTGCCGTGAAAAAGAAATCCGGATTCAGAATAGGGTATTTCTTTAAAGTTCTTTGTTTCCATTAGCCTTTGAAAATCGACTGTCGATTTCTGGGGGCTCGGGGGGACCGGCAAAGGTTTCAATCGGTCTGATATCAATAGGAATTGCCCTGGGATTTGACATCTAAGACGCGAATGTTGTGTAAACTTCTCAGCGCCTTACTGTATTGACACGGCAACAGTAAATACGCACAAGGGTATTATATTTTGACTCCACGAATCATCTTTAGAAATTTATAAAAGATATTCAACACTGCCGTGAAAAAGAAATCCGGATTCAGAATAGGGTATTCAGAGTCGGATGGAGTTCCTTGGCATTAGGGAGGCAGGGTATTGTCCTCCTCTGGTGCGTACTGGGACGAAAGCATATGGAAGCATCAACGGTAAGGAAACAAACTATCAAAGGAATTGGAATCAAAAGTTTGAACTTAACTTGAGAACTGTCAACTTGACACCTCGCCAGGTGAAAAGAGTTTAAATCACTTTAGAAATTTAAGGTGTACAATTTGAGAGGATAAGACACGATTGCCTGTATTAAGAATTCATTGGTGTTTAATTTCGATGGATGGCGAAGATTTAGAGATTTAGGATTCGCATTGTCATTCTTGTTAAATGCTAGATTCTATGGCGGCATCTCTAGAGAGATTAGACAGCCTTACCTCGTGTTTGATAACTTAAAGAAGTATTCATGTCGTGTTTGATACCTAGTAAGATGTTAATATGATTAGAACCATCCTTCTTTGAATTTTGATATTGGTAAAAAGGTGCGCATACCTTCAGGAAAGAACCTATTAAGATTTGACTTTATGTTCTATTTATTTGTATACCGAGTAATTCTAGACCGAACCCAGTCATTACTTGCTCCGAAGGCGTTTTAGAATATATAACACAGGTTGTAATGGAAAGATAGTGAAATAAACTAAGTTCGACTTGTTTTTTTTCAATGAAGATTACTCAAAGAAGTCTTCGGGGCGATCGTCTCCTATCTCCAGGCCCTCCCAATTTTGGTCATCGGGACAGAGTACGCTGTATTCACCATCCATCCTAATATATTGTGTAACGTTTTTATTTGTTGCCAGAACGCATCACAAAAAACAACTTTTTTTCATCGTTCACGGAGGCTACTTTGATTAACAATGGTAGTCCCATCAAATGCAAAGTGTGATTTGGTAACATTTAAACTTGTGGAGCGGTTTATAGAAGTAAAGATGAAACACGTGGCTTCAAAACTGCTAAAACCAGGAAATAGTTTGTCTTACAGATGTACTTACAGGCAATATTGACACATTTAGAGATTTTAGAAGTCCGTATCGTCCTCCGACACGTTTTCATGTCATCATTAGTGTAACAGACTGAAGTCCCCCTTGGCCATTCAAGACATTATTTTCCGTTTTGTAAACCAAAAGCTAAGTTGACAAATCATGAAGATTTGAGATAACACAAGTTAGTCATCTAACATGCCCTAGGCATCGTCTCAGTATCTCCTCTCTCATCTAAGTTCTGATTTGAGTTGCAATATGCCACGACGTTTTTCAATTTGTCAATTAATTCTAAGGAAACATTCACCAGTTACAATAATGCCTATATTAGGGTCATGGCTTGAGAACCCACGACCCAAACCGCATTGGCCACAGGATTCAATCTTATTCAATGCCCCTTAATAGGGTACCAACAATTGAAAACCGCAGACTCTGTATGGGCTATTTTTATTTTTCACACAGAAAGCTGGGCGGATAAAGAACAAAACTGATGCTTGTTTATTCGCACCAGGAAGCGAGAAAAGAAAAGGAAAGATCTTCTTTAGAAATGATGCCTTTCTTCGTATTGTCTGTGACTGGGAGGAGACCGATGGCTTTTCCTTGCTGGCCATTTTACCTTGACAGGCCAGACTCAACGATTATCACCATACAGAGAAAGTCCTTACATGGTCCGTCTCTAAGCCGAGAAAAGGTACATTAGGATCAACGATTGTAAAATGAACTTATTCTTTAAAGTAAGAAACAGTTTCGAAAAGCACTTTAAGAAACATTAGGGAAACTAGGCCATTGGTAGAAATGGAATAGCTTTTTGGCACTTTTGATTCAAGGCTATAAATTTACACTTCATTCACGAAAATTCTGAATAGCCAAATGTGGTAGGCACATCTACTTTCATAAAGTTTATAAAACTCGTAGGATGATTTGTGATCGTAAGGCGGGGCCCGTGTGTTAAATTCTAATTTATCAATTCATTAAAAGTGCCTCGACAGTCGCTGTTAAAAAAACTAGTCTGACCATCTGGCCAAACCCGAGTCCATAACTCTGCGTGTGATGAACATCGCCCTTGCTCAGAAAGGGAGATACATGTATCTAATGACACTTTCTACGGGGTACATACGGGAGTAGAACCGGAATCTTGGCCACCAACGATAGGCCGAGGCCTCTCACTGTCTGAGCCACTGTGGCCGAGGCAGTTGGAGATCAGCCGTAGATGTCGAACGTCCAGGGTTCGTGTCTCCACTGCGCTGGCATCTCCTTTTTTAGCAAGAACACCAGATTACCCTTCTCGCCGCGGAGCAAGACGGACGCCACGGCGTATGGTCGTCTATCATGTCTGTGGAGACTTGGTAGTGCGTGCTTTCCACAAAAACACTTTAGCTCTGCTTCAAACGTAGACACTTTGTGAGAAGTCCGACTGTCTGGAGTTCCTTTATGTTACAACGTGGACATTGACAGAATCCATGAGGGCATTGTTTTATCTTTAAACACGTATCAAATCAAGGGTTCTGCATAATTAATAATGGTTGCATTTCGTGGCGAGTTTATCAGGAACAAGGTGACTGCCATTGAAACCTGCTTCATGACTGATTGGTCATACAGGACCACTGTTTATGCAGGTTGGATTTTCTCACTAAATCCTTGAGATTGATAAGGGGAATGTTTAGTGACAATGCATGATATTTTCTTAGGGCTTATGATTTCAAAACTATACATCAGAAACAAGAAAAAGCTACTTGACCGACCGCGAGGAGAGAGAGATGATCGTATCGAGCCCTAGCATACCACTTCCGGCAGTTCGAGAGTTTGACCAGTCACCATGCAGGTATATCTCAAAGTTTACAACTCACCTGCAAGTATAAAATGAGAGAAAACATCAGAAAAGTTGGGAAAATTAAAGCAAAAATAAGAATTGGTCAACATCGACGACAAAACAAACGTCCCAGCCCACAAATAACATGTGTTGACGATCTGGAACGAGGCTAATATAAAGGATAAAATGGCCGACAAGACTAATCAAATCGGCCATGCCGTAAAAACACCCACTGTTTTATCGAGCAACGACGACATCAACGAAATAAACCGAAGTAGGACATTACAGATGGCGAAACAACTAATTCCATTGGTCATTTAGCTTCGTGCAGTTAATACTCAGATTTTGTTGCTTGGCTAACCCATCCATCTCAATCATTAATACGGCTGTATTTTTATTGCCGTGCTGATGCCGCATGGTTTGTTGCGGCTGCCTAATGCCCCCGGTGACCGGCAAGGATGATGTTACTGAGGCCGCATCTCGGGGGCTCTTCGCAGAAATAAATGGTGCAGAAAAATGAACGTATTGCTGATTGTGTAGCGGATTAGCAACGGCAATCATGACTGGTAATCACTACGTACTGTACAACTGACGCTGTTCTAGTAGCGGATGTCATCAACCCTTTGTGACCCACAACAGCAAAGCCCAGACTAAGGTCCTTATTCTAGAAGCTTTAAGGTTTACCTTGAACTATTGTTTGCAGGGCAGAATACAAAAGCTTAAAGTGGACCTTAGAGTAAAGGAGGCGTCTAGAATACGTGCCGAAGTTGCTCTGCGTTTTGCCAGGTTGAGACGAGACGTTTGTCAATTTCAATAGGCCTATTAGTATTGTCTGGCTAACTGTAAAGTCTGAGAAACTCTATTTCTTCCCATTATTGGAGTCAGTCCAGGCTAATCTTCTGAGGGACTTATGCCGGATTTTGCTATGTGTGGGTCATATTTATGACGGAAAAATCTCACTGCGGACAAGGAACTCCAAAGACAACAGAGCAAATAGGTGTCCGTATCTGATGTACTTTTACATTCAATTCGGTCTCCGGACATAACATACTTTGACTACCCATTCCCGTCACACATTTGTAGAGCCACGATTGCCATTAACTCGTAACTGGCCTAATCATGAATGAACGTCAAGTTTTCACACTGCTATAGTACGATATTTATGCCTTTAATGAAATCACCACTCCAGCACACCAAATCAACCATGAGAAGTTATGTTCTATCAAGGGTAACATGATTTTATGAACACGTGGAGGCCACCATTCCTGCCGTCAGTTACCACTATCTCTGGCTGGAGATTCGTCAGGCAGAGATAAGGATTCACCGAAGATGACAGGGCTGAGGTGTCTTTTTTCATCTGTAGACCCGTCATCACCAGTCACATTGATATTGCCATAACTATCCAAGCGGAGAAGAAATGCTAGATATAATGTATTGCCATTGGTGAATGGTGGATAACATCATAAATTATCTTTAATATCACTGCAGTTGCACCGTTTTACACATACATATGATATTACATACATCGGATATTACGTACTTATGATATTACGTGCATATGATATTACGTGATATATGTCTAGGATTCCACAATTTTATTTGTCTTTTCTGCCTTCGGTTTAGTTGTGCATTTAGAAAGTTGGCTGTCGCTTTCCCTAAGTGTTGGATGAACAAGAGCGGCGTTTCGACATACTGTTGGGAAACACTCCAAACCACATTGACATAGTTCGCCGATATCATTGGAAAAAAGGTATCAAGTCCTTTTGTGCGTCGGTCCAGGACGAATACATGTACTAGCAGTTTATTGTGGAGTACAAAGGCAATGGTTATGGCGTAAGAGGCGGTGCGACGCACTTCTTTGGCAAAATGAACGATGAAAACGCACAGGGTCTGAAATGGCCCGCTATTGTGCACAGTTGTATAGCCAATAAGTAGGAATAAGTAGGGAAATGTTATAGTATCCCCATATAAAATGTAAAAATCACGAGAATCGCTGACACTTAGAGTTTTCAAGTTCGCATCATGCTAATTTAATATCAAACAATGTTGATATTGATCAGACACTTCAGGCTGCCTTTGTGGGTTTTCGTCTGAATGTTGAGCGGGGTGTCGATATGTACCCGTCTAGCAGGTCGACTTTGTTCCACATGTATTATAGAAACACTTTATGTTGATGTATTCAAGATTGTTGAGCATTTTCAGCGCCAGGATTTTTTCCACAGGCAACTTAATTACTGCGTCTGAAACTCTTGTCGTTTGCAGCAAATCGTGAAACGTTTAACTGCATACATGAATGTTTCTACTTCATATTTGCCTTGTTGGTACTTGCCATAATACATGTAATACTTGCTGAATTATGCACGTCAGGCCAACCAGGCTTGTAACCTGCGACGTAAAGGTTAATGACTTAAGGTAAGTGGCTCATGCCCAGGACAAAGAAGGCCATCAAAATCTACTGTATATCCACACTTCTTTATTCTGTTACCATGAGTCGGCCAAAACGGTAGATGTTGTCCTGGGTGCTTTGCCTGGGTATAGCTAAAGTTTACCCAGAACAAACCTGAGTAAGGTTTCGTATTACCCGGGTTGGTTCTGGGTAAAAAATACCTATACCCAGGATGACATCTACCGTTTCAGCTTCAGGTAAGAGTTAAGAACATGAAACATCAGACGGGACGACATCAGTCCCCTCATCATCAACATCAGTGGGCAAAGTCGAACCAAAGCATAAAGTTGCAGTCGAGAAAAAATCACGGTATCACAGTCATTATGTCGATGAAGAGAATGATCACTTGCCTGTCTTTCAGCTGGCCTTGTGCCTAATATGTCAAAACCAACCCTCCGGCTATTCTCCGGTGAAAAAAGAAGCTACAGTGAATGGTGTCTGGCCACCTTTCATCCGCCAACCATTGGCCATTTGACAGCAGCCAAATGGTCCATGCCTATTGAAAAAACCGCAAATATCTGAGGCGAAATATTAATACAATTTCAAAATAAGACGGTCCATTATGTTGGTGTAGAATCTCATAAAGAATTGGTCTTTTTTCTGCTGCTTCTAAACTATTCTGTTTTTTAAGGTAAACCACAAAGTTCACCAGGTCGGCCACTGTCTCTGTTATGAACAATTAGGCATCCACCGTACAGAGAAGAGGATTTTACCATCGTTTACCATTTTGAGGATGTCTTTTTCATCCTGGCTTCATTCATCCGTGATTGTGCAGCCAGATTTTGCATTTTTGGCCATCCCCGGCGTCATCTTGAACGTCCAATTGAAATCCGACAAAATGTGGAGATGCAGGACATCAAAAAAGCATCAAAAGCATCATGTACAGACGAAGGGGGAGGAAAAAACTAACATTTAAACCTAAACTCTACATATTTACTTGTTTATGTTCGTGAATTTTGAGAGTCAGATTAGCCAAGCAAGAACACGAATGAGTGACCCATCAGAAACGGTCGAAGTGCGACAAGAAATACCTCAAGTTCCTTCACTTTTTCTGCAAAATTCAGAACATGCAAGAGAAAGTTTCTAAGAGTCTGAACGTCATCAATTGGGAAGCCAAAAACAATTTGAATTGATATTTCTAAAGCGTTTGATGTTGTAGATCATTATCACCACTACAATAATATTTAAAGAAAGAGAAAGCACAAAAATTGACACACACAATGATGATAAACAGGAAGTCAATTTCCAGAATCCTAGCAAATTTTCGACCCCAAACGGGGTCTTCTTCACGCTGGCACTTTCAAGTCGAGCTACCAGAAGTGTAGCTCGACAAAATTGATGATAATATTTAATAGGTATAAACGGAAACGCTTGTCTTCGCGGGAGAACAGGTCTGATTACCTCCAGTTCGGTTACAGTGTATACAGAACTCATCAAAATTGATTGACCTGTCTTTATCTCTGATCTTATGGCTCAAAGCGGTAAAAAATTGATGGTAAATATCAAGAATAATCTCACCACTGAATGTTTTGCTGTAGGCAGTTAGAGTATTTCTCTGACATTAACAATCAAACAATAGGCATGATAAATTACACCTGGGTATCTAGACCACCAAGACGGGGGTTCATTTCGTTTCGTTCTTTGTTTTATAAACACCCAATGGCGGCTACGTAGGTGGATGAGTGGTCCATCAGGTTTTTGTCCGACAACTGTGTTTGGACAACAGTATAAGTAGGTTAAGGTAAATGCAGAGGTGTCAAGGGTCGTCCCCCGGACCACGGTCATTCATATGAAGTGTTAGATTCCCAATGTCCAAGGCTGGACGTGGACAAACACAATACGTTTTACTGAGAGGTGGGCATGTCATGAGGCAAGGTAAAGATTTTGAAAGGGTTGAAATGTGGCTGACCTCTACAGATTGTCCAGAATATAGGACAAGGTGAAGAAAGGTGTAAAGATCTTGTATCCAACGGTAAATCTGTAATGACGGTTTCATAACCATGGGAGGACACAACACCCGAAGGGAAGTTTGCCGAGATGCTTCAAGTCTGAGAGGTCAATATGACCGCCTACTGCAACGGTCAGGCCTGCGATCATAGACAAATTCCCATCGGATTTCACAGCTGACGCTTCCATGGAGTGAACAATGACCTGTTAATCAATTGGAACCTATAAGCCGTGAAATTGACGGCAGTCGCCATGACGTAATTACAGGCATGTACCTGTACTAAAAACTGCTTGCCATTGGTCGACTTGTACAATGTACTCATTTACATAGTTACATGTATTACGCGGGGACTGGGCCTAATTATTGTTCAGCGACCTTTAGATGTGGAAGTACAGTATGTGTATGTAAGAAACTCCTAAATTCACTCTGACAACATTGATTAATGTACTTTGTTTATGTTTTCTTCTAATTTCATTCATTATCAGAGCCACCGGACCAGAATAAGTAGCCATATTTGCGATTTTGTTACACATGTCAAATAGCAAACCCCTGTTAGGGATTGATTAGATGATGTGGACTCACAAAGAATTAATTTCGTGTTTTACTTATAAAAATAGGTAATTTCAATAAAGAAGTATACGAATGACGTAATGCACACATTGCTGTCTACAAAAGGTGAAATTAAATCGGGTAATCAAAACACAATTTTCAGCATCACCGATGAAGGATGACAGGAGAAATGAAAACGTTTCTTCAAAATGTTTGAATCCACATCGATTTCATTAATTTGTGTTTTTACAGTTGCCAGTCTGTTTTCTCGGGTGATCAGCGGTAGTAATCTAATTAGATTTGATAGGGTATTTTGATGTGAATTGTGTAATGTTGAAATGATGCCAAGGTACACGCGATGCTTTCTTTAGCGTTGTTACGGCGTTCACTGTTCATGGCTGTGAAAGACTTGTCCAATGGGGACTGAATGGATGGAGCCATTCTGCTTCATTTAAAGGGGATGTCGGCGATTTATTTGCGGCTGACAAAGACCTGTTTCACTCACCCTCGACTCCGTCCACTAAAGGGGACATTAATGAGGGATTGTGACTGATAATTAGGGAGGTGAACCTAAGGAATGACCAAGGGGTTGACGGTGGTTACAATCACATGTCCAGTTAATCTACCTGACGTAACTACATGAACCATTCTCGACCAATCAACATGCCTGACAGATCTAGTGTACTTTATTGACGTCACCACCACTCTCGACCAATCAACGTACCTGTCAGATCTTGCACACGTTATTAATTATATGTTTTGTGATAGCTTTGATACCGGAGCCCTTGGTGAACCCAGCATTGTTGAAGACAACAAGAAATGTACTCAGACGAAGCCCAAGTGCCTAGGGGACTTAACAGAGCAATTTAAACCATGAATTCACCCAAATACTCCACAATTTCGGCACAGCAAAGGTTCGATGTAAAAAACTGATGTCTATTGGATTGTATTCTAATCTCAAACTGGTGAATATAAAGTTTATTTAGTTCATATCAGCCCCACCCTAAGGCAGGGAATATGCACCAGGAATAAAATTAAAATTAAATATTTTCTCACCTAATTAATTGGATGTATGTTTATCTTAATTTATCAGATTCATACAGATTTTCTTATGAAATCGGTGCATTATCAATCAGCCGCGATCTCTTTGAAAAGAGCTGAGAAAAGAGCTATTCTTATCTTGTGAACAACGGAAAATTGTTATTGCGATTGGATTGCATTTTCTCAATTGTTTGGCAGTTATTACAACTTTATTAAGATTTCCTATCTTTGTGGTTATTTCCATTTATAATAATTGTCATTTATATGAATGAATGAGGCCCATGCCTGTCAGGTAGTTCTCTACAACTCGCCGGTCGATGAGTACATTTTTCTGTCCCCAAATCTGGCTAGCCGCCTATACCAATAGTTGTATTTTTTAATTCATTCCTGACTATGATATCTCACTGATAGACTGCGCTCTGTGAACCGAGTTGTATTTGCCCCAGAGGCATACAATGGGGTGAACAGGTGCGTGAATTGTGTCTAAAGAATTGAATTACACGGGTATATATCAAGATATCTGACTTATAATTGCTCTTCTTGGTACGGATGCCCATGAGGGTCTGTTGGGATTTTTCCCGATGACGAACGCAAGACTGATGAGTGCTGATGATATCACGACTCATCTCTTCCTCTTTAGCAACCATACATGTAGATCAGTGATGATGATTGGCCAAATAATCGTGAACTACAACTTTTTAACCAATTACAAAGTGTCTCTCTATCGGTGCCCTGTGACGAAGGCCTATACATCTGATCATATTTCTGGATATGACGAAGGAACAGCGAATCGAAAATATGGAGTCTCCTTCCAGTCGGATGTGTAAACGATTCTACAAAGCAGTAGAAATGTTCGGAGACAGATGGTAAAATACACGGGGTATTTGAAAGAATAACTCCTCGACGGATTTACGTAAAACTTCGTGATTGTGGTTTCAAGTCCATTGTGTAATGTCCAAAATTAAACCGCGCATGAATTGGAAAGCGAAGCGAATTTAAATTAATTCCCAAAGTGACAAAATGACAGCTGTAGAGCGTGGCCAAATCCCTGTCGTCCCACGGCCAGATGCCTCGCATTAGTCGCTTTTCTTATCATCTCTTACACCACGTTATACAACCTACAAATGCAGCGTATTCAGCCCAGACTCCACTGCTATTTAGCCTTCTCCGGCTGCTTGGACACATGTTGAGAATCGCGAAGACGGACCCTGCGGCAAGACATTGAAAAACTCCGGAAACCTGGTTATATCCCCGATTATTTCCACCGAAGATATGATTCGCTTTTGTCGATTGGGTGATGCTCAATGTTAGCGCGTTCTAATTCTATTTTGCCCCACGGACAGCCGATTTCAACAAGATATACAATTTTCCTATTTGCAACGTGTACAAGATGTCGAGGATGTGGCCCTTGGTGATGATCAGAAGTTAATAGAGAAAATCGACTGAGATTTCAATTGAGTTATGACAACACAAGTCGGTGGTTAAGGGCGGTTAACTCGATGGCTGCCGCATACGCCTGTAATCTTATTACAGTCTGCACTGAGCATGATGCGGCAGGGAGATCCCGACCACCGTTATCGGATGCTGAATTTGACACCTGTCAAGTCATATATTCAGTCAATGGCGAAATTTAGGACCTTTGGTTGTCAACAGGTATCATGGCCAAATCTCCTGTAATCGCCAACGGGAACGCCGCATAACAAACAAACGTCTCCTTCAAAACAGATGGGTTGGTTCGGCAGCATCACACTGCTGTTGACGCTCCATGTTTTTGGCTGGTCAGAGGAAAGACAGTTTAGGAATTCGAGGTGGACATCAGGGCCACAATAGCCATCTTGTGGATGTGTTGCAAACATCTACACTGTACAGAGGATTAATAAACGATCGCCGACATTGAATGGCGCGAAAACTAACTTCTTCCTTCTTTTGTGTTGGTATTTGTTGAGGTTACGAAAGAGGGCCAAATCCGTTTCGACATCAGTTTTGTCCAACAAATCTTGAAGAATTTGAAGAAATACGTTATGGACGGTGACGTCTGGTCAGAGTTGGTATAAATAAACTGAATCGCTATACATCCATCGTTCTGGGCCCAAAGCCATAAAACCTTGCTAGGCTTAGTTGCCTGCTATCATCGTATCCATGACGTCGTATCCAGGCCTACATGACGTTGAAAACGTTGTGACGTTGCGTCTTTTTGCCCACCAGCTCCTTCAGCAAAGCCATGAAATTTGCCCACCACCCTTGCGTCATTTTGCCCACCACCCTTGCGACGTCAGCAATGGCGGACACTGTCGGAGTTACGTCATGGATACGATGAATACACAACTAGCAACCAACTAAGGTAGCAAGGTTTTATGGATTTGGGCCCTGATTTCTTACAATCAAGATATACACTGTTACTGTTGTTCTTTCTGACCTTTGGATAAAGTGTAAGAAAAAGTCTCACCAGAACCCACATGAAGTGCCAGAGTAAATGACAAAACTGATTATTCTAATATTCTACAGTCAATCGTATTATATTTCTCTCTGATCAGCTGCAGGAAAGACCGCCGTAAATTGATCTGACTCTCAACTTTATAAGAAACGCCGCCCAGATTGTCTAAAGCGCGTGCATCACAAAAATATTATGTCAAAAAGTGAACAAAAACTAGCGAAGAAAAACCTGAATCGAACATCCGCGGACGTGAATAAAATCGCATTATGAAATCCCTGTAGTCTAGTCTCTTTGCATCGACATAATGCCGTTTCTGATGAATATGTAAATGTGGATTAGGACGTGTGGTGAGAGACTGATGTCTTAAGCCCATTGCCCGAAATAGTCGCATCTTCAAGAAGCAAAAAGAAAAAAAACTCTCCCCAAATGAGGAAGTTGGGCTAGATTGTATGAGCGTCAGTCACAGGGGCAGAGTGTTAAACCGCATTGTGCCAAATTTGTTACAACAATGTCAAAAGGCAACAAAAGGAGGCAATCTTTGATATTTCATTTTGAGTTGTCGAGATCGAGTTACGATGCGCTTATTGTTGGAGTTGTATTGGGTGGACTGTGAAGAGATGACATGTGGTGGTAGGGACGGTCGTTCGTCGTGCTTTGTGACAGCAGCCTGAGGTTGAGCAGCTCACAGCGGCCGGCACTATGGCGGCTACGTAGGTGGATGAGTGGTCCATCAGGTTTTTGTCCGACAACTGTGTTTGGACAACAGTATAAGTAGGTTAAGGTAAATGCAGCGGTGTCAAGGGTCGCCCCCCGGACCACGGTCATTCATATGAAGTGTTAGATTCCCAATGTCCAAGGCTGGACGTGGACAAACACAATACGTTTTACTGAGAGGTGGGCATGTCATGAGGCAAGGTAAAGATTTTGAAAGGGTTGATATGTGGCTGACCTCTACAGATTGTCCGGAATATAGGACAAGGTGAAGAAAGGTGTAAAGATCTTGTATCCAACGGTAGATCTGCGATGACGGTTTCATAACCAGGGGTGGACACAACACCCGAAGGGAAGTTTGCTGAGATGTCTTAGAGACCGCCTTCTGCTGCAACGGTCAGGCCTACGACCAAAGACTAATTCAGTTGGTATCACGGCGTTCTTTCTGGAGCCACACCAATGACTGCAGGTTAATCAATTGGAAATACATGAAAAACTGATTCATGTTCATATGAAATTGACGATAGCCAGCACGATGTAAGCCGTTTAATCAACAAGCATGTACAAAAATCTCCTTGTCATTGGTCGACTGAGCACAATGCTCATTTACATAGTTATTACGGGGAAACTGGGCCTAATTACTGTTGAGCGACCTTTAGATGTGGAAGTACAGTATTGTGTATGTCAGAAACTGTTGAAATCGCCCTGGCAACTTCTAATTGATATTTTATTTTTGTTTTCTTCTAATTTCATTCATTATCAGAGCCACCGGACCAGAATAAGTAGCCATATTGGCGATTTTGTTACACCTGTCAAATAGCAAACCCCTGTTGGGGATTGATTAGATGATGTGGACTCACAAAGAATTAATTTCGTGTTTTACTTATAAAAATAGGTAATTTCAATAAAGAAGTACGAATGACGTAATGCACAAGTTGCTGTCTACAAAAGGTGAAATTAAGTCGGGTAATCAAAACATAATTTTCAGCATCACCGATGAAGGATGACAGGAGAAATGAAAACGTTTCTTCAAAATGTTTGAATCCACATCGATTTCATTAATTTGTGTTTTTACAGTTGCCAGTCTGTTTTCTCGGGTGATCAGCGGTAGTAATCTAATTAGATTTGATAGGGTATTTTGATGTGAATTGTGTAATGTTGAAATGATGCCAAGGTACACGCGAGGCTTTTTTTAGAGTTGTTACGACGTTCACTGTTCATGGCTGTGAAAGATTAGTCCAATGGGCTGAATGGATGGAGCCATTCTGCTTCATTTAAAGGGGATGTCGGGCATTTATTTGCGGTTGACAAAGACCTGTCTCACTCACCCTCGACTCCGTCCACTAAAGGGGACATTAATGAGGGATTGTGATTGATAATTAGGGAGGTGAACCTAAGGAATGACCAAGGGGTTGATGGTGGTTATCACATGTCCAGTTAATCTACCTGACGTAACTACATGTACCATTCTCGACCAATCAACATGCCTGACAGATCTAGTGTACTTTATTGACGTCACCACCACTCTCGACCAATCAACATACGCGACAGATCTTGTGTATGCTATTAATTATATGTTTTGTGATAGCTTTGATATACCGGAGCCCTTGGTGAACCCAGCATTGTTGAGGACAACAAGAAATGTACTCAGACAAAGCCCAAGTGCCTAGGGGACTTAACAGAGCAATTTAAACCATGAATTCACCCAAATACTCCACAATTTCGGCGCAGCAAAGGTTCGATCTAAAAAAACTGATGTCTATTGGATTGTATTCTAATCTCAAACTGGTGAATATAAAGTTTATTTAGTTCATATCAGCCCCACCCTAAGGCAGGGAATATGCACCAGGAATAAAATTAAAATTAAATATTTTCTCACCTAATTAATTGGATGTATGTTTATCTTAATTTATCAGATTCATACAGATTTTCTTATGAAATCGGTGCATTATCAATCAGCCGCGATCTCTTTGAAAAGAGCTGAGAAAAGAGCTATTCTTATCTTGTGAACAACGGAAAATTGTTATTGCGATTGGATTGCATTTTCTCAATTGTTTGGCAGTTATTACAACTTTATTAAGATTTCCTATCTTTGTGGTTATTTCCATTTATAATAATTGTCATTTATATGAATGAACGAGGCCCATGCCTGTCAGGTAGTTCTCTACAACTCGCCGGTCGATGAGTACATTTTTCTGTCCCCAAATCTGGCTAGCCGCCTATACCAATAGTTGTATTTTTTAATTCATTCCTGACTATGATATCTCACTGATAGACTGCGCTCTGTGAACCGAGTTGTATTTGCCCCAAAGGCATACAATGGGGTGAACAGGTGCGTGAATTGTGTCTAAAGAATTGAATTACACGGGTATATATCATGATATCTGACTTATAATTGCTCTTCTTGGTACGGATGCCCATGAGGGTCTGTTGGGATTTTTCCCGATGACGAACGCAAGACTGATGAGTGCTGATGATATCACGACTCATCTCTTCCTCTTTAGCAACCATACATGTAGATCAGTGATGATGATTGGCCAAATAATCGTGAACTACAACTTTTTAACCAATTACAAAGTGTCTCTCTATCGGTGCCCTGTGACGAAGGCCTATACATCTGATCATATTTCTGGATATGACGAAGGAACAGCGAATCGAAAATATGGAGTCTCCTTCCAGTCGGATGTGTAAACGATTCTACAAAGCAGTAGAAATGTTCGGAGACAGATGGTAAAATACACGGGGTATTTGAAAGAATAACTCCTCGACGGATTTACGTAAAACTTCGTGATTGTGGTTTCAAGTCCATTGTGTAATGTCCAAAATTAAACCGCGCATGAATTGGAAAGCGAAGCGAATTTAAATTAATTCCCAAAGTGACAAAATGACAGCTGTAGAGCGTGGCCAAATCCCTGTCGTCCCACGGCCAGATGCCTCGCATTAGTAGCTTTTCTTATCATCTCTTACACCACGTTATACAACCTACAAATGCAGCGTATTCAGCCCAGACTCCACTGCTATTTAGCCTTCTCCGGCTGCTTGGACACATGTTGAGAATCGTGAAGACGGACCCTGCGGCAAGACATTGAAAAACTCCGGAAACCTGGTTATATCCCCGATTATTTCCACCGAAGATATGATTCGCTTTTGTCGATTGGGTGATGCTCAATGTTAGCGCGTTCTAATTCTATTTTGCCCCACGGACAGCCGATTTCAACAAGATATACAATTTTCCTATTTGCAACGTGTACAAGATGTCGAGGATGTGGCCCTTGGTGATGATCAGAAGTTAATAGAGAAAATCGACTGAGATTTCAATTGAGTTATGACAACACAAGTCGGTGGTTAAGGGCGGTTAACTCGATGGCTGCCGCATACGCCTGTAATCTTATTACAGTCTGCACTGAGCATGATGCGGCAGGGAGATCCCGACCACCGTTATCGGATGCTGAATTTGACACCTGTCAAGTCATATATTCAGTCAATGGTGAAATTTGGGACCTTTGGTTGTCAACAGGTATCATGGCCAAATCTCCTGTAACCGCCAACGGGAACGCCGCATAAGAAACAAACGTTTCCTTCATCACATATTGGTTGGTTCGGCAGCATCACACTGCTGTTGACGCTCCACGTTTTTGGCTGGTCAGAGGAACGACAGTTTAGGAATTCGGGGCGGACATCAGGGTCCATATTCAAAAACATACTTAAGTCAAAGTGTGATGCTTATCTTTTGTGTTAAACAAAGGATAAGCGTCACACTTAGACTTAAGTAGTTTTATGAATACGGGCCCTGGGCCACAATAGCCATCTTGTGGATGTGTTGGCCAACATCTACACTGTACAGAGGATTAATAAACGATCGCCGACATTGAATGGCGCGAAAACTAACTTCTTCCTTCTTTCGTGTTTATTTGTTGAGGTTACGAAAGAGGGCCCGATCCCGGCGTTTCGACATCGGTTTTGTGCACCACATCTCGACGAATTTGAAGAAATACGTTATGGACGGTGGGTGACGTCTGGTCACAGTTGGTCCAAATAAACTGAATCGCTATACATCCATGGTTCTGATTTTTTACAATCAAGATATACACTGTTAGTGTTGTTCTTTCTGACCTGTGGATAAAGTGTAAGAAAAAGTCCCACCAAAACTGATTATTCTAATATTCCTACAGTCAATCGTATTATATTTCTCTCTGATCAGCTGCAGGAAAGACCGCCGTAAATTGATCTGACTCTCAACTTTATAAGAAACGCCGCCCAGATTGTCTAAAGCGCGTGCATCACAAAAATATTATGTCAAAAAGTGAACAAAAACTAGCGAAGAAAAACCTGAATCGAACATCCGCGGACGTGAATAAAATCGCATTATGAAATCCCTGTAGTCTAGTCTCTTTGCATCGACATAATGCCGTTTCTGATGAATATGTAAATGTGGATTAGGACGTGTGGTGAGAGACTGATGTCTTAAGCCCATTGCCCGAAATAGTCGCATCTTCAAGAAGCAAAAAGAAAAAAAACTCTCCCCAAATGAGGAAGTTGGGCTAGATTGTATGAGCGTCAGTCACAGGGGCAGAGTGTTAAACCGCATTGTGCCAAATTTGTTACAACAATGTCAAAAGGCAACAAAAGGAGGCAATCTTTGATATTTCATTTTGAGTTGTCGAGATCGAGTTACGATGCGCTTATTGTTGGAGTTGTATTGGGTGGACTGTGAAGAGATGACATGTGGTGGTAGGGACGGTCGTTCGTCGTGCTTTGTGACAGCAGCCTGAGGTTGAGCAGCTCACAGCGGCCGGCACGGAATCGGTCTCTCAATAATGAAGTCGCCGTCACAACAACTTTTATCTGACTCTGCTATCCTTTGCTTTATCTACCCATGTAGTCTACCGTCATTTGCTTTGAGCACTTCAAGGCCTAGAAGCAGTTTATTGCGGCCAGTACGGAATCGGTCTCTCAATACCGGAAGTCGTCATCACAACAACTTTTATTTGACTATGTTATTCCTTCGCTTTTTATCTACCGTGATTTGCTTCAAGCGCTTAGGCCTAGCGTCTTACCTAAAGACGTACAGAGATATGTCGAAAGATGAAAAACAATTTTTTTCTTTCGTAAGTTCCTGCAACTTTAAAATGTCAGCCTGTTCTTTCCAATGTAAAAACTGATGGCGGAGATAATATTTCACCGTTTTAACTCTACTGAGAGACATCAGCAGTCAAACGAACAAAGGGCACATACCCTATCAAAATAACTGTAAAAGGAGCTCAATAAATATCACTTTTTTTGGATTGCAAAGAAGGTAAAATCATGCCTGGATTATATAATCCTTGATTTTTGAACTTTCTTTACACTAAATAGCAAAGTGATGCAATAGATTTTTTTGCGACCTGGCAAGGGTATCAGGATTCTTTGTGCATTTTTTTCCTCCCTTACACATGGACATAAATTGAGTTTCCTTCCCTTTCATAAAAACCTCCCAGTGAACATGAAGCAGAAGAGTTCTTTGATTTGTCTTCAAATATGATTCTAACATCCCTAAATCCCGTTTGCTAGGATGTCAGTTTTTCTTCAAAATAAAAAAGTACGAATCCCTTTCGACATGCCGTTACTGAGTCTTGTATTTAACATAATTTATCTTAGATCACGTGGTATGATCAATGGAGGCAGATAGATCCTACCTTTGTGTGACGTATGAGAGAACTATCTTTACTATCAGAAAAAACAACATTTTTCTGTCTTCAGCATCTTCAAATGCGAAACAACAATAAAAATGCCCAAATAGGCCAAGTATAAACTATTAAAGTTTTTTTACGAAGAGCAGCGAATCAGGCCTATACAATCTTACTGTAATTTGCCAGACCATTCTTCGTCTGATGTCATCGCAGTCCACAACTCAGCGAGTCGAAAAGGTCTTTGGGGATATATCATCGAAACAAACGTACACATTCCCTCGGCCTGAGGCGTTTAGTTTCGTTCTAAACCCCAGATCAACTGACTCTCAGGTGCAGCGTTGGATTAGTGATAGCTGTAATTACACCGTTTTAGTCGAGAACTAAAGACATCAGTCTTATTTGATTTGGAATAAAGACAAGAAAATAGAGAAATCAATCGGATTGTGTAGTGAACTCGAGTTACAACAGGCCTCCTTTTCAATCATTGTTTATTAAATGACAGAATGAAACTGTGATAAGAATAGAAAAGATCAGAATGAACGAAGTAACAGAAGAATCTCACTAATCGCTTCTCAAATGGATGAATGATTGTCACCTTTCTAAGGAAACGAAGTTGAATCTATACGCGCGATCACTAGGTATCATTGTTTTACTTGAGTTTCTACACACTTTTTGTTTTTTAAGAGTGGCATTTTAAAAAGCGATTGCAGTCGAACAGGAGGAGAGAACGCCATTCCACTGATGGGTGTTGGATTTTACTCATACCTCGGAGGCAAAATCTTCTAATTGCAGCGCCTCTGATAGTAAAAGACCAACGTCATTGGTTAAAATGACATAGTAAGATGTAAAGTCCACTTCTGTGCTGTGTTAGTCGTGATGTTCGTTGGGTGTTTGGGTGACACCTAGACAAGATATTTGGATGGTGGCTAACCTGCTTGAATGGCATTTTTAGAAAGGTTTCGAATAACTTATCCAACTTTTTGGTTACTCTTCCTAGATTTATTTAACACGACGTTTCTACCAGTGTTCCCTGGTCGTTGTCAAGTGTAGGTCGCTAACCTGTTCTGATGGAGACACCTTGGCCTATATTAATAATAACAATAATAATAATGATAATATTGTAACCGAACATTCAGTTCTAAGCTGAAGCAAAGCAAGGGTAGTATGCGTCACGGTTATAAAATGGACTGACGAATTCCTTCAGATCGTATCAGTGGTCATAAAATATCAAGAAATAAATAATATGAATAGTTGTACTGACCGATGTAGGACAGCTGGCATTGAATGCATTCAAAAGGCTAAAATTCAAGTCGGATATTTCAAATTATAACGTTTACATTTGGTCGCCTGGAATTCTTACTCCACTTCTCAAAGTTGTAAATTGTCATAACCCACAATTGTAGTAAGTAATATAGCGTTATATTTGTCATTTTTATTGTGGATGTACTTAAATCGCTTGGGTAAGTTCATTTGTGCTTCATAAAACGTATTTGTTGAAGTTTATGCCATTAACCACAGTTGACGCCAGTTTTATTTAATTTTCCTTTCAAAACAGTTGTGTACTCTCAACATAAAGTATGATCTGGTGGTTTGCTTTCTCGTTTTGCCTGAACGCGTCACCGAAAACTTGGTAAAGTTGAGTACCAGTGGTTTTCGATGTTGATAAAACAGATGTTTTCAAAAGGAAAGAGAGGTCAAAGGTCAGGTTTATAACACAAACAGCAACAAGATTTCAAAGTAATGCATGATTCAAGATTTGTCATATCACGAAGTAATTCAGTGCCAAAGAATATCGTTTCCTTTCCTTTCGTTTCATTTGTACCCCACGAGGCAGTGATATCTCCACCCCCAGTCCTCCCATCCCTTGTGTCTACCTACATCCCCCGAGACCCTTGAGAATTGCATGACTCCTCACCACAGTCAGCCAAACTCGTCCATTACGGCATCAAACAACATAAATCTTTAATCACGGCTCTTGCAAGAGATAACCAATCAATCTATTATTTATATTTACTTTATTGTCTGATTGAAAGCAGAAATGGCATTACTGGTTGTATGATGAATTGGATTAGCCTGGCCAGTCTCTAACAGGTCAGTTCTGCTACTAATTGACGTCGGGGACAACTCTCTTGTCATACCTGAACCAATGACTCTGAGAGTGGATGGCCATGCTTGATGTAAAGAAAATTGTGTGAGGAAAGGTAGCTTTGGTAGACAGGTAATAGACTTTTGTGCCAATAGTATTACTTGCTATGAGCCGAAGAATATTAACCTTCTCGGGAACCTGGTATCTTTCTCAGAAAAGTTTTACACTCAGAGAATTACGTGGAAATTGCCTTCATTCTGGGGATGAATGTTGATCAAGACATCACTGCAACTTGCATTATGCACACGACCACGACGGTAAAGGAACTGACAGCAGTTGAATTCTTAATCGAAATCTCATAGATTCTTTAATCTTTTTCTTGATCTGCGTCAAAACTCTACAGCTGCTACTAATCATGCTCATCTCACCTGAGTCTCCGACCCCTCAGCCATGACTCAAGGTAAAGTGCCCGGCAAGTCTCCAAGTCAGCCGTAAGAACGTGCAACAGGCCACGCTATCTCATAACGCATGCCAAAAAATCACGATGAATGTCAAACATATCGTGTTAGACTATTTTTTCAATATTTCATTGTGATATGCCGTGCAAAATGGACAATCAGAACAGTAGGACGTATTTCTGTACCTTATGCTCGAGTTTTTCCTGCTGTTTGTGTCAAATGAGAACAATACCTAATGCCGGGCTGTGGATGTGCTTTCCAAGCCAAGGGAGTTGGAAGAGACACCTTATCAGACAAACCATCATCCCGGGATCACCAGCTCTCTTCTCGTGTTACAAACTTGCAATGCTTCATTTTTCAAAACGTGAATTTAATAGGTCAGGGCATTTGAATTGATTGGGGACAGTTGAATGGGTCTAGTATCCTATTATGAAATTAGGACGCAGGGGGAAGCAGCGCTTGACCGGTGAAGAAGGCTGTGGTCATACTGCGGTGGAGTCCCTGTGAATGGCGTCATTTATGAAGGTCATACGAGATTTAATCGAGGTTAAATTTATTTGCAATGTCAAAAACTAGTAATCTTGAAGAATCGGTTTGCTATGACGTTTTTTAAAGTGGAAACGAATGGCTGGTAACATTCTTAATCACTTCTCATTCGGAAAGAAACTTGTCTGTTAATTTCTCTGAATTGAAATAAACAAGACGTTGTTGAGTAAATGGAAGGTTACAATTCAAGTCCATCTCAGCCTCTCATAGTACAGCTATTTAACCAACACTTTCTGACCGTGTAAAGGGACGATCTTACGTTTCAACTCATGTCCTCGCTACATTTTTTCGCAAAAAAGCACAATTCGATAATTGAATTTTTCTTTGACTTTTATTCGCACTTAATTTAATCAGATTAGTTTTAATGTCTGTAAACAGCGCGAATAATGTTCAATCTTGTTATAAACTACAAAAAGAAGCATTTCATTCGTGTTTTCGACTTCATCGCCTCTTCCAGAATGAGTCATTATCTTTAAGAGGAATGCTAATGCATTTTCGTAATTAAATTGAAATGTCTGCACCAGATTGTGTCTTGATGAGACAATGTCGAAAAACACACGGCAATCGGTTTGCTTTATGATCTAGCTAATTCTACACGAGTTGTGAACAATGTTCTGCATGACGTAACAGGTTAAGAGAAATTGGCAGTGCAGACAATCATGGACGAATTTGTACCAATTATTAAAATCATCTGCCACCAGATAATTCCGCGTGTGCAGAAAAAGAACAGGTTCCTTCATGTTTGCCATTAAAATGAATATTATTGATATTAAAATGTGTGAACAAACCTAAACATTGGCCTGCAATACATATCGGCTGATAAAATGTATAAATTAAAGGTTTGATAAGGAAAAAATAGAAACAAGTTGGAAATCAACAGGTTATAGCGGACAATCTTCGACACAGCGAAGAGAGGTCAGTTCTTCACTCAAATTAGTAAATTAGACCTTCATATACAGTAGGTTTTGGGGACTTGATATACCTCAGTTAATCTCTGTTACAAAATTCATCAACTTTGTCAAAAACGCACGCAAAGTTTCCATATGGCAACACACCCAAAGGTAAGCAGAAACATGTCCAACTGGGGTGAAATGATCATACTGAGGTTATCTCGACCAAGCTAATATTCTTTAGTCAATTCAAACTGCACGGTTCATAAAACTCCAGCGGGCAGCGACAGAATGGTAAGAAAGATTAATGTGCTAAGAAATTATACTTGCAAATTAAAAACATTTAATCCATGAGTGTTATCCCAAATGACAAAGATTCCTCACAACTAATTTCGTTACGATTTCACCAGCGGACAATAGGTACAATAAGATTTTTAGGCCGGACCATCGTCACAAATCACCAAAATTTAATTTATAGTTTCGTCTCTTGTGACGATTATTAATGGTGTTGTTCTTACATCCTGATTTTAAGTTCAGAATACAACTCGCTTCCAAAGAAAGCTTAGTTTATTTTTCTTAGTGTTTCGGCTTTTGAAAAACGGAAAATATGCTTTTAGAATACAAACATTCGAACTTGAAATTCGTCATATGACATTCAAGTGAATAATTTTATATTACATGTACTACAACATGTATTTACATATCCGCCGGTTCCTTTTAAAGAAAGAAGGTTACGAGGTTCATGTCTGAGTTGAGTTTTGCAAGACATCCTGTTAACCCCTTTAAAATACACTGTTCAACAAATAACTTAAATGAAGATGCAGTGGATTTTAACAGAATCATAAGTACATGTAGTTGATGATGATTTTGTTACTACTCACTTTTGGAAAAACAACTTTTGAATTCCACAAATATCTCTTTCTGTTACTTACACTCCGTAGTTTTGTTTTCAATATAATTTTGGTAAAATTCGGTGGAGTGAAAGATTTGGTTAAGTTGACCAAAGCTTTACCTTCTAGGAATAGTCTTTAAAGAAGTATGATAAGACGACAAATAAGACAAATGATTTGTTATGTAATGCCACTTGGAAGTATAAAAACTTGGAGGAATTCTTTAGCGCATCATCACTTGGAATTCAATCGGCGTATTTCGTAATAGCTACACTGCATAACTTATAGTTGCCACCCCTCGCGTGCTAAGCATTATCTCCTTCACAGTCACCGACTCTCAACACGCATTAAAGATCATAATTTTCTTGTGTCACACTTCAATAGCGTCATGCTCACATAACAGCACGTGTGCGTAATCACTACACGCGCTGTGACGTCATCACGGTCATTGTCCAGTGGGGATGCTTCCTAAACAATTGGCTGTAACCGTCAAGAATCTGATCAAAGGTCATTCAAAGTGGGACATTTTCACACATTTTTGCTAATTCGGTGTTTTAGTTGTTTGTAAGAAGTTTTGAGGTACCGATACTGTTAATTGGTTTACGGGCTTCCGTTCTCTCACAGTACCCGGTAATATGAAACTGTGAGAAAAAAGTTTAGAAAATGATACATTGTACTTTAAAAATTGTGGTAGGCAAAGTTTATTCAAGATTTGTCTTATTTCAAGCAAATTCCCTGTTGATAACTTTATCACTGTCTTGTAATGAGCGAACTGCAGCGAGACAGAGAACATTATTTAGTAGCAGAAGACAACTAAATCAACTTTAACTAGGAAAAACTCATCTTTCTGTTTGGCCATCATCATTGTTGTGTTCGGACAAAATGTCTGGAAGGTACACCCCAAAGTTAAGATTTATGTATAACTTACGGTTCATGGAGTCATACGAATCTTCCTTTAGTGTGTGGTAGTGTTGTAAAGAAGACATATCCAGTGACAAATAAGGGAAGGCAGTTCCACTTAGTCACATCTTAATACTGATTTTAAAATTCATTTCAAAGAGACAAAGAACGATTTGAAATTGTCCTTGAAAGAAATCTGGACTGTGTGGGCTGACTTGGTTAATATTGCGAAAAAATCGAGTGGTTAAAAGGGTTTTTGATCTTTAACCGGTCTTGGCTTCGAATTTCTGGGATCTGTATCTACGATTAGTGGTGTTATTCTTTTTGTTAGTTTGATCTATAGTTGATAATATGGTACTAGTATTGTTGTCACTATCTCCTTTTTAATCTTAATAAATCTTGGACCTTAGTGGTCAAACTTGGTCATCAGTAACCGAAAGTAAGTTTGTTCCAAACAATTTTGAAAAGTGGTATTTCAAATAAATAAGTTATTAATCATTTAGTGTTAGCTGGCATATACATCATGATTTAACTACATGTACAAGTTTCAGCAATAAAAGAAAACTCAGAAAGTTTTACGGTAGGCTATATCTACTTTTAAATTTAAAGACGTATTATCTCAAAGTTATTTTTCACAATTATGAAATGCGTTGTTTGATGTTTAGGGAAATATATGAAGTCCAGCATATCAGATCGTCAATTTTAAGTCTAAACTTCAGTTACCTAAAATCTTATCCCCCCTCTGGAACTTTCAGCCACTAATGAAGGAAGTGATGAACTGTTGTCCAGTTAGTGCACATTGAATGGAATCAAAATAAGCTAGCAACTGCAATCATAACTCCAAATGTGCACAACAGATGAATAAACTAATTAAGAAATATAATTAACTGTCTTACCTTGAATTTGTGCAGTCGTCATAGAGGACATCAAATTCTTTACAGCTGATGAGCTTACATCTATTGACCCCTGGTTGAATGGCTCCAAGACCACGAAGAATCCTCACTTGTTCCACATTACACACAACAGGAGTGATTTCCAATCGTTTGAGTTTAGTATAAACTGTATGGAGTCCACCAACAAGATGTTTGAGAAAAAGTTCAAAAGCTTGGGGCAAGCAAATGAGCTCTCTACCCTCCACATTGAAAGCTGCTACTTTTGCCCCTCGATATTCAATCATTTTACAAACGTTATTTTCCGGGTTGTTCGCGCTGACCAGTGGCGGTGGGCTCCCGTATGAAATGGGTTTTTCCATCTTCAGCGACAGTGGCTGGGTCTGCTCCTCACGATAAATTGGGGGGCTCAACTGTGGGTGGGGAGGCGATGATCCGACCGACGAAGGCTGCGCGTGAACTTCCATGACTGTTCGCTTTAACTATGAATACTGAATCAAGTCACCCGCGTGCTTTTACCGAAGGTAAACATTATACTCGTTCCGGGCGGCGTAGTCCGAACCCCGTCCCTGTGCGCAAACACAAGGGGGCGGCTATTACCTATTGTACGCGGCTGATCAAATATCGTAGTGAGGTTTATCCGAATGCCATTGGCTGATATTCCGGATCAGAAATGGAGAATATTTTATTACGATTTGTCTGACGTTTGCAGTCCGTACTTCAGCCACTGTGCGCGCTTAGCGCTAGCGACGCGGCTCTCAATCCTGATCATAAATGCCAGAGTCATACAGAACAAGGGGAAAATATGAGAATGATAAATAAGAAATTATTTATTGGAGTGGTTTAGGGCAAAGGGGTTTATTGATAAGGAGTGTAGATGATATCTCAGAATTGGCCATTATGTCTCTGGGCCATTTGCCGGTTATCTGGTCGCGTATTGATGTGTCCAGGCTATTGACGGAAGAGGCGGGGTACAGGAACTTTTAGCCGGTGGGGCAAGCGGTGGGTTGCTGCCGTGTGTAACTGAACTGTCGTGGTTTAGTAAATTCTGCGGAAGAAGGGATGCTGTCGGGCAGACCCTCTTGGTGTTCTGTATGGACCCGGTGTTGTGATATGGAGTATGGTTATCTACTGAGTGAACGACAGCAGAAAAAGTTTGATGCGAGAGCGTCGAGTTAGAAAATTATACCTTTTGCAACTTTTGCTGATGATGATTTTTAAAAAATACACAAGCCTACTGTGGAATCACTTGTAAATCAAGTATGATGAGCAACAATGTGGACAAACATTCGAAGGCTGGGCGCGAAATGTCTGCACGTTTTGGTTCGTAAACAACCCTCAACAGGTATAAACTATTGTGTAAGTTGTGTCATACACAATGTTCATATTCCGTATTGTTTACTTGGAATATCGTTCAAGTGATTCCTTGTCAAAATATTACTTCCAGAAACAGTTGAACACCACTTCAACACAGTCCTGACAATGTATCCAATAACCTATGTTGTTACAGAAATATATGTTTAAACGGAAAAAAGCGGGTCAAGTGTGATGTGTATTACATCCAACACTGGGAGAGAGGAGGCGTAGATGTTGACATTATCATGTGACTCCAAGCAGGGCCCCCAGTTCCAGCTGACAGACCCACCAGGCAGTTCTGCTGAATTTCAAAACTTACTGACACTGCTTCTACCACCGAGTTGTCTTCTTGAAATTATTTCCACAACTACGCATCAAAACACCGACCCATACGTGATCATCAGCACTTCGAAACAAGCCAAGAAACACCTTTTGCACTTGGAGATTGCCCATTTTAGGTATGCTCTTTTTTACTGTGTGTGACGGACAAGCAGCGCATTGCAGCGTCAAAAGCCGTAACTACGCTACTCGTGTCGGCATTATATTGTGTTATCGTCAACGATTTCTTCCTGAGAACCTTCATAAAAATACACGGCTGGTAATTAAGACCGCCCCATCAATGGGGCGGTCTTCCTTGTTTTTACTGAATTTCTCTCTCTCTCTCTCTTGATCTCTCCATCCAATCTGCAGTTTCACCACGATAACTAACGAAAAACGCCATGTATCGTGGTAAAACTTTCAGGAATTATAGATATGCACATTACACAGAACCCTATTGATTCTTGGGGTCATCCGTGTACAAATAGTGCGAAATTTGGGTGAAATTTGTCTTTTTTTCAAACTGTTGACTGAAATGCCATCTTCAGGCAATTTATAGTACTATTACTATCACTTACATACAGCATACAGCTAACATTACACATGTGCATAGTTTGTTCATGTATGCTGAAGATGGCGTTGTGATCACCCTGGACTGGTTCCTATCTTGATTGATTATTCAATGGATGTGGGGAAGAGTCAATCCCTTTCTGGTCCGCCACATACCTGTTATTGGACCCTGTTGGCAGTACATAGCACATAGTTCAGTTTATCACTGAATAGTAGTGACCTTTACAGCTTCTCCTTCTGAAGTTAGTAGGGAAAAGTCAAGTCTCCCTCTTTGGAAAAAAATCTCTCTGCTTTTAGGAATGGGAGACTTTTATTCTCCCTATTTCAAAAACCTGGCACCAACCCTGGCCGTTCGATAATTCTCGATCAATCAACTGTATCTTAGCTCCCAATTTCCAAGGGCGGTCTTTCAAATTGACTGGTAAGTCAATTTCTAGTTCAGAATGACTTTGGTTCATGACACACCTATCACAACTCAGAAAATGCATGGGAATGTACAGTAAGGGTGAAAAAGCAGATAGGTGACGGCGTTATAGGCCTAGGCCTAGGCCTAATTGGCTGGAAGTAGAAGCTGAATGATATTTGGTCATATGAACAAAGACGAGTAAATGCTTTTACTTGAATTTTGCAATACAAATGCACCAGGCAATGCTGTACAAATCTGAAGTAAAGGCATTTGCAAGTCTTTATTCATATGACCCATTGTTTGTCTTGGTAAGTAAACTGGCATTGCCCTCAATCCTGTGGAACAAACCTGGTAAAAAGTGGTATTAACCCTTCCACTGCTAGTGAAAATTTCATTGCAACTACCCATAAACCTACCAAATTCTGTGAAGTCTTGCAGAAACCCTTTCCCAAGTAGGCCCTATTCATTAGAAAGCACTCATCAAGACATTTCCAATGAATAGCCTATATCATGATATACCTATGTGACGAGTTTCAGATGGTTATCAAAGCTTTTTGCATATTATTGATATTTTTTACAAAATTGGCGGCGGTGTTAAAAGGGTTAAAGCCTTGCTAGCCCTCACTGACGCTGGACCACTGTCCTTAGGAATACACCAACTTAAACAAATGGACTAAATCAAAAAATCCCGGTACATTTCAGAGAAGCTCTGCTTCCACATAGCAACACATTAAAATCCTGATCGGAGGACATCAAGCATGACCATACAGGAATCAACAAAAGGATATCATCAATGCCGTGAAAGAATTTGAAATATCGTTGTTTTATCAAAAATCTCTCTGAGGAGATTACCCCAATGTGTCTATTCTCAAGTAGGCGCATCACTTATTGTGCTGGCATTTACAACGGTGTCGAATTTCCCTCTTTTATCTTTTCGCTTTTCAAAGATGCGTCTTTTCTATTGTCTTTCAGTATTCTCTCGAACGGTCGTGGTGTATTGTTTTCACCGTTTTCTGGCCACTGATGGGTTTTACCTGACACAGGATGCACGGATTGTCTGACTGTGAAAGAATGCATTAGAATCAAAGAATGAAAAGTGGAATTTGATGATAATCAAGATGTATTATTTTTACCTGTTCCCCATGGACACTGACAAGACTGAAGCTGAGGGTAGCTTGGTGCAAAATCACGGGCAATTTACCGTTAACTGAATTCAAAAGATTTTATTGCAATCCCAGTAGAGTGTATCACAGAATAGTCAAATATGCACACTTTCAATTCCCTGGCGTTTTTTTGAAAAGGCAAGCGCTTGTACATGTATGTATGACACACATACTGTTTCATCGGCTCAGGTCTTTTGAAGTCTGATGCCCCTTGACCTAAAAAGGACAAAAGTTGTGTCGCAAAATGAGGATATGTTACATTTGTTGTGAAAAAGGTTCCTACTTGATCGATTTTTTGACATCCGATACGCACTACAAAGTAACCATATGTCTTGTATTCGGCATGCGTCTTCCTAAACTTTTGGGCTTTTTATGGTCACTGCCAAAAGGCAGACAATATCGCCCCCAATCTGCCGTTTCTTTACAAAATGATAATAGCGACCTCAAGCATGGAGAGGGCCTATGACTTTGATATTGACTACCGACCAAAAAACCCGAGATTTACCGCATATACAAAGGATTTTCGAAAGATCGGCTTTCTCGAAAACTGGAGAGTAAAAGGTACGAAAAAGGATGAGATTTCTCAGCAGAATCGTACGAATAGGCGGAGCTAAATGTAAACATTTTCACATTAATTACGCATGATAACCAGCAGAGCAATTTTAAATTCGACAATCCGTCTGCCAAGCTGTGATTGAGAGTCCTTGTTTTCTCTTTACCAATACTTGTAGTTGATAATATTTCATTACTGGCTCTTATTGGCTCAGACGCCGCCAATACATAAAGCGTTTTTTCATCCTGCCATCATATCGGCGATGCGTAATTGGCTGTTAAAAAAACGCTGGGTTTTATTTGGGTGCTTATATCTTCTGTGTGGATTCCACGGTAGGCGAGTGCATTGTCGCTGTGAGGCTGGGTTGGGTGGGCATGGATCTTCACGAACTCATATAAATTTTTTTGTCATGTAATAATTGAAAGTGGCTGCTGTGCGCTGGAAGATCGGGAAACACAGCCACCTCCTCTTCGGGTGTGGGTAAAGACCAGGGGAACCAAAATTCTTGGCCTTTGTGTCCAGGTAGGCCTACATCTGAAGACACTTTATCTCCAACTGCTCTCGTAGATAAAGTTTAGGGGAACCGAACTTCAGCCTGGGTGCTCGAGTTGAAAGTCTTCGAACAAAACGAACTTAGGGCGAGACGGATCTACAGGTTCATGTAACCAAGTCATCGACCCGACATTCAATACAGGTCCGTCGTCCATTTCTCTTACCCTCCTACTTGTACAAGGCCTATTTAGGCAACCTTAGAGGCGACAGAACACCAAAAGTAAAAGGAAGCTAACATCCAGAGAGGAAAATTGTTGTTATTGCCTTGATAATCGGCAGATATTCGCTAAAAAATCATCGATGGCAGAATCACCAGCTTGAATTTCAGCCAGATTGCATCCATAACACCCAAACCCTCTGGCTAAACTCAACTTTTGAAAACCATCAATGAAAAACAGTGGACATGGAGTGGAATAACTACGGGCGGTTTGAATTAAAGAACTTTTGACGATGTTAAATAAATTCACGATTAGCTTTAGTAGATCCCGAGGCCATCAGGTTATTGCTGGAACTCCTTAATTGAAAAGCCATTATTGGTTGTCAAAGTTAAACCGAGGACGATTCTGGCTTACCAAGGTAGTCCGACCCCTCGATGGATGGAAGCATATGTCACCTTAACCCTTTTAGACAACATTTGTTCCAGAACAACGTATTTGCGAAAGTAGGGTGTCAAGAATGTTATGGTTAATGTTGCTGAGGGATTTAGGAAAGCCCAAATTTGAACAGCAAAAATGATGGTTCTTGAAAAAACGATGAACCAAAAGAAAGTGCCTAATTTGGGACTGCCCGATGCTGTCCTTAACTGGGAGGTGTCCTCAATATAGAGGTCAAAATGAACAGACAAGATCAACTGGGGACTGAACTCTGCTGTCCTTTTTGTAGAGGTGTCCTCCTGGCAGAAGTGTGGTTCTACTGTATTCAATCTGACGTATTCAGTGCGATGACTTGAGCCGAAGTTTTCGTAATGGAAAACGAAATTGGTCAAGAACAATCGCAAAGTCTTTGCCGTTTCTTGAGATTGTCCATAAAACTCACTGGCTCAGATTGTTTCGTGGCTCTCCATTAGGCTCGAGACAGCTTCAACAAAACTTGGCCACAACCTCAATACATTCAGCGTATAGATCAATGCATGCATGCATTACGTGAAAGAGTAAACTTAGCCAGGTTGGAAGTCGTGATCGCTGGCTGAGATAAGTGACTATACCAACCGGTGGTAGCCTAGAAGGGTTACTTTCACGTAACGTGACTCCAAGGAAAGATTGGTCAGCACTAAACACCGACGGGAAAAAGTGGTAAGAGAGGTCTACAGGACATAAGATGGAATAATAGCAAGAAACTACAGTAAAATGAAACCCGATTTAATGTTTTTCGATGTCTGAGTATTCATATGATCTTACTTTTGTTTCATATTTGCCGGGATGGAAATGGGACGCTCAAGTGAGAGTGGAGGTCGAGTGGGGAGGTTTAGAAACACAAAGAGATACGTACGCGTCTGACGTATCACCGGCCATGTACTAGTGGATGACACGAGCAGTGGATAAGAAAAGTAGGGAGGTTTAGAAATACAAAGAGACGAAGGTGTCACGTATCACCAATCATAAAGATGACACGAGGTGTGGTGGTGACGTTAAGTAGGGAGGTTTAGAAACGTCTACAGATACGAAAGCGTCGAACACACAACGGATCACAGGACGGATCACACGAGACAAGCAAATTGAGCATGAACCTTCTGAAGGTGGTTGTCGATTCATTATTCGTTTTCTGAACCTCACCACCTGGCCAATCAGCAAACCCTGAATCATACGGGTCATAGAAAATCTCACCCACATTTCTAACTGTGCATTAACAGAAATCTATTCGCATCAGGCAGAGATAGAGCCAGTACATAAACATCCGCACATTATCAAACTTTCTCGTGTGTATCTTTGTTTCTGTCATTTAGGAAGGAAGCACTCTCAGGCTGGTTGATCTATGGGAGGCAGACGGCAATATTGGCAGTTAGAGTTGGATAAGGCAGCTATGATATGGGGCAGAAGACGGTGGAAAATTTATAGGAATCGATTCATTCCATCCACCATTTTCTGGAGAAAGAACATTTGCATGGTGCATCCACACAACGTCAAACAACGCACAATCGAGATCTCACGAGATTTGATTCTGACCTCACCGTTTTAACGAGGGTTATGAAATCATGGGGCATTGTAGGAAATGGTAAACAATTACGGCAAAATGCCCATCGGCTACATTGTCAAAGCGAAAAACTATTTCTTGGAGCGAGGGTGAGGAATGACCTCAAAGTTATACCTTCGTCGGTGACGTATGGTTAATTGGGCTTTAATCAACAGGAAAAGGCAACAGAACCGATTGAGCAACATTAGAAATTTCAAGTTCGGAATCTTTATCTGCTCACTAAGTCGCATTTGTCCATCGAGTTAGAAAAATAATGGTGGTTTGATTCTTTGTTGGTTTTATGGCATTGTCCTTTTGATCTTCGATAGAAGCTTCGTATAGAAATCTCAGGTTCAATCAAATGGCACTGATTGGAGAGAGTTTTCTGATATAAAAACAGGCTGAGCACCCGTTAAGGCTTGACATAAATTATCACCCGTTCTGCTCTTTTCCACGTCACAATGCCGGAACACTAGACTAAATATGAGTCAGAATCTAATATATCTTGAATAAAAAAGCAATAAAATGCCATCAATACGTGAACTAGAACATTTTAACGTCGTGTTGACTTAGTTTTCAAACTATTAGAACAACACAAAGAAACCAGTGCAATTTCCTTTGAAATTTGAAACAGGGGCATTTGAAGACTTGGCGAAGTGGCATCATTGAGAGCGGATAGATGTTATGAATGCTTAAAGTGGGTGTGAACTTGGTGAGGATGTTAGCTGTTTATAACTAGAGGAATATGTCACCCTTTTAAGTCAAATGACTGTTTTCCGCTATCATTATACAGATACCTTTTGTTAAAATGGCCGATTTCCGTAAAATCGACACCCTCCGGTTCTAATGAAGACTCCAGGACTTCAATTGTTTTACTCCAATTTGAGACACTTAAACTATGAAATGTATGACTGCCCACTGTTATAGTGATTTCAATAATAGAAGTCAAGTGTTTGTTCATAATGGCCCACGTTCGCTGACGTCTGATGGCCGCTCAGGTGACATTGAACCCCTTACGATGTGACACTTGAAGATTTCAAAAGTGTTGGTCAAGATACTTGACCAATTATATTCATTGTTCAGATTTCGAAGTAATTTTGACAACTTCCACTGCCGTTTATGAGCAAAATGGCTGATTTCCATTTAAAGGTGAGTTTCTCGACCTATTTTATAGTCCTTGGTTGATGAAAGAGAAATTGCTTCTCGTCGTAACATAATACGGACAGTTTCTTAATTAGAGGTCGATATTCTGTTCAATTCTTGACGAACCTCTCATTCTTATTTCAGGTGCAAAACGGAAGAGGTCACTCTCCTGAACGCGGAGGTGCAAAGATAAAAAACAAAAGAGCAACACGCAAGAGAAAGTCACACGAATCGAAAAGCGGCGCAAAGATCGAGAAAAACATATGCTGAACACGCGTATTAGTTTGGTATCCAGGTAGGCGAACCTATTTAACGGTCTGCAGCCTTCGATTCTGGATAATTCTCTTGAACGCCATCGTGCAAGAGAGGATAATTACAGAATGTTTCTGAAACCAGTATTCGTCGGGGATCAATGCTATGGCTTTGAGACGCCTTAATTGCATTGAAAACGGCGTAATTCACTCTCTAGGAGACGTGACAACCAGCAAAATAGATATAAGGGAACTCCGAGCTCTTTATGTTATTGATCTTACCATAATAAACGTACCCAACCATAATTATTGGAAAGAAAATATTTATCAATAGGGCCGAATGGCAGACCGCGTTCATGCACGATTACAGGATATTGTCCATCTTCTTTGGACCGAGTACGGGTAAAAGACATGCTGGAATTGATGGAATACTTTGATCTGGAGTCAGGAGAGATAGGATGCTGGGGAAGTCATTACTAGCCTGTCATTAACGTTCACTCGAATCGTCAGCTCGATCTTCAATCGCTCTGGGATGCTTCGCATATTGAGCTGGTTTGGTGTGAATGCTTCCTTAAACACACAATCTTGTCACGGACATTGCTGTGTATCTATATCAAAAAGGGATTGATTATCGTTGTAAAAGTGCTTTAGGTTTTCATGTCTGTTTTGTCACAATATTAAAAGTCATACTATCATGAGAGCTACCCTAGTCGTCGGTTCGTGTTTTTTTTGTTACGAAAATCACGTAAAAGTGGCATACTTCCATGTGAAGACAGACTGACCATAACACATTTTTTTTCATTATCTAACTGTTGCTAACAAACTTTCTCAATTACTCCTGTTTCAAGAGAAACACGGATCGACGGCTAGGGTATCCCTCATGAACGTATGACTTAAAACACCAAAAAGAAGGAACTTTTAAGTTCTTTCTGGCGATGGAAGGTGTACATATTGTGGAAAATAAAAGTACATTGTACTGTGCCTCAGTCATCTTTCCAAACCCAGACAAATTCATTCCACGTCCCATTCGTATTTACGACACTTTTTTCTCGGTATTTCACATAAAACGTAATCCAGTATTGGGATGATTCGAAAGCGCCAATGGTTGAAACTTTGTGTCTGTGTTGAGAGCGGGGCAGATGTAACATTGTCCGCTCCTATATCCAGGGAGTGGACTGAAGTACCAAACCAATCTTGTCTACGATTCGATTGAAAAAAGTCTAGAGCAACTCCCTTTGTTCTGGAGGGACTACAGATGGAGACAGGGGTATAAGTGCATGGATTCTGTTAACGTAAGCGCCAATCAAACTCCAGACTAGAATGAGACAATCGTGTAGATCTACAATATGTACTTTTTTCGATTGTATGTGATTCTATGTGATATCCAGAACTGACCCCTATCTGGCCCAGACATAACATAGTTTGCATTTTTCACGAAAATTTACATCACCAACTTCCAAGATACAAACTTCCTTCATTGAAGGCCTCTAAAGTGTCTAGTAAAAAATGCGACGTATCGCATGTTCACAAAAAAATCTTTTGTTTTTCTCAAACTTAAGTTTGTTGACACCTTTCAACTTTAGGAAAGACCGCTTTATTTGCCGATTTCGTTGTCAACCATATAGCAGCCGGCGAGCGGATGTCTGCAATTAAATCGACAAAAATGCATATTAAATGAATTTTAAATGTTTCCGTGTCAGTTCACCTCTCGAGTCATTGAAACAAAACTGTGCAACAAATATCAATAATTTAAACGGCAACAACGAGAAACATCGTTACTTCCTACTTCAATATGCATTCTTCAGCAACGGAGTCATAATGACTTTAATTATGAAGTTTGACTCTTTTTCAGGTCACCGAGTTGGAGAATCTTCATTACTTGAAGCTCTTCAGGGCACGGCTCCACACCATTACACACTCCGTCGAGGCTTTTGCTTACTCTAGTGTTGGAGAGTGGAAACCCCGTTGACATTCTCCAGCACAGACGTCATACTGTGCCGTTATTGCTACACAAATGATTTCGTACTGCAGTGTCGGCGAGTGTACACCCCGTTGCGCTTTCTAGAGCACGTGCATCCCCCATCAAATGACAAAATTGAATCTATCTTTGCAATATGACGACTGGGTGCAAACGTATTCAGATATGCCGAGTGTTTCAACGACGTATTGTGTATAGAACGAATTATTAAGTGGAAATTGTATCAGAACATTTGAATAAAGACTACAATAGAAAAGGGAATATTGTTGGCAGTTCCTTGCTTTAGGTGTGATAAGTGGTAACGAACTGAACAATTCAGGTGTTGGTCGTATGGACGTGATCCTATTGTGCATTTTTTGCCATGTGGCAATTTCGTATCCCATTGCATTTCAGCCGTTTACCAGTCAGGCACTTATGGGCCAGAGAACTTCACCAGAAGAGGAACAGGGGCAGTACTTCCTCTCAATAGCATTAATTTTCCGACACTTTTTTTCTCATTCCATTTTTAATAAGTGCCTGCGATTGTGTGGCTATCGCTTTTTTTATATCTCACTGCAAAAGTGATATAATAAATGGGGTGAACAAGATAATTTGGGCTACGATTATTGTCCTGAGAGATCTAAAAGTGAGGAAGTTGGACTCAAAATTAATTTTGGAGATTTGTAGAGATCCCCATTAAACAGGGTGTCTCGCTTTAAGCAGTTTAAAACGTATCTCTAAAACCTGGATATTGTCTAAAGATGCAATATTTTCGATCAAAATGAGACGTAAAAAGTGTTACATCTTTATTGGACTCAGATTTGTCAAGACGAGACAGTCTCTTTAAGAGGAAGAGAGCAGTATGGTCAAAATGAATGTTGTTTACCAATGTTACCAAACCTTTACCAGTTATTTGAATCGTGATAAAGCGTCCTAAAACAAGTGCAATATGAAAAATGCGAGGAGTTGATGTAATTTAAACTCTAACCTCTTTCCAAATTGCTCTCAACCACAATTTTCACGAGTGAGCGGTTACAGAGCCTGCATTTTTTGAGTAGGGCGATAACTTACTTCTCTGTCGTTGAAATAACAAGTAGCATTTGAAATGCGCAACTGAATACGCTGAAATAAAAAAATCCAATATATTGGTAGATATTTGTTAAAATGAAGTCGCTTTCCGTGGGAATTATGCAAGTTTTACCATCTGTAGGCAATAACTTCCCATTCGTCAGTCACTCGAAACAGCCACAATGGGAAACNCAAGATGACAACATCAAACGGACGAATCGGATCCGCGGACGAAACGAAACCAAAACGGACAACAAACAGTCGATTGCCATTTGGCTGTTCATTCTCGAGTCGCGGGCCATAATCACAGGAGCTCAATCCGAGCTAGAGTCTTCTAATTATAACGACTATGAGCTTTTATTCAATTTGCTACAGCATGTCAAGATAAAAGTGAAAAATCGCGAGCGACGCGGTCGTTACTCTGAAATGCCTAAATGAGTTAATTAGTAGAATTCGCTACTCATTAGTCAGAACGCAGCCAAACATGGATAATACACGGATAATTACCAAATCCGAAGAATTGCTGCCGAGGCTTCGCCGATCGAATCTTCCACTCTTTATATTTCTTGAATATAATTGGCAGGAAAAGTGAAAAAGATACCGATTAGACATTGATGACGTGTCACCATAGCGACGCATCCAATATCGCCTCGTTACCGATATTGACCTTTGACCTCAGGCAGGGCGGGGAGCAAGTCAAGCTAGCAAAGCACGAAAATATTTCAATACTATTTTGGTTCATTGCGACGTTTTGTCGATCAGTGGCTGGGATCGGATTCTCTTGAGATTAGACCAGGTGAAACTGATAGAGGTTCTATCAATACGCCATATTGTTTTATTTCACGTCCCAATGAATAAAACAAATGAGCAGCGCTGTATGTGGTCCAATCACATGACTTCTCCTGCGGTTGATTTGTCATATTTTCTGCCAATCATTGGCTTTCTTACAATGGCTTCAATGATGTTTTCTTTTTCTCGAAATCGTCGATATACGACTGGCAGACGAATCAATGTTTGTTTTGGTTAGATCAAGAATGCGTGATTATTAGGTAGTTCTGTTAATTGTGAAGAAGAGGGGAAAACAAAGAGTGAAGATGACACGAAAGCGGCGGAGGTGTTGGTGAAATCATATCCCGTGCGATGCCTGAGGCACTGTCATTAACAGGGCTCGCTCGTTAAGCGCCGATTCTCAAGATGCCCTAAGCCACTCATATAGGGAGCTGTGAAATAATTGATTCACCAAGAGAACGTCTAATTGATTCGTAGACGTAATTATTTTATGGCATAAGAACACCGAAGACATTATTTCACGGTGACTGAACTTGGATATAATTATTGCATTGTTTACGAACTTACCAAAGATTCTTTGTCTTGAATAATTAGAGGTAGAGAGAGAGAGAGTGGTTGATGTTTTAATTGGGCATTACGGCGATTCGTTAGACACGCTGGGTTGATTTCTGGTGGTATTTCACCCGGAAAGTCAGCCGTGAGACATCGTGCGTGAGAAAGTAGAAGAAATTCCGCGGATATGATGGAATTCGTCGGCAGAATGCCACTGACTGGGTGTTATGGACTGTGGAAATTTTTTAAGAGGGCAAGAAAAAACGTTGCATCTGGCGTGTAATATTGCTAACATCACATCCTGCGTGTATTATTCTCAATATCAGCTCGATTCTGCTTGATTTCCAACGTTTTTTTCTTCAGAAAATTGGATCACAAATTTGAAAGTGTGATTGAAATCTTTTCCATTTGGCAAAACTTTACCTTGCATAACGATTTCAATGTTTACCTATTTCTGTTGACCTACGAACCATGCAGCGTGAAGGTGAAAAGCATTGCGTGCATCTTCGGCATTATGCTGTAACACTACCCTCCTTTCTTCTTCTAATTGGACAAAATGAAAGCCAATGCACATCTCTCACAGTTTGAATAAAGGATTTATTTATAGTAGCTTTTAACGAATGCGTTCATAGTGTTTGCATGATGTAAGCTATTGTAGTCGGGTAGAGATACGGGGATTTCAGTATCACGTAAGGGGTTTGGTGTCGGTGTCAAAGGTTCTATCGATTGAGATACGGGCAGGCGTGACAGGTGAAGCTGCGTCAGCAGGCAGAGCTTGCACTCACACTGAAAAGGTTATCTTCCTAAAAACCGACGCAATAACTCGAACTTGCATTCCTAGGACGACCATTTTTTTCAGACATGGGCAAGGTTATTTGCCCAACAACCATCTCTCTTTGAAAACAGAGTGGGAAGAGCACAACGAAGGGTCCTTCACCAAAATTTGATCGTTACATCATAAAGGCAGTGTGCTCTGATATTCCATCAAGAAGGATATTTTCCCTATTTTATTGTCAACATCAATAAACGGGCCTCCACGGCACCTCACCTCACCAGATCTGCACAATAATGAGATTGGAAAACCTCACACAATCAGATTGTGAGAGATATCAACTCCTGTCACAGCTCGCCATAAGATTTACCTCATTCTGACTTCACCGGATGACTTACCATTTACAGTCCGTTCCACGTCAACAAGTCTTGATTCCATGTGCATCACCTGCAATGAAGAGTGTACATTTCCTGATCAGGTTAGGGTGAATTAGTCCGTACCTGTGGCTGTGGTACATGAATTTGATCAGAACTAATGCAAATCCCAAATATTCGCCGGAGGCTGTGCTCGATTTGGTCCAGCTTTCAGACACCTTCTCAGTTTACAAGATGTCTTAATGCAATGGTAAGCTGTAAGTCGTAATGACTGGACAAGAATACAATCTCTTGTAACACTTAGACTTTGACGAGTTGAGACAGTGAACTTCCTCAGGCTATTGGTACACTTAGATCAGAAGTGTGGTGCGCTGTCCATTTTGATATCTGATATAAGAAGAATGGACAGCCCGATTTGGTAAGGCATTGACGGGGTCACCCTCTCCGCACACACTGCAGACCCATCAGGAAAACACCCTGCTTGTCCGAACGTGAGAAAGTAGAGAATAACTAAAACCCATAAACAAGAAAACAACAGAATTACAGAATCAACTAATGTAATAACCATAAACACGAATACAACAGAATCACAGAATTACAGAATCAAGAAATAACCATAAAACAGAATACAACAGAATTACTACAGAATCAACCAATTACCATAAACAAGAAAAAAACAGAATTACAGAATCACTTACATTGCAATTACCATACAGCATAATCGGAATTATAGAATGAACATTACATGTACCATAACCATAAACCAGAATTACAGAATCAGCTAATTACATGTACCCTAAACCATAAGCCGGAATTACAGTAAACATTACCATATTACCATAAACCGGAATTACAGAATCAACTAATCACCATAAACCATAAACAGGAATTACAGAATAGAGGAATTACCATAAACCATCGGCGGAAGTCATACTTGATATGACTAGTTCATTTAATTAAAATAGTTCATTTGATTTGACCAACCAACCACAACTATTACGTCAGTCAACATGTATTTATGCCGACTGATCTCTCTGGCATGTATCTTTGGCTGAAGCCAGGTGTTTCAGAACTTCAGTCGTCCGACACACCGCCAATCACCGAAATGACTAACTCGAGAAAACCAAGCCAAATGTGGTCAGAGTATATTGGTCTGATAATTGAGACTAGGGAATACAATGATGCGTGAGACCTGTTACGATTCTCTCCCCGTGATTTCTTTGACATCTTATTCTGACTGGCCAATTAAACTGTCGTTAGGATGATATTTCTGTCCACGGAACGACTGGCACAATATCCCATCGTTTCCCATCTGTCGCTGTGCTCTCCCAACCAGCTAACACTCCAGAAGGCTGCCTTCCTGGTTCTGTGGCTCAGTGAGTGAGTTGCGCTGCCATACTCCATATCAACGACAGATCAGGGCATACCCAAAGATCTGGGCAAGACGGATCTCTACGCAAGATTGCAGCCCGTCCCTCCTCTACTGCCGAACAGCACAGTGCCAGCGATCAGGGCCAAGAAACAGCGAGGCTTTTGTTGACACGATTAACTTCCTCAATCTGTGGCTAATATTGACAGTCGCACATCTTGTCGAAAGATTACCGAATCAGGCAGTCAGATCGAAGTGTCACAGCGGATGGTTCGCGGTGGGTGATGGAGTTGTTTTGAATGAGACATCAGCACGGCTGAACGAGCTGGACGTCAACGGGACGCTCTACCATGATGGAACCGGGCGGAATGCCGTCACATGTCTCTTAAGGAATCCAATAATCGAAATTTCTGAATGATTTTAAGGCTATTTGGTGCTTTCGCCCTCCAATCTGACGTTTGATGCGTTGGCTTCATGGCTACCTTGCATACCGCCAACATGGATAATCTGAACCACACGAACCGGCTTGGGCCTAACACAATTATCTATTGTATCAAAACAAAGCCAACTTTACTTAGACTCCTATTTTTATGAATATCGGACTGGTGATCAAAAGGGCATGTCTTAAAACCTGCTTGGTTGACTTCGGACAGTAATCCCTTGCATTGTTACGAGTGGGTGACTCGGAATGTTGTTGACGGACCTTCAGATGTGGAAGTACGGTATCTTCGGTTCTTTCATCGCACATATCTTCATTCATCATCCAACATTTCATTCAGAAAACAACGAAATCAGGATCACCAAACACGGGAGTTTGCCTCAAGATTTTTTAAAATTCTTTGACAATCAAAAGTCGTTGTGTTGGATCCATTCCTTTTGTGTCCAAATTATTTACAGGACGAAGCAGTTGCATGGACCCCTCCCCAGGATAGACCAGTATCAAATCCCCTATGCTACACTGTATGTCTTTCTCACGGCCAAACTCGACTCAAAACACACACAATTGTACATCCTTTTCAACATGTCCTTGTAACAAATATCTCTGGCCAACTCAAGTTCAGGTAAAGTCCACCAGCATTTGAAAACTTCTTATATTAACACTTAGACTTTGACGAGTTGAGACAGTGAACTTCCTCAGGCTATTGGTACACTTAGATCAGAAGTGTGGTGCGCTGTCCATTTTGATACCTGATATAAGAAGAATGGACAGCCCGTTTTGGTGAGGCATTGACGGGGTCACCCTCTCCGCACACACTGCAGACCCATCAGGAAAACACCCTGCTTGGCGAACGTGAGAAAGTAGAGAATAACTAAAACCCATAAACAAGAAAACAACAGAATTACAGAATCAACTAATGTAATAACCATAAACAAGAATACAACAGAATCACAGAATTACAGAATCAAGTTATAACCATAAACAAGAATACAGCAGAATTACAGAATCACTTATTGCAATTACCATACAGCATAACCGGAATTACAGAATCAACATTACCATAACCATAAACCAGAATTACAAAATCAACTATCTAATTACCCTAAACCATAAGCCGGAATTACAGAATGAACATATTACCATAAACTGGAACTACAGAATCAACTAATCACCATAAACCATCAACAGGAATTACAGAATAGAGGAATTACCATAAACCATGAAGTCATACCTGATATACATGTACATGAAAATAGTTCATTTAATTTGACCAACCAACCACAACTATTACGTCAGTCTACATGTATTTATGCCTACTAGAACAATCGTTCAAGCTAAACAATAGTGTACAATAAATACATGTAGCTGTGATCTCTCAGGTACCGGTATATATCTTTGGCTGAAACCAGGTGTTTCAGAATTTCAGTCGTCCAACACACCGCCAATCACCGAAATGACAAACTCGAGAAATCCAAGCCAAATGTGGTCAGAGTATATTGGTCTGATAATTGAGACTAGGGAATACAATGATGCGTGAGACCTGCTACGATTCTCTCCCCGTGATTTCTTTGACATCTTATTCTGACTGGCCAATTAAACTGTCGTTAGGATGATATTTCTGTCCACGGAACGACTGGCACAATATCCCATCGTTTCCCATCTGTCGCTGTGCTCTCCCAACCAGCTAACACTCCAGAAGGCTACCTTCGTGGTTCTGTGGCTCAGTGAGTGAGTTGTGCTGCCATACTCCATATCAACCACAGATCAAGGCCTACCCAAAGATCTGGGCAAGACGGATCTCTACGCAAGATCCCCGTGGTCGCAGCCCGTCCCTCCTCTACTGCCGAACAGCACAGTGCCAGCGATCAGGGCCAAGAAACAGCGAGGCTTTTGTTGACACGATTAACTTCCTCAATCTGTGGCTAATATTGACAGTCACACATCTTGTCGAAAGATTACCGAATCAGGCAGTCAGATCGAAGTGTCACAGCGGATGGTTCGCGGTGGGTGATGGAGTTGTTTTGAATGAGACATCAGCACGGCTGAACGAACTGGACGTCAACGGGACGCTCTACCGTGATGGAACCGGGCGGAATGCCGTCACATGTCTCTTAAGGAATCCAATAATCGAAATTTCTGAATGATTTTAAGGTTATTTGGTGCTTTCGCCTTCCAATCTGACGTTTGATGCGTTGGCTTCATGGCTACCTTGCATACCGCCAACATGGATAATCTGAACGACACGAACCGGCTTGGGCCTAACACAATTATCTATTGTATCAAAACAAAGCCAACTTTACTTAGACTCCTTCTTTTATGAATATCGGACTGGTGATCAAAAGGGCATGTCTTAAAATCTGCTTGGTTGACTTCCGACAGTAATCCCTTGCATTGTTACGAGTGGGTGACTCGGAATGTTGTTGACGGACCTTCAGATGTGGAAGTACGGTATCTTCGGTTCTTTCATCGCACATATCTTCATTCATCACCCAATTTCATTCAGAAAACAACGAAATCAGGATCACCAAACACGGGAGTTTGCCTCAAGATTTTTTTATTCTTTGACGATCAAAGTCGTTGTGTTGGAACCATTCCTTTTGTGTCCAAATTATTTACAGGACGAAGCAGTTGCATGGACCCCTCCCCAGGATAGACCAGTATCAAATATCCCCTATGCTACAGTGTATGTCTTTCTCACGGCCAAACTCGCCTCAAAACACACACGATTGTACATCCTTTTCAACATGTCCTTGTAACAAATATCTCTGGCCAACTAGAACTTCATGCAATTTTTCACTAAATGGTCCTTCAAGGTGACTCAGCATTGGAAAATAAAATCGTATTTTTGCTTAGAAACTCTTTATATTTTTCTCACAGTTGCTGTCATTGTCTGTTGACCCTGAAGAACACCATCGTGTCCAATATGCTGGTTACTTTCCAAACATCGACCCGTCTATTTTCCTTTGACTTAATGCCCGGTATGCCCCGGCACTTTTCACCATTTCGTTCTTTGTCAACAAAAGTGTCTGACCAATGGCAGTAATCAGACAATACCACCTTTCATCTGAAATCATTTCGTAGATGATTTATAGTGACGTCGCATCACCCACCAGTGCCTACCTTAACCTAAATGCTCAGAAATTTCAAGATTAATTTTATTGCAGTTTCATTCCGCTTTGTCAAATGTGACCTCATTTTAGGGGATACGAACATTGGAATTAAAGCTGTACTCTGGTCTTCAAGGGAATTGCCGATGTCACCAATGATAGGAATACAGCAACAGAACAAACCATATTGCCATGTATAGGGCATAACAGCCAACTTGACCTGAAGTAGACTCGTGGCTATCGCTAGAGTCGATATTAAGGATGACTTGCCCGACGGGTCCAGCTGTTAATGTAACTACTTGAGGGTGAGAGCTCGACCCTGAATCGCTATCTACCTTATTTTCGCCACCCACGCAAGGACAATCTGCTATTTTTCCTTCTGTTCTCTTGGTTGCGGAAGATCATGGCAACACGATGGTCCTCAGAGTCCGTAGGCTGGCCACAATATCAAATTTCTTTCTAGTGTTTTCAGAGATTCCATTAGCCCGTTTATAAAGAACTAATCAAAATAGCCATTAATTTTGTAGAACGATGAAATTTGGAATTCAGATTCATCTGACATGCTCTGTTTCAGATAATCTTCAAAATTTTTAAGAGAGAAAATAATTGAAATTCCCTTTTGCCAGTGAAATGAAAATAACGAAGAGATTTTAAGGTAAATTTACATGGCCTTCTGAAGCATTCTGTTCTTGGCCTACGTTGTGATAACGAATTTGATTGCTACAAAGGATATCGATTTGGAGATCTAAATCCCATCTGTGCAGCTTCTGATTTCCTTAACATAATGCTGGATTTCGTGTACCACACCGTGAGACAATTTCCAACAGTAAGCCAAGGAATACTTTTGCCAAGGACGTTCAGGGTCATTATAAGAACGCCAACAACACACCGTAAAATCGGCAATCATAAAGTACACATATTAAATCTGTTTGACCGAAGATAAACTTTAATTCAGATGCGTTGCAGATTTATGGGTGCTCATTGCTAGATTAATACACAGAAAGGGAAAATGTCGCCGAAATGTTTGTATTTATTTGCATATGTTTATTGCCAGAACACAAGCGATTTTGGTGACCAATAAAATCTGTAACTGACATTCTCTAAGTTGGAAAACTGTCCATCACAATTCTTTGCTTTTTGTCTCTGAGATGGTAGACCATGGTGGTAAATTTCTTGTTAAACTTGAAATGAATTTAATCTGCCAACAAACCAATACATAAAATAAGGAAATGAAAATTTAATTGTGTCCTATAAAACCATTAAAAGTTCATAACAGAAAACGTTGTGACGATGTCTTGCTGACAAGAGGTCTCCTCTTGACCCAGCGAAGATCAGTCCAATGTTGAAATATCAACAGTGTTTCCTTTCAGTTGACATTCTCTCGATAGATATTTCAGTGGACAATCTCTTTAGAACATGGATGATCATTCTTTGATCCCATCTTATTGTGGAGGTGGGCCATTACGCCAACATCCCTGCATGACGACCTCTAGCGGTTATCAGGAGCAACAACGGTGACATGATTGATTCTGATTGTGTTAGCTGCTTACGCTGTGACCAATCACTCGAACGCTTTACGACACTGTTGCAAAAGGTCATTTTACGACATCATTTGTTCCAACCAGTTGCTGATGCAAATTATGAGCGTACGGTGTGAAGAGGACGATAAAGATGTGTAGTTTAGATAAAGCAGGACAGAAGATCACAAATCCGTCTTTTGTCTAAATTATCACCATCTAATATGAAACTGCCAACGACAGATTCTGGTAGCTTTTTGTAATTCTGCATAAAAAGGCTATAAAGTTATTCAATTATAAATTAAGAATCATTATTTGGACATCTGCTTCTTCTGTGCTTATGACCGACCGACCCCTGGTGGTCATTATACATAAAGTACAAACTTTATGTTCTTTTCACAATAGCATTACGAACAAACAACTCTGATTTTGGGAGGATATGTGCCTTGTTTTGATTTGTTTGAATCTTATGTTTCTCAAGGAAACAGTAGTGATAGCTTACACATCCATTGAGCCGAATTTGATCTTATAAGCAGCTGTACATCAACATCTCTCGACCATCACGTGGCGCAGGGTGGGGGACAATGGACTCCGGCGGTTCCACGGTGTCACCATCATGTCGGAAATGGAACCTCAACAAGATGCTAGATTTCAATTGAAAGCCAAACTAAATCACGCAGGCGCGAAATACGTCATTTTGTTATCTTGTGGGTTTTCAGATGAGATTAAAAGACGAGTCGTCTGCTGACGATCTCGCGGGAGAAGGCATACGGGGAGGTAATCTCATGTAATAGACTGGCCTTCATTCCTATTTTACGAACGACTTGTTGACAAACAAATTCGTTTTTCGCAGACGACTGATGTCTTCATACGGGTGACTAAGATTCGTCAGGAGTCAACTTCCGTTTTGTACCAGTGGGCAGCGTTGAGTTTGAGAATGACTTTCACGGTTTTCGAAGTAGGTCATAGGCTAAGCTTGAGAATGACCTTCATATTTTTGAAGTAGGTCATAGGCTAAGCTTGAGAATGACCTTCATGTGTTTGAAGTAGGTCATAGGCTAAGCTTGAGATTGACCTCCATGGTTTTCGAAGTAGGTCAAAGGCTAAGCTTGAGAATGACCTACATGGTTTTCGAAGTGGCGTACAAGTATGTATGTCATAGTTGAAGTGAATCTTAATATTTTAAGAAAATAATGTAGCTTATTACCAAAGGTTCCGTGAATAATATTTTGCAATACCAATAAGTTATGAGACTCATGAAATCAGGCTAGATTTTCGGTGCAAGGTTTGAAGACATTCTAGCATCTTTGTCGGAATACGAGGCAGAAGATGGTTGTTTCGAAACTCAGGATGACCGAGAAGTTCTTTTCTCACATCGGATATTTAGTCACTGTAGGTCATAGGCTAAGCTTGAGAATGACCTTCATGTGTTTGAAGTAGGTCATAGGGTAAGCTTGAGATTGACCTCCATGGTTTTCTAAGTAGGTCATAGGCTAAGCTTGAGAATGACCTACATGGTTTTCGAAGTGGCGTACAAGTGTGTATGTCATAGTTGAAGTGAATCTTAATATTTTAAGAAAATAATGTAGCTTATTACCAAAGGTTCCGTGAATAATATTTTGCAATAAGTTATGAGACTCATGAAATCAGGCTAGATTTTCGGTGCAAGGTTTGAAGACTGTAGCATCTTTGTCGGAATACGAGGCAGAAGATGGTTGTTTCGAAACTCAGGATGACCGAGAAGTTCTTTTCTCACATCGGATATTTAGTCACCATTTCTAAAGAACGCCGAGCTATCTGTTTATTAAAAAGGCCGATATCTTTAGCATAATTCAGTGCCAATTTTAATCCGGCGAGGAAGCGGTCCACGGAGCATAAAGACTCATTCAAATTAAAAACGGCTGTAGAAAAATGGCATGCCTCGGAGCAGTCTAGCCCGAGGCTACATCGCCGGGGTCTGTAAAAGTTTGAAATTTATATAGAACTGATGAAATGGCTGTGACAGATCTCTGTGGCAATTATGTCGGGAATCAGAATCTGTGAGATGCTGGTGAATGCGTGATGAATGGTCTACGAGTGACGAATATGGACAAGTTAATTTGGTAAAGCGCGTTCATTCGGCTATGAAGCCTGCGACAGTAACACGATATCTTTTGGACAATTTCCGTTGGGGCCGTGACACATCCTCGGTCCACTCGGACAAGAACTTGTACATCAGTTGTATTACGTATCACTGCAACATACGTTTGTCGATCCAGTTTAATTTGAAACAGAGGAATTGGACATGAAAGAAAGAAATATGAAGGTCAACTTATGACAAGGCCAGGAGTAATATTATATTTTGATTTTATACTAATTTTGGCCAATTGGGTCAAACGCTGATGTTTTGTTGCTGTATTTGGAATAGTCTTTTGGGATATTTTAAAGAAAGCGAGAGTGAGGGGTCAGGGTCACTTTTGAAAGAGTAACAGTATATTTGATTGTACTTTTCACATAATCAGTTGGGTCAGACGCCTTGATTTTTTGCACGTGCAGGGTTCAGGGTCAGTCATTCTGCCAGTCAATGACCAAGGAAAGCAGAAGCCATGCTCTTTCTTGCTTCACCAAAATTAAGCCGATTCTTTCAGTAGCAAGAGCTGGAAGGCAAAATAAGTTTTGTGGAGTTGTGTAGTCAATCCGTTTTTTCAGGAAAATCTTTGTTTGCGTCGACTGCAAGGGTCTAAATTGAGGCCATACAGCTTTATAACGCTTCAAAAGGAGAATTTCAAAGAGAATCATCTTCCATTCCGTTCACGTCAAATTTTTATCTCACTTTTGGTGTTCTCCTCCGTCAGAGGTCAAACTTTTTTTCCATGTACAGACAAAGGATAACAACATTTTGTTCAGGGTTTATTGAAGGCATCTGTCGGCTGTGTCCGCGCCTAGTTTTATGGTTTTATTATCCAAGGACTGGCTTTTAAGATGCAGAAAATAATGCAGAGATGGTTGGGAACTCCTAAGAAGATTCCAGTAAATGATAGAGTGTATGTTGATGGGCGTTTTGCAATGTGGCCGGGATGCAGATTCCAGCTTCAATTATCACAGTGACTGTTGACTTCTCTTAACAACTAGACGGCATTTTACGTTGACAAGGTTTCTAAGTCTTAAAAACTATCTTGACAAGAGATCCCATGTATAAAAGTGTGGGAAAGTGTACAATAATTGCTGAAAGTCAGAACAAGGATATCAGACCTTTGTGTCAATTAAAGGGCTACATCCTTAGGGTCAACTGTATAATTCTGAAAATTGAACTGAATAAAAAAGAACTTCGGTATCAAATTTCACTCAGGTTAAATTTTGTAATCGACGCACATTTGACCCCTGCAAGGGTCCATGTGCTATACTGCTCCAAGAGATGATATCATCATGTACGCTAGAGTAAACATATTCACATAAAACCTGCGAGTGAGTCTTCCACGTTGTCACCCAGCATCACAGCAAGATACTTGTCTAATTGGAAAGCATCACTTCGTCATTAAAGTCCATTAAACCCACGCAAGCATTGCAAAACCAGTAAGGGCAAAAGCAGTAAATCACCCCAGAAGATAGCGTTGCACAATTTTCGCATTTTCCTCTAGATTAGACACGAATAGACGCAACGCAATCGAAGAGTAACCTTTGACAGCTTTACACCCCTCCGGCTGACCAGCCGCCCTTACATTCACCAAACTCACCCCTCCGCGCATGCTTGGGGCCGTGACACATCCTCGGTCCACTCGGACAAGAACTTGTACATCAGTTGTATTACGTATCACTGCAACATACGTTTGTCGATCCAGTTAATTTGAAACAGAGGAATCGGACATGAAAGAAAGAAATATGAAGGTCAACTTATGACAAGGCCAGGAGTAATATTATATTTTGATTTTATACTAATTTTGGCCAATTGGGTCAAACGCTGATGTTTTGTTGCTGTATTTGGAATAGTCTTTTGGGATATTTTGAAGAAAGCGAGAGTGAGGGGTCAGGGTCACTTTTGAAAGAGTAACAGTATATTTGATTGTACTTTCACATAATCAGTTGGGTCAGACGCCTTGATTTTTTGCACGTGCAGGGTTCAGGGTCAGTCATTCTGCCAGTGAATGACCAAGGAAAGCAGAAGCCATGCTCTTTCTTGCTTCACCAAAATTGAGCCGATTCTTTCAGTAGCAAGAGCTGGAAGGCAAAATAAGTTTTGTGGAGTTGTGTAGTCAATCCGTTTTTTCAGGAAAATCTTTGTTTGCGTCGACTGCAAGGGTCTAAATTGAGGCCATACAGCTTTATAACGCTTCAAAAGGTTCAAAGAGAATCATCTTCCATTCCGTTCACGTCAAATTTTCATCTCACTTTTGGTGTTCTCCGTCAGAGGTCAAACTTTTTTTCCATGTACAGACAAAGGATAACAACATTTTGTTCAGGGTTTATTGAAGGCATCTGTCGGCTGTGTCCGCGCCTAGTTTTATGGTTTTATTATCCAAGGACTGGCTTTTAAGATGCAGAAAATAATGCAGAGATGGTTGGGAACTCCTAAGAAGATTTCAGTAAATGATAGAGTGTATGTTGATGGGCGTTTTGCAATGTGGCCGGGATGCAGATTCCAGCTTCAGTTATCACAGTGACTGTTGACTTCTCTTAAGAACTAGACGGCATTTTACGTTGAAAAGGTTTCTAAGTCTTAAAAACTATCTTGACAAGAGATCTCATGTATAATGTAAAAGTGTGGGAAAGTGTACAGTAATTGCTGAAAGTCAGGACAAGGATATCAGACCTTTGTGTCAATTAAAGGGCTACATCCTTAGGGTCAACTGTATAATTCTGAAAATTGAACTGAATAAAAAAGAACGTCGGTATCAAATTTCACTCAGGTCAAATTTTGTAATCGACGCACATTTGACCCCTGCAAGGGTCCATGTGCTATACTGCTCCAAGAGATGATATCATCATGTACGCTAGAGTAAACATATTCACATAAAACCTGCGAGCGAGTCTTCCACGTTGTCACCCAGCATCACAGCAAGATACTTGTCTAATTGGAAAGCATCACTTCGTCATTAAAGTCCATTAAACCCACGCAAGCATTGCGAAACCAGTAAGGGCAAAAGCAGTAAATCACCCCAGAAGATAGCGTTGCACAATTTTCGCATTTTCTTCTAGATTAGACACGAATAGACCCAACGCAATCGAAGAGTAACCTTTGACAGCTTTACACCCCTCCGGCTGACCAGCCGCCCTTACATTCACCAAACTCACCCCTCCGCGCATGCTCTTGCGATTGTCTTGTCATGGAGGCGTGGCTGTTGACACGTGCACGAGCGTGCCCCCAAAGTTTGACAGTTTTTAAAGCTTTGATGATCCGCAGCTGATCCTTCAACTAATGTGCTGAAAATCTATTTGGTTTACATCCGGTGTAACAGGTTTTGTGTCGACTTGTTTTTCTCACGGGGTGTAATTTGTTATTTTGTAATTGATTCATCTGTGAGGCGAATTTCGGCATAGATGAATGAGATTCTGGGAGAAATATACTTATTTTGAAATTACATCGAAACATTTAGCGAATTTATCTTGGTATCTGACGTCAATTTCTGTTGCCAAGAAAAAGTATAGGGGCCTACGAGCCTGCTCGAAAACAACCCTCTGGACCTGTTCCGACATGGTCACTGGGACGAAATTGCTGGCATTTTGTGGACATATCCTTCTACAATATAGAGCAGGGTGCCACACACGCATTTTCTACCGTCAAACTCCGTGACATGTCATTATTTAACAGATGGAACTACTTACTTTCCGTCTTTGTCGCGGCACTTTGACAGTGTTGGAGACGAAAGGAGAAGTTCGTCTAAAGAATATCGTGATTAGGCCTCAGTGGCTGAGATAGTTTGACATCGGCCGTTGACGGTGAAGGTCCGGGATTCGAGTCCCAGTCGGTACTTTTTTCATTTTTTCTTTATCTTTTTAATTTTTCATTATTTTATTTTATTTTTCGAATTTTTGATGAGAAAATAAACGATATCTCATTTCCCAGACTTTTGAAGCAGACTGGGCGATTATGTGTTACCAGTTCGGATTGATACAATATGCTTGGAGGAATTATACAGTATACAGTATACAGTATACAGTATACATTACAATATATATTACAATTATACAGTATACATTATACAGTATAATTCCTCCAAGCAATATGTAACTCGGGACAGGATTTGAATTCCATGTTATGTATCCATGGAGCATCACCGTGACTGTATTCTTGTCCATTCTTGTAACTATTACACTGACGAACTGTAAGATCTTTCACTTGCTCGGGCACAAACTTGCGCAGCACGGGTCTTGCTAGCTGATTTAGATGTCCGTGGGTTTCCTTAAACATGTCTCAATCGACGTAAAGAAGACCTTGCAGATGTTCAGACGGAACACTTTCAATCTTTGACCAACATAACCGAAGGGTCTTCCTTCCACACAAAACTTTCACTTGACAAAGATGATGACAGTTTAACCAACCCCTGCAGATGTCTCCAGTCAAATTCAAAAGTACTTGCCCTCTTTTTGACCAAAGGGGCTTCTCCTTTCTTCCTTGCACACGAATAGGACAACCAACGCCACAACGCATAACGTCCAGATTGTAAGGGTCCAAACACAAAGGATGACCGGGTGAAAAGAGGGTTCAAAAAGCCACTAATATTTTCAAAAAGTCTCTGAAAGAAAACACGTTTGGCATGGATACATGCTTTGTTCTCTGGGTGCATCACGTTTCCTGTCTTCTGGTATGATATATGAGGGGGAACTGTTTAAGGGTATCCCTTTTCCGGGTTGGGCCTTGTCCAGGGATTGAAAGGGGCGCAGTGCCGTCAATTCATGACAGCAGCGACACCCAACAGGCTGAATACGGATCCTGTCTTCTGGTATGATATATGAGGGGGAAGCTGTTTAAGGGTATCCCTTTTCCGGGTGGGGCCTTGTCCAGGGATTGAAAGGGGCGCAGTGCCGTCAATTCATGACAGCAGCGACACCCAACAGGCTGAATACGGAGCCCGGCCTACACGAAATGAAGGAAATTGAATCTACTGCTGACATAATGCCATGAAAAAGATTTCATTACTATTGATACTGCTTTTGTTTCGAGACAACTATTTCACGATAATGTTTGATTTAAGGGACGAAAAGAAGGGAAATAAAACCCTTAGACGTGTGGTCAAGTCGTAAAGTTACAATACCCAGGAAACGTCGGTTACACCCCTTTGACAACTCTTAAGGGAAGCGAGATAACCCCTTTTACCTCACTCTACAATGGCTATGATTATAAGATATAAGATTCTTGTTGTAACTACTGGTACAGCTGCCCAAGTTTTAGCTTGGCCGAACATTCTTAATTAATATCACACCAAAAGTCTGCAGCCACGTCATTTTACCTCGTGATTACGACGAGCCTTGAAACATACCCTGTTAGTAATGATGGGTTCATCTGGTAAAAGGTGACGGTCATAAAGCCTGATATAGTTAAAGGTTACATTATGATAGTGTAATGTTACATATCACGCGAGAGCCACACCAGGCCAACCTCTTTCCTTTGAAACAATGTTGCCATTTGATATATAGAAAGCAACTTCGGTGTTCGGCACCGTCGACGTTTGGTTGACCGGCTGGGTGAGGGTGTGAACGGTACATGACTGTATTTGCATAAAGGGGAACAGCAATCCACATTAATTGTCATGAAATAAGACAAAATAAAAGTAATGGGTCATATGAATAAAGACTAGCAAATGCTTTTACTTCAGATTTGTACAGCATTGCCTACTGCATTTGTATTGCAAAATTTAAGTAAAAGCATTTGCTAGTCTTTATTCATATGGCCCAATATTTTCATGAGAACTACTCTAGCCGTCGATTCGTATGTTGGCTCGAACACGAGTTAAGAAAGTCACGTGACAGTGGCAGACCGTAAAGGCCCGTTTCCACATGAGCGTACTATGCTGCGTGATGCGTTAAATCCTTTGTTATTTTCCGCCGCTCTGCTTCCAAACAATGGGCGAAGCGTCATAACGCGGCGTAAACCGCCCATGTGGAAACGGGCCTTTACACTTTTTTCGTTATCTAAGTATTGCTAACAAACTTCCTTCAACTTGTGTTTGAACAAAAACACGAATCAACTTCTAGAGTAGCTGTGGTGAACATATGATTTTAGTATTCCTGAAAACGCTTCGTACAACCACATTATTTGGTGATAAACGATACCACTGCTACCATCTATCTTTTTCGCTTTCTTTACAAGTCTACTGATGACGTATTCATACTCAAATGCTTGTCGTCAGATTCTTACTGCATCTCAAATCCGCCAAAGTTATCTCAGCTCACGAAACACTATCATATCACGACAAGCAGTTATTGTTTCCTTAAATTACGTTATCTCAACGAACGGTTCCCTCCATCGTTTTCGTATTCTGATTGAGCAACAAGGTTTTTGTCTGACTGATAATGTAATATCCTTTATAATTTGATCATTGTTCTGTGGTGACAAAGTAGCCCGGCCTACACGAAATGAAGGAAATTGAATCTACTGCTGACATAATGCCATGAAAAAGATTTCATTACTATTTATCCTGCTTTTGTTTCGAGACAACTATTTCACGATAATGTTTGATTTAAGGGACGAAAAGAAGGGAAATAAAACCCTTAGACGTGTGGTCAAGTCGTAAAGTTACAATACCCAGGAAACGTCGGTTACACCCCTTTGACAACTCTTAAGGGAAGCGAGATAACCCCTTTTACCTCAGTCTACAATGGCTATGATTATAAGATATAAGATTCTTGTTGTAACTACTGGTACAGCTGCCCAAGTTTTAGCTTGGCCGAACATTCTTAATTAATATCACACCAAAAGTCTGCAGCCACGTCATTTTACCTCGTGATTACGACGAGCCTTGAAACATACCCAGTTTGTAATGATGGGTTCATCTGGTAAAAGGTGACGGTGATAATGCCTGATATAGTTAAAGGTTACATTATGATAGTGTAATGTTACATATCACGCGAGAGCCACACCAGGCCAACCTCTTTCCTTTGAAACAATGTTGCCATTTGATATACAGATTGCAACATCGAAGTGTGAAACTGTCGAAGTTTGGTTGACCGACAGCATGAGGGTGTGTACGGCATTTGCATAAAAGGGAACCCCAATCCCTATTTGATGAAATAAGACAAAACGATCTTCAAAGTCGTACGTTCATGAGAGCCAACCTATAGCCGTCGATTCGTACTTGTTCGAACACCAGTTAAGAAAGTCATGTGAAAGTGGCATGCGAAATGACTGATGATCGACTTTGACCTTAACACTTTTTTCATTACCTATAACTGTTGCTACTTTCTTTATCTTGTGTTTGAACAAAAACACGAATCGACTTCTAGGTTAGATCTGGTGAACGTATGATTTTGGTATTCCTGAAAACGCTTGGCACAACCACATTAGGGAGTTTAAGAAATTAAACGATAAACGTTAACTTTACGACAACGTTATTTTTTGTACCGAAAATGCAATATATATTCTGGTGAATTCGCAGTATGAAAAATAACGACGTTGTCGTATATTTAACGTTTACCGTTTGATTTCGAAACCTCCCTAATAGGGAGGTTATTTGGTGATAAACGATTGCTATCATCTATCTTTTTCGCTTTCTCCATAAGTCTACTGATGACATATTCATACTCAAATGCTTGTCGTCAGATTCTTACTGCATCTCAAATCCGCCAAAGTTATCTCAGCTCACGAAACACTATCATATCACGACAAGCAGTTATTGTTTCCTTAAATTACGTTATCTCAACGAACGGTTCCCTCGTTTTCGTATTCTGATTGAGCAACAAGGTTTTTGTCTGACTGATAATGTAATATCCTTTATAATTTGATCATTGTTCTGTGGTGACAAAGACAGTTGCAGAACGATGAGCGAACAGCTAAGAATCTTTTGACGTCGACCGGCTACAGATGTGGCAGCGTGGATGAGGATTTAATCCGCTGATCCGCACGCGGTCCGCATGTTCTCTCATAACTTTCCCACACCACTCACTTTTAAACCCTGACAATTTTATGTCAGGAAGGACAATGGTAAACAATTGAAACGTAAAAGATGTGACGGGGTCCTCGGGGAGTGAGGCCTGGCAAGAAAAAGGGTCGAAATGTAATTACAGAACGTTATAGTCCGGCCCTTACCGGGCACCTGGTCGGAGCCTGCCTCATAATGAGTCGTTGATTTCTAAGCGGAATCACTGATACTATACAAAAATCTGCCCAGATTGATAATTCACATTGAAAACCTCTTTTTAGCATTGACAAGGCGAATTTTTCCGCGCTGAGCCAATTAAAATATTTAATAAAACCCTGAGGCAGTTTATCAATCGAGTCAAAATTGTAAAGATCTGCGCGCCATGCAAGCGGTGCGGATTCCACTCAGGGCTGTCTTAGACCCTTTTTGTAACATGATAACAAGGGTCATAACGATTTGAAACAGATGCGCTCAAAGCCGCTGGACCCATCTGCGGAATCCCTTATATGGTTAAGGGAAAAAATCAGAACCCTTGGAAGAATTTTGAATGATAACTAAAGGATGCATTGAAAGAATTGAGTGGATTATAGGTCATTATGTTTGTCCAGTAGGGGATGAAAGAAAGGGTTTGTGGTAGGACCAGGAGTCTTCAAGCTGGGTGTCCAGCCGGCAGCCCTTGATTACATAGAAACAGAGAGATACCCTTAAACTTCAGCGGGGTGCCGCATTAAACTACCTAGTGACTAAAATGACAAATTTTTAAAATGATTTTATGGATGCGGTGATAAGTAGATTAAGCTTTGGCGACGTGTTTCGTCTCATCGTTGTTTTAAGTAAAATTACTTGGATGAAAATTGGGGTTTAATTTTGTATGAAATCAACAAAGAGTGATGACGACTATAAGAACCAAACCCCAAGAATAAACTTTATAAGGGCTGATATTCATAAAAGCTAGCAAATGCTTTTACTTCAAGTACTACATTTACATGGGACATTTATAGCTGTGTGAATCTTAAGTAAAAGCATTTGCTAACTTTTATGAATACCAGCCAAGGCCTAGGTACACCATCCAATATTACTGCACAATATTGGGATCAAATGAGGGCAATGTGCTTCTGGCATGATGGGTAGAAGAAAGATTGGCAATAATATTGCCCATTTTGATTATTATTGTGCAATAATATTGCACGTCTATGGGCCGCTTTAGAGAAGATGCTACTCCTGTCCCTATCGAGGGTTTGGAGCACATCCACGGCAGACGGAGAAGTACGTCAGATTTGCCAACTTCCCAGTGACCTGAACACCAAGTTCGACGGCGATGAAATAGATTTTTCATTAAAAAATATGCAAAAAGACAGCCATATTCGTCACAACTAATAAAGAACGTGTTTAGTCAGAGAAGTCAAAGGCCACGTTACATCTGCCGAGCAAAGAACCATCAAAACCTCCGCCCCTTCATCAACTTTATGGTCCCATTGTTTTCCTTTAAAGAATTCCCATATAAGATTGCATTTTCTGAACAAAGAACCCTTCCACCCTTCATCTGGCTTATCTAAGACGCCTGGTCCCTTTTCCACCTGAGTCCCTCTTTACAGATTCCCATCCGCATCTACAAATTGTTTATTCTTGCTTGCTGTTCGTATATAGGATTCACACCGGCAGGAGGTAAGGGATGAACGCTTTCTGCTTCAATAGCTAGAAATCAAATGGTACCCTTAGAAAGGGTCTGAAAGGGTCTGCGTGGCGTCAGCACGTGGGCTCGTGTGCGGGGATGGGTTTATTAGGAGGGATGCAAATGAAAACATCGCGACAGGGCGGAACCCTATCAGCCAGGGGCTGGTTTAGCATCACGGATATAATTTAAAATTTGAAAAATGTGCGGATCTTATGAGCGATAATTTTGCCCAGCTTGCAGATGGCGGTAAAACACCAACTTCCTTTAAGGCGATGAAAATTCATGATTTGGTATAAAAGATATTTTAGCAACAAACATACTTTTATACATGTATTCGTACAGCCGCACTCCGCGAGGCATTACTTGTCGTGATTCAATCTGCCAGAAATATCACTAAATAACACTTTCATGGTTTAAAAAAGTCACATTAACCAGGATACAAGTGAATGGTAACGATCCTTTGATGCATTGCTCTTACAATTCTAGAGAATGGAGAAGCAGGCAACACTCCCAATTTGTTCTAGACATAGCTCGGGTCGGACTTTAGCCTAAAGTAGGCCTACAGCTTAAGATGGACTTTCTCTACGCTTGAAGCATTGAGAAACGTCAGACTTAAGTGAAAATCTGGCTTATATACGGTCCATAGTGTTTATTGAGTGATGTCAACGTTTCGCTGGGACACACAGCTTCTCTAGGACAGACCGTATTCTGCAATAGGCATAGTTCACATTCGTCCAAACTGTAGTAGAGGTGGAGTTTTTCTGCCCTCGCAGTGGCACTGGCAAGAGTGGAGTGAAGACGATTTGTATGAAGGTGAGAGCAAAATTACATTTCTCCAAAATATTTCGTTTTGTCGACTACCTGGCACACACTAAAATTGATAGCATTGACATCATTCTCATTCCGCTTTCTTGATACAAGATGCAGCAGAATTCCTAAAATTCTAATTGCAAAGAATCGAAAGCAAATTAAACTTTGAAGAGATGAAGCTGAACTAATAAGATGATTCATTCTCCTCCTTCAGGTTAATGCTAATGTTGAAGAAAAGTTTTATATGGTGGATTTTATTTTTGGATGATGACTTGAGCAACATCAGGAACGAGAGGTTTGTAACGGTACAGATTCGGGTAACTTTCGTATGAGAACGATGCCCTGAATCCGGGATGAGTAAGATCCATGATGTTGTTCGCACATCAGATGTATTCTCTGGAAAAAAGGACACAATTCACTTCCCAAAAACCTCTAAATAAAGAGGATGATCACAAATGCCTGACTAGATAAGTGAACTGTATTCAGCTTCCTTTGAAAACGAGTGATACCATCCACGGTTCAACGACACAGCACCCCAGGGTAAATTGTATATCATTCTGAAGGTGTATTGAGGATTTTTGAATGATGTTGTATTTTCGTAGCTGGACTTCATTAATGAATGATTGACACCAATAAAGCCCTCATCGAAGTGAATCTTGCTTACTATCCCTGCTTGACAAGGATGCACCCCGAGAACAATGCCAATGATAATCCGAAGATAAAGAGTATCATCTTTAAAAGGGCATCCTCCCCGGCAACAGAATCGGTTACAGATTCAATAACGGGAGGCTGGGAGGGCAGGAAGCTTTGGTTATACGGTCACCGGACAGCGAGAATGGCCAGCGAATCGCCATAGGTCCCGGAACACTTTGTAGAAGAAGGAAATTACTTATCTAACTTCACTATAGAAACTTCCATATTCGTATCTGTGAACATGGCATGTTCGTTAAAGATGATATTGTAGTTATTGTCCATGTCAGTTTGTGATGAAATCGACTGGGACAGGGACTCAGGTTCCCAGTGTGAACGGTAGAAATTGGGGGCTGCTGAAAGCATGAATCAAAATGAAGATATATGAAGATAATTCCTTACGAGTTGCTTCCGATCTGAGGAGGAACCTAACAGTACGTCGGACATGATGGAAGGAAATAGGTGGTGTTATGAATGGATACTACGGAATATCAGTGACACATGGAAACTTGTGAACTTTGTTGCTATCAGAGTGCCAAACAGTGGTGTGGTCAATAGTATCGTGGACAACAATTCAAACAGGTGAAAGATGAAACAGACCTGGTACGGTTTCATGTTCAAAACACTGTTTTGAACATGAAACCGTACCAAATCTGTTTAACAGAACCGTACCAGATCTGTTTAACACAAGGATCTCTCTACGTCAAAAATCAAGGATCAATCGTATACCCACACGTCAATCATAGGGACGTTTAGAAATCAAACGATAAACGTAAACGTTAACGACAACGCTATTTTTGTACCGAAAATGCAATACATGTATAAAATCTGGTTAATGTGTAGTATGAAAAATAACGTTGTCGTAAAGTTTACGTTTATCGTTTGATTTCTAAACCTCTGTAATACTGACGAATACACCAAGTACTTGTCACAAGGAAAAATTACATTTTAGGTTCTCTTGGTATACTGGATGGCCAAAAATGACCAAAATATTTAGTTGATTTGAATACTGGCCCAGAACATGGATATAGAACACGCACCATTCTACAAGAACACTTGAGACCGGTGTTCTCTATCATTCTATGCAAGGTGATGACCGAACAATACACAGATCATAACAAGAGACTGTTGTCTCCTCGCAGACGACGCCCCAGCCCCGCACGTGCGCGTCCCACCACTTCACAGCCCGCGCGGCAAACGACAACTTTGATTTCTTAGACAAAAAGGAGCATCGCAATTGTATAATGTGTCAGTTTCAGCCAGTTTGGGCGAAGTGGTCCGATTAGCTGTTTGCGCTGTAACAGAATCATTTCCTGAAGGCTGGCAACGTTTTTTGCTTCGTGGCGGCCATTTTGAAGATATTGCGCAAGTGTGCACACGAAATTTGAATTCGTCGAAATACATGTGTTGTACATGTATTGCTCCAGTAACGCTTCAGAAAGGTCAGACACAGCAGTATTTCAAAACAGTTCTTGTATTAATATGTTGCCGCCCAACTGACCAGAGCGACACCTGTTGTTATTTCATGGAATGCATTTCGTGGCCAGGACCCCCAGATATAATGCGCCCGTGTTTGTGTGTGTGGTACAAAAAGTCACTGCGTACAGTCCCAGCCTTCCCATAACAGTATGTACATGTACGTATCCAATCTTGGCCAAAAACCAGCTCATTTTTTTCAACCGCTGTGAGAGTTATGAACTCGATGCACTGATCGTGCCGTTTTTCGTTCAAGTCTGTGGAATGTTCGAAGTACAATGTACATTGAAGAATCAGTAGTTTCGGAGGAAAGTGGACAAATGCATTGCTCAACTGCAGTGCCAGTGTACGAGCGAACAACGTCCAAGGAATGGAAGGCCTCAATACAACGCCCATGGCTTGTCAACGGTATGGTCACGGTCAGGATTAGCGACATAATCCTTTACAAAGGAATCCACTAGGACAATAGCACCGGATTTTCATTCGGGGGGGGGGGGGGG
>NMRB01000186.1:83985-126949 GCA_002633025.1 Notospermus geniculatus | reverse complement strand
TTGCAGTAGATGGTTTCGTTAAACAACAAAATTTTCATGACATTTTCTTCCGATTGGTTGGGTCCATCAAAAACTTTATCCCAGATATATTTCCTGCGTGTTTCTCTGTTCCTGGGGACATTTTAAAAGATTCAAGTCATACCTTGATGAGAGCTACCCCAGCCGTCGATTCCTGTTTTTGTTCGAACACGAGATATTAAGAAAGTCACGTGAAAGTGGCATGCTTCCGTACGAAACAATCTGATTGGTGATCGACTATGACCATAACACTTCTTTTTCATTATCTAACTGTTGCCAACAACCTTTCTGAACTAGTGCTTCAACAAAAACAGCAATCGACGACTAGGGTCGCTCTGGTGCACAACAGCTTCTTGCAAATTTGGTTCGTTTCAAATAGCAAACAAAGGTGAAAACCTTGGGTGAAAATTGGGTGCAAATGTTTCAGCCAAATGTGATGCCAGAATGACAGTACCGACACTAACAATGGTTCTCGGTCAACCACCTCTGCTACTTATATGTAACACCAGACATTTCAATGTTTCTTTAACAATGTTAAGCTTTTTACCAGTTCACCACTTGAAAAAATGTCTAAAATACGATTATTTGCATTTATAAGTAGTACTAGACACGATTAGCTTCAACCATAGCGATACTTATCAAGTTAAAACATCCTCAGAGAGCATTCAAACCGACGAAAAATAAATCGTAGACGGACTTATGGAAACAATGTCAAGTAAAGTGGCCGCTGATATGCTGTGCCTTTGAGAATATTCCCTCACAGACTGAAAGCCAATTTTCCAGCCGGCCTACTTATGACTGTTTAGAGAATTAAAAGAGTAGTTTTTGTTCCATATAACACAGGTAATTTTCGTACAAAGGTAAACACTTGCAAGGATTTTGAATGTCATACCAAGTTTTTAGGACGTGAGGAAAATAAGTAATGCCGAGGCGCAATTCGTAAAAATTACAAGTTCATATTAAAATTGGTCGAAGTTTTTTTCAAAGTAGGCCCAATAAAATCTACGATCGATCCAATAACATTTAGCGTAACCAAAAAAGGTGTAACCCCATTTCTAAAGGTGCGTATCTAGACCTTGCAGGAGTAATACTGATGAAAGTAAAGTCTTCGAAGACTTGATGTGGCTGACGGTTAGCTGCACGAGAGGAGAAATAGCAGCTGTAAAACACCACCGTTTCTGCTAACTCGGGTTCACAAATAATGAACACTCCCTACAGATTACGTCAGAGTATAAATCGCGTTCCGTTTCTGCCCGTTCCTGCAATTAAAATAAGCCTTTCAAGTAGTATTTACCGAACAAATGCCAAGTTCTGAGTGAACTGAACAAGTCGTTTTATTCCTTGAGTGGAAAGCCTCAAGCAATTCCTTTTAACATAGCTTTTGGGTAATATAACTTAAGATTCCTCCAAAAAGCCTTAAATGGAATCATACATTATGCCCTCAAGTTATTCCACTTATTTAGTTAAATCTGATTTCCACTTTACTTAAAAATCATTTCAGCGATGAATGCCTGGACGATGATACATTTCAACCTGAGATGAGATGCAAAGCATGTGCATTTCACTGCAGAAGATGCATAGTAGTCTTACTTACACTCGACTTGACACTTACCGTCGTTGATTTCATTTCATACGAATGACGTTAAGGGCGATTTGACATTTAGGACGAGAACAATTTAAGCATCAAAAAGTGTTTAATGGTTTTTATAATTAGATTTCAAACCACTTGTATAGAATGTATATGTTAGACGACAATGCGATTTCTTGTCTCGCCTTTTGTGAAAACTGCGGATGTAAACGATGACAGAACAGCTTTTGAGATAAACATTTGGAAAGATATCTGTTAACAGTTGTTTTTTGACACAATTTCCCCAGGAATTCTTCATGTTGTAAAACTCTTTCCTCCCTGGACAACATGTTGTTAGTCTGAATGTTGTAAAAATGTTGCAAGTGCAGACAGGCTTTACTGGATTTTCGCCCATTCTAACCAGAGGAATGTCCCCACATCACGAAAACTTCACCCATTAGTCACGCCACATTGCAATAAGTTGTAGATTTAAAAACTCGTGCTATACGTTCTTGGTAATACCCTGCAATCCACTGGCATATCTTCTCCGTTCTGGATATGCTGAGTGACAAGGCTAACCACGCAATCCGCCCCCAGGCCATGTTGTTTCCCCGCTAAAAGCTGCTTATTAAGAAAACGTCGAAAACATTTGCTTCCATGTCCATCTTCAATAGTGTTAAGGGGCGACCAGCAGTGATCTGGCTGAGGCCGGGAATAGTGCTGGTGGTGAGTGAGACGTGGGTTCTGTCGTCGAGGACGTGAGCGGTGAGCAAGGAAAGCACTGCGGCGTGGTTCGCTAAGGAGACTTCAAAAGGCTTTACCCTCTTCCAAATCTGACAGTAATTGTCACAACACATAAAATAAGTAAATACCCCCTCCCCCGCCGAAGACGCATGCACAGCCCCAGAAGGATAAGAATAATGAAGGAGTCTGGTGTAACGAAATAGACCAATACAGCGTTTGGTTGGCCAGTTTTTTTTAAGTCAGTCGTCGGGACGTTTTTTTTCAAATCAGACGTGGGAATTCATCTAACAATTCCCGACAAACATATTCAGTCGAGTTTGCTGAGCAAAAAAAATGAGCAGGAACAAAAACGTATGCACTGACACCGTTTCTGTTTCGATTGTTTTCGAAGTGGCTAAAAAAACCTGACGTTTTAATGAACAACGGCTACGAATGAAAAAATGGCTAATCACATGGTCCTTAACTGCTGGCCATATTGTCACGGGACCACTCGAGACTTCCGGCGTCGCATGAACATGCGCAATCACACCCTCTCTTAGATACGATCCTCGCGAACCTCACCAACAGGTGCAGTAGATAGAACATTGTGTAGGCCCCTATCATGACATATGGGGAGAAAGAATCATAGGACGAGGTTGGTTGCCCCGAGTGCCGCTTTTTCAAGATGTTTGCGGCGGCCCTTTTCATGAAATGGTTGCTCGTCTGCTGAAAGTCGGAGGCAAGAATTGGCAGTATAAGAACGAGCGAAATCAATAAATAATATTCTGGCGACCAGTTCTAAGTGTGGCATTACAATGGAGTCAATTGTCGCCGAAAAAAACAATCCTTCAAAACTGTGCCACTTATGTCGCTGTAATCGACGATGCAAAGACTGTGGCCTTTAAGTGGCTTGACTCAGAACATTATCTTCCGGTTTGCCTTTTGTCTGCGAGACGGATCAGATTCAGAAGGGGGTATCAAGATGACAAAAATGTAAGATGAAAAAAAATGTGCAATGTCGTCTGCAATAAACGTCATAATGTTTGTGTTCCGTCATTTTTGCATCCTTCCGTTATTGGTCACGTGGGATCTTGGTGAGTGAAAAAAAGACGCTGTATATTTCAGCTGCATATTGGAAGAATTAGAATGTGGCAGATATATGTCAGGTGCCGGAGTTCATCACAAAAAAGATCAGATCAGAGGCAGCGCAATATTATGTTTTTCATCCATGACCCTCGAAAGGGGGTTGCATTCTCGTTAATTTTTACCCCCTCCCTCGTCGATAATTTTCCACCAATCCAATCGCAGCAGATATCTGACTGCATTTTTACACATCATACTACACGTAACCGAACCCTTCCTTAGATTAAATGCAGATGTTAATGAAAACAGTCACCTAAGTATCGCCCTAATCATAGGACTTCTATCATGGCCGCCCATCCATCTTCTGTGGGTCAGGTCTAATACCAGAGATCGTGATTGCCCGCCACCTCGCATGCGCACACACGCCAACGAATCAATTTAGATTTTTCATTTATCAGTTTTTGTCACCGACGATCCCGTCTTTATCCACGGCTTCGTTTCTATACAAATGCCAATTAGATGCTCGGAACGACGGCTGTGAATCGGCGGTTTTGAGTTGCGAAACTGCGGCTTCGTTAGCCGATTCTCGCGATGACTTCTCGTGGCCGAGATTTAAAGTCACGTGACACAATCTAGCCCACAAATTGGGAACAAAATCATTCGTTCACCAGTTTTTCTGGTCATTACATCTCAATTGGCAGTTGAACAAAGTTATGCGTTAAATTCCATTCATAGCGACGTGTCAAAATATACTTTTTTGCTTCAGTACACTGAACATTTCAATGTAAATGTAAGCGTGGATAGATAACGTAGATTGTGCAACTCCGTGGGGAGGGTTCATGATTAACTTGCCAACCAAAGATCGGTCTATCCATCCCTAAAGTATTAGATCATCTGATTTTAATGAAATGCATCTATTTGAAACGTTCTTGCAAATTATCTTGTGACTAGGCAATGAAAGAAAGCAAATTAATTTCAAATCATACGATTTGGTTCTGAGCGGATTCATGTTTGATTTGATTCGATTGTGAACATATGAATTGAGGCCAACTGCGACTTACCGTATCAACTTCCGGTGAATTGGAGACCATACTGTTACAAACAGTCTACAAAAGAAAATTGACAAGTAAGATATTTTCTGATAAATATCAAGAAGTCAATTTCCAGAATCTTGCAAATTTTCGACCCCAACCGGGGTCTTCCTCAGGCACTTTTCAGTTGGAGAGACCAGAAAAGACTGCTCTCCAACTGAAAAGTGCCTGAGGAAGACCCTGGTTGGGGTCGAAAATTTGCAAGATTCTGGAAGTTGACTTCTTGATATTTATCATTTTGTGTGTCAATTTTTGTGCTCTCTCGTCCTTTGGATAAGATATTTTCTAGTGGATTAAACAGAAGTCGAGAAATACCTAACATACTAGCGAGCTATACATGACCAGATACGCCACAATGAGTCAACCTTCACCGGCCCCTAAAGGCACCACCACAAATCCTTCAAGATGAATTCAATGCATTCCTCTTCACCTTCCCCATGTCCACAACCCGCGTCACTAGCCAGGAAATTATCAGATATTAATTAGGCAGTTGCTAATTAGTCGGTGGGTGCAAACCACTGCCCTTGGTCCTCATAGCCAGGGCGCTAGCACCGGCAATGCTATACCGATCGGAAAATTGGTTTTAGCAATCAGTGGCAAGATTTCCGCGTCAGCGGTCGAGGGTAAATCGCAGAAACATTGTAATTTTGCTTATTTTTGATGTTTTACACGAATTCATCCGCGTGGTAAATTGCATACAAAAGGTCCCAGGCGCCGTCCCTTGGTTATTAACCGAAATGATAAGTCATGTAATACACCATCAAAACATCATGTTAGCTTCCGAAAGATTTGGTATCGTCTGTGATATTAACGCAATGACATTTTCATTGGGCAGAGGGTGTGAGTTGTGATAGCTATGCAAAATCGACGGATGGTCTGACACAGTCATCCAATTCAAATGACGTATTGCAGAAACCGGCGGATCTCGGTGTTCGAAGCTGAGTTGTCGGCGAGCATGTCAGGATGCAAGGAAACAGACAAACTGAACAAAATGTCATGTTGTGCTGCATGTCTTGATGGAATGAGCTTTTCGCCGAGATGACAGGTTTTCTCCTACAATACATCAGAGAAAAAAAACATTCTATGTTACTAGTCTTTATAAAGTTATGTACAGCTAGCAACGCGGACCCTGCGACGTGACGGCGTACGCGAAACACCAACAAATGCAATGGGCCTACATGTTGATGTGCACCTCCCAATGATCTATTCCCTCCCGATCCAACCAATGGTCAGTTCTTCAAAGGTTAGCGGGGTAAAAGGTCAGAAAACGACCTGATAGCTCCCTGTAACTAGAGTCCAAACACCATTAAAACGTTTGAACCAAACGTCATGACAATATGTTGACTGATACTGACACTTATATTCAAAGTATGCCAAACGGATCAAAATTTTATTCAAAATTCCTGGATCACGGTTAAATCCGAGCCAACTATCGGCTTGGCTCCCTCGCGGCGATTGACCGATGTTGGTCTCCTGTCAGAAACACGATCTCTATACACCATTAGGCTCTTATCAATTGACTTAAAATGTCCGAACAGATAGAGTCAAGAAAATCGACGAGTCTAAACTGTTTAAAATCAATTAGATTTCAAAGCCATCCATTAAGTAATCAAGTCTGGTTTGAAATTAATACAAAGCTATGTTATTAAAGGGCTCGTTCATGTTGTTGTATGTCGTATTACAGAGGTGATACTTTCGATGGGGTTGAGTTTTGCCTGTGTGAAAGGAACTGAAGTCCTTGGAATGAAAGTCTGTGCAACAATAGTCTGCCACTGCAATGTTATATCCGAATGATAATGCTTGTATCGCAATATATCCTAATCCCTTGTTGGACAATTAAACTGGCGGATCTAGATTCCTGTCACACCTGTTTAGACGAATCTTATGTTGTTGTTACTTCCGCGATAGATGTCGAAATATAAACGGCTACTTCCTGGTGGCCATCATAGAAGGACGGACATTTTACCAATGCGTCATCTCTCCCTCTCCCCCGATCGAACTCACCATCCACACCTCGATGTGTCCCTTTTGTTCACCCAACAATAAACAAATGGGATTCCCCCATCTAATTTCCCGGCGTTTTCATGCCAATTTATAAAATATTATGCCACAAAACATGGCCACAGTCTCTCCACACCGGCTACTGTCGGATAATCAATAGAACTAATAAATAGACAGTCACCCATCAATCAAATCTATTTCCTTTGTGGTAAAATATCTCACCCACATTCACGTATTGTATTTTTCCATCTTACAGGGAGCATCTCAGAAGCCACTCGAAGAAAAGGCAGAAAGATCAGAAATTAAGCACTTTAAACACCGTCATTCATAGACCTAAATACAGAAATGTTGCAGTTTCATTTTCAAACTAGGCCTGGGTCTACTGCCAGCCATCCTGAGAATATCAGTGGTCGCCAGGGCCAAATGGGTGAGAAAAGTCCCGTGGGATTTTTGTATGAAATTTGCCGACCTATCTAGATCGATAGAGAATTGCCCCCTGTACAAGAAAACTTCTTCGGCACTTCTGGAAGTGACGGAAGTTACGGCCCAAATCCAAGATGGCCGCCAAAATGGCCGCCAAATTCGGTGAGCACTTTGCACAGCGTCAAGCTGTATATCATTGTATACACGAAATAAATATATAAATCCATGAAATCTTTGGCTATTACCTTACTGACTACCTGCCGAGCTCCAAACATTCTAGGCAATAAAACAGACTGGAGTTAAACTCAGTTAACACCAACATCCGAGGTCAGGAAGTTCTGAGACGATCAACAACGAACTTAACGACCCTTGCACCGATCATTACTTGTGTACTGGCAGCAACAGGAATGGTGACATCACCCGAGCCGTTCATTCAGATCAGAAAGAAGCCATTTATTGTCGAAATATAAAAACCATATCTACCATCGAATTGGTAATGATTAATAGTGCCACTCCAACCGCTAAGCCAATGTAATTTCAAATAGCATCACTAATTATTGGATTGCTATGATCGTGAGATCCGCTGCTAATTAGCCGAATGATTATCTCTGGACAACTAATTAACGTCCAAGTGTCCCCGTCTTGAGTTCAAGGATAAGTTTAACAAGGCTGGAAATGTATTCTTTGGTGATCAATTGGTATTTCTGATATTGGTTTGAATGCAACAATCGTTCGCTCGATTTTAGGAGAAATTGACGAAAGGAGTGATGTAGATTTTGCTGTCTCTTTGTGGAATGTGCAAGGTTGTGAGTCACTATGGTACTAGCATTGTCGTAAGTACTGTAGGCCCAGTTATTGTTTTAGATTTTTCCATCAGGGACGAAGCCAAAGCATTTTGTTGGCAGTGGTAAGTGGCAGCGGAGGAGGCCATCTCAAGCAACTTAAGTTCCTCACTTGGATGGGGTCTGTACTTGTTCATGCAAAGGCAAAAGGTACTGAGCACCATGACTTACTGTCCCATCATGCAACGGACGAAAGTCATGCAGCAGCTTCGTTACAATGTTATCGACGACTGGAAACATTCGGATGGAGATGATGTCAACAACAGCTTGAAATGTCGACAGTCAGTGATAACAGAAAGAAATCATTTTGAGACGGGCCCTAAAGATGTATTGCTCAAACAATAAGGTAATAGAAGTAGAGATCTTTAGCCGAGATGACAGCACGTCATTCGAAGCATTCCAATCAAAGGAAGCTATTCCAACAATAACATTCATGCTCGACGTTTGGACAATGGTCACGTTCATGCACAGTTATAGATGAAATATCTAATCTCTTTTCCTAAATCCAATATCCATCTAATATCCTCTCATGTCACTTCGCACCTCGTTCTTCTTCTTATGCACTTATGGGATTTCCTTTTGCTACTTTTGTTATGATGAATGTAGAGGATGAAGTCCATTTTCTTATTCATTGTGTGGCGTTGTTGTTTCATTGGATTTTTATGGTAATATTCGATATTCGATATTTATGATCAATTCAATGAAAATATACCAGTTACCGTCATACTCTATCAAAACGAACCACTCACAATGAGATCACCATATAGCCATTCATTAGCCTCGCATGATTTCGACAGACCGACAAAATAATTGCTGCTGGTCACATTATCTTGTTTTAAAGCAAGAAATAAACCGACTTCTGGCCAGAAGAGTAACCTCAGTCTTTGGCAAATCACAGCAAAAGGCAGAATAAAGGCGGGTTTACTCCGACACTTCGATGGAATGACGTCACTTCGCCGTCAAGACGGACGAAAAGCGATGTCGGACGACACAGCGAACGAGGAACTTACCAGAGATTTTTTTTCTGTATGTTTCATCTAAACGTTACCATGACTGTTGCATTCAGAGAAGCCTGTAGAAAAACATTTGAAACATCAGAATGATGAGCGATCAGCGAACATTACCGCTTCAATATCTCTCTGCCCTCATATCAGCTCCAAATAATACGCATTGCCAGCCGTCATCTGACAAATGCAATATTTTGATGTATCATAGCCGTTTGCCGATATTGGATGGATTTGAAAGAATGATTTATCACTTAGTATTTGTCATAAGAATTGGGGCCGATGTCCAGTCAGATCTCTGGCGCGCCAGGGGAAGAGCAGCGGTCAAATCGCTGTCGATTCACTGAGTTTGTGAAAGGAAATGTAAGATATCGCGCAACACATTACATTACAAGGAAACCGGCGCTGCTGAAGCACATGTAAGTATCCTGGGGGAGGGAGTTTGCAACATCCACACATCCATCCTCCCATCGCAGGGCTTTTCGCTCCTCTTCATACGCTCGCAACAGAGGAGCGAGACCAAACCCCTGCTATGGGAGTTTGCCACACATCCAACATTCACACTTCCTTTCCAAGCAATAAGGACTACTCGAGGACATTTCAGAACTCCGATTTGTGCACGGTTCGAAATTCAGCCATCCAGTTGTAAAATGGCAGAGAGCATCTCCACGGTGACCAGTGGGCGTATCGTTGATTGAAGTAATAGCTAAACTATACGTCAGAGTGTACTCTTGTGTGTACTCGGAAGTAGAATACAGCTGTTACATCAACCAACCACACCCCCGCAGATCAGAAATGAAGATAAGCCCGTTTGACTATTGGCTGGCAGAATCTACTGTGATACCAAATTTCATATTAAACAGAGACTGCAGCCACATTTGGCTTAACAGCGAGATCAGAAACAGTTGATGGGGTGGATGACGATCCAGTTGTTGAGCCGAAATGCACGCACTGAGGCTGGCCAGAATGGTATTAGGTGGGCCATTAATGCTCCCAGCCGACCGTTCAAATGTTGTGTTAATTCCAGTGACAACCGCCGACGACCCCGAGCTCAACTAACGCTAGAATATTTTCCCTCCCGATTTAGAGATTTCCTAGATTTAGCAATTGCCCGATTGTTATTTTGTAAATGGCAGCTCAGTATGCGTAGGGCTGTCGGAGACTGCCATTAATCACCGCATAATCCCGGGATATGCGACAGCTAGATCTCGCCAATCCGCAAACTCACTTCACCTAATCCACACCAAACGACAATTCACACATGAAAATATTTTCTTTTAATTCCTTGCCAATCAGACGTAAAATTAACGCTGCTCTGTAATAAAAACATCTGCTTTACGCGCAACTCGGTTCAGTTTAATGAAATCGAGTGACAGAGTTAAACTGGATGTTGGTGATTTTCCGGAAATTTATCGAAAGCGTTTATTGCTTTTTCGGTAACTTATGGCTCTCACATTGGGTCGGCATGTCATTTACGCCTATTGCGCCAACGGATAACGATCGCGACTAATTTTCGGGGTTTCGGCGGAAATGAAGCAACGTAATTGGTTGACGGCTGATGCGCAAGTTCATTAAGTGATTTCAGTCAGATGCGTAGCTGCGAACAAACAACTGGTATTTGGTGGACATTTTTTCTTAAGATTGTCCATATACATGTAAGTGAATATCTATGACAATTCCCCAGCGCTTCCGATTTCATCTCGTTTCCTTCAACATGGAAACAAGTTCGGATCTGTATTCCTAGGACAACGATTCCTCTCACAACTTCATTCTGTCGAGCTCACGAACAAAGGTCTGAAGTCGCCGATTCGACAATGACAGCTGTCAGTCGACCAATAGGTGTCACTACGGCCCAATTCCATACCTAGCGGACCCATTCATGCTTGATTGAGCACCAATCAAGAGAATTTTCGTTTGTATTGGTCTGCTAGAACTTTGCTGCCATCTTTTGGCAATAAGCGCGGCTGTCTCCATTTTACGAAGCCAGCATTATGCCCGTTCCACACGGTCATAATTTTGATCAAAGTTTCTGAATATACAAAATAAGGTCTCACACGTTAGATGAGTGCATGAAAGCCATAGGCCCGGAATTTGTATATTCAGAAACTTGGACCAAAATTATAACCGTGTGGAACGGGCATAAGTCCCACCGATTTAACCAGAACCAAATCCCTGGCTTCAAGTTGAAAATGTACCCAATGGCATAACTAGTATGATTACTGTAATTTATGATGTACACAGAAATCATGGAGGCGGAATAAAGTATGATGAGCCATTTATTTAATCTAAGTGTCACAAGAAGATTTCCTGCCTAATAACCACGCAATGACCTTTCAGCGCAGTCAGTATGATTACAGTTTATCTACCATTAGAGCAAGTACCAACCAACAGACCTTAGGCAATGGCCGACCATCTTGGCTACCAAGGGTTGTGACATCGCTCCGCCCTCCGACTACGCTCGCACAAACCCTTGGCATCTTTCGCAGTCATCACCTGTATTTCACTGGCTGTTCTGTTACCACCCCTCCGTTCAATACGCATTTGGTACCATCACATTTAGTGTTTTTATTTCAAATGGATATGTCATTATATAGTGTTTATTGACATTCCTCATCATTTCGGAACTGCTACTTAATCCTTATTTTTAACCATTAATTGGAAGAAATCCCCTATACCAGGACATCCCCGTACGACTAATCGATGGAACAGCTAAATTACATTCACGGCTTAGCAAGTACACGTGGGCTGACAATAAGCCCCGACTGGTACAATTCACTGGCTGCTTCCCATTTTTGTACTCACGAGTACTTTCCTTCCATCAATAAAAGTATCCAATGCCTGTCATTGCAGCAGATTCAAACTCTGAATCCGGAAAATCAGGCCTTGAAATCGCGAATCGTTCGCTGTCATGCTGCAGCATTCGCCATGTTGTTTTCTGTTACCTCGTTCCTAGTTCCTACGCAAGTAGATTGTACTACTGAAGAGTTAGTTGATATCATGCCAAAACCTGAAGGCGAGGTTAACAGGCAAATCTCAGGAGGGCTCTGATTGGTACATTGATTTCCCGATGTGGGTCAATACAGAAATTCATGCGAAAGCTTCCAGGGGTAGTGGCGTAGTCTTTATGACGTAGCCAATACACGTGGAGTTCCAGGATGTGGCCGACAGACATTGAAAACAGACTCATAGTCATTGGATGGAGATGTGCCCCGCATTAGATAATCACTGGATAACTTTGTCGAAGACCTGTCGCAAAAGGCAAACTTACATGTAGGTAGCTACGTATTCATATAAAACACGAATTCATATATAACACACGTATTCATGTAAAAAGCGTATTTTCAATAACACGTATTCATATAAAACGCGTATTCATACACAACACGCATTCATACACGTATTCATTGAAAACACGTATTCATGTAAAACACACATTCATATGAAACACGTAGGCCTATTCATATAAATCACGTATTCAAATAAAATACGTATATTCATATAAAACCGTGTTTTCACGTGAATGACGGATTACACCGGCTTCGAAGGAGGTAAGTGGCTGGTATGTCACGACCATACGATATTGTCGACATACTGAAAAGAAAAATCACTACGTGTGTCCTTGTTCACGAACAGGTTTTTGAACAGGAAATAGCTCCGTGATCTTTTACCAAACATCCTAAAAACAATGATTCCGATCGCTCGCATTTCTTAGCCTAAGGGACCCAAGTCCGGTTGGCAAAGACTCTAATGCTAATTTGCCTGTCGAGGAGAGGAAATCGAATGAAGCAAATGAGAACTATCAGGTCCTACCTTCGGCAGAGACAGACAGACACCGGAAAGACGGCAAGGAAACGTCAAGAGAACCGTCCATCCAAGTTGAAAATTGTTCTTGATGGTTTTGCCGCGGGTAAGGATATTGTTCAAGATATGTCAGGGATCACATTAAAGCCCCTCAGACATATAATTAGGCTTTTGACTTCCACGGCGTATTAGCTATTATCTTGTTGTTTTAGCTCAGATGTCATCAAAGGCCGCCGATTGCTCTAAAGAATGTAATGGTAAGCATTACGTTCTGTCGTAGATTTCATGAGGTCATGTTGGTTTGATCCTCAGTGATCGCTGATGAAGACGAGAAAAAATACCAACAGACATTTTGAGGGGAAAAAATCTATTTTTATGCAACCATTCTTGTCCAAGAATATGCAAGTGGTCTGCATTACCATCTGTTCTTTCAAGTTTCTTGGGGCTCTGGTCCGTCTTTACGTCCGACCTGACCACCAAGGGTTTCAAATTAACACAGTTACCATTAATTTCGTAAACGAACGTGCAACGAAAGAAGATTCCTTCATAAATTCATGAAGATTAGCATTGTTGTTCGTCTGCTACGAACATGGTCGAGTTCAAACTTCCAATGAGAATACAACTAAGTGGCTCCACCACCAACACAACAAAATCACGTTTCGTAAAAAGTAGAAAAAAATGTACGTAATTTGGTTAACGGATGGATATTGAACATCCTTCACACAGTCACGGAAGTCAAAAAAGCGATGTTCATTCTGGTACGAACTGTGTTAAAAGTGAAGTTAAAGCTTTAAAGCACCAACGTGCGAGTGAGAAGTGAGTACTGTCTCATCGAGTATTAATGGGTGAAAGCCACAAATGGAAATATTGGATTGAAGTGGCAAATTCTAATCGTAAAGTACAATTGAAATCCAGGAAAATATGGCCACTTTGTGCGAAAATCGAAATTTTGAATTCACAATAACTTGTCTAGTAATTGAGTGTGTGCGCAATTTGTGTCAGGGTACTTATAGATATACTTATGGTGGATATGTTAATAATTTAAAACAACATGCGAGTAAAGCTTACTATCAAATCCTCGTTATGGGTGTATGAAGCTCGTTACAGGTATATAAACGTTCACCGTTTCCCTCTTGTGAGATGAATTCCAAACTTTAATACTCTAACAACGGATATGTTATTTTTACCAGTAAAAACATTAAAAACCAAGAGGATATCACTTGAAAAGATGCACCAAAGTATCTAATTAGAAATCACAGCTAATTATCAGCTCATTAACAAAGATACTTTATAGTAAATGAGTACCATTGTTTTCAGAGAACAACGGTTCGAGTGACAAAACACATGTACGATCTGAGTGAGTGGGTATATCAAAAAGTGCACTTTTGTAGGTAACATAAGGAATGCACTGAAGCACTGCACGATATAAATCGACACAATTTTGGCGGTAGCCGCGTTTATGTGCTGCTCCACGTGAGAGTTTTCTCGTGTAAGTTGGTTCTCAGTGGGCAACTCACCATTGTTGATTTCAGACTTCATACAAGGTTGACACCAATAACACAAGAGACTGTCCATAGTTTTCTATGGCTGAGTTGCCCATAGAGAGCCAACACGCGCCAGAAAACTCTCACGTGGAGGTGTGCCTTAACGAAACGTATTTTCCCCTCCAGGAAACAGAGACTGGCAGTTTCAAGCTGGCAGCAAGGTGAATTTTTCACACAGAATAATCACCAAAATACTCCATATTTACATGCGACCCATGACGACGAGCAGTCGATTTAAAACTGACCCTTCCTCAGCCAGTTTTTATCAAGTACGATACGCAGTTTTTTAAAAGATTTTTTTAGAAATAATCGTTGTTGCCATTTATCCCAAGAAAGCTTTTCTCTCTCAATCCGTCTTCACTTTGACAGGCTAATTAAAGCCAGCAGCTGAAGACGCTTAACTGTTGATGTTACATTACGATCTTAAGTCGTTACTTGTCATATTTGTCTCTTTTAAGATAAGACCCGATTTGGCCAGAATCAAGCGAATCGCTGATAAATTCATCAGGGTCAAAATTCACATCAAGGTTTGAAATGCTGCTGAAGTTTTTGGAAGATATGTGTAGTGAGGAGTCAAAGATTAGCAATCAATCTTTCACCAATTGTTGACGTATTCTGATCCTATTCTGAGTGGCGTTTTTTTTCACTGCAAATAGGCCGCGCACGATCTGGCTAAATATAGCCTACCACAATTGATCAGAGTGATACAACACCTGGCACGTAGGCCATGCGATGATAGCCGATATCCCGGCCGGCGACAGTCTGGCACCTGGTCATAATTACAGCGGAACCTCTCTATTAAGGACACCTTCGGATGCTGTCCTGAATTGAGAGGTGTCCTGATTAGAGAGGTCAAAATGAATAGAAATAGAATAGAATAATAAAGAGGTGTCCGCCAGGGGAGGTTCTACTCTGTAAATCGGCGCCATTCCAAGGTCAATTCCGCATAAAGACGTGGCACGCTGGGATTGGTCACCACAGCTTTTTTTGAGCGGCGTCTTCATCATTATGGATTGACCTTGTCCAGGGAAGTTTGAGGTGTAGAAATAGTGTTTTGCAGTTATCACTCCTGCCGGTCTGCTGGTTCTGTTTTTTATAGTCAGCTGAAAAAGCGTAGACTTCCTAGAAGTACGATTTGAATTTGAAATGAACGTTACGTGGTGATACATAGCTTAATTCTTGAGTTATCCATCTGGAACAACCGTTGGTGGAGAGAGAGAGATTCAGAGAAGATCGGATCAGCGAACCGATGGAGACCGCCCACCTTGTGAGGGTGGGCGGTCTTAATGAGGAGAATTTTTCAAGCTCTTCAGTCTTTTAGCCAAACTCTGGCCCTTCATCTCTGCTTATATATACCCTCCGTTTGGGGTAAACTACGCCGAAATTTTTGAAACAAATACAACTTAAGCTTGTCTCCATCCAGGCCTTTACACAAGAGATACAGATCATTGCGATTTTTTTCTGTATGTTTCATCTAAAAGCTACCATGACTGTTGCATTCAGAGAAGCCTGTAGAAAAACATTTGAAACATCAGAATGATGAGCGATCAGCGAACATTACCGCTTCAATATCTCTCTGCCCTCATATCAGCTCCAAATAATACGCATTGCCAGCCGTCATCTGACAAATGCAATATTTTGATGTATCATAACCGTTTGCCGATATTGGATGGATTTGAAAGAATGATTTATCACTTAGTATTTGTCATAAGAATTGGGGCCGATGTCCAGTCAGATCTCTGGCGCGCCAGGGGAAGAGCAGCGGTCAAATCGCTGTCGATTCATTGGGTGATTTCAAAGTTGGTTTTAACACCGGTTTTACAATGCATTAAAGCATTGTAAAACCGGTCTTAAAACCAACTTTGAAATCACCCATTGAGCTAAAGGAAATGTAGGATATAAAGCAACACATTACTTTATGTAGAAGGAAACCGGCGCTGCTGAAGCAAGTTTCCTTGGGGAGGGCGTATACAACATCCACACATCCACCCTCCCAACGCAGGGCTTTGATGTCGCTCATCTTCATAGCTCGCAACAGAGGAGCGAGATCAAAGCCCTGCGATGGGAGGATGCCACACATCCAACATTCACACTTCGTTTCCAAGCAATAAGGACTACGCGAGGACATTTCAGAACTCCGACTTGTGCACGGTTCGAAATTCAGCCCTCTAGTTGTAAAATGCCAGAGAAAGCATCTCCACGGTGATCAGTGGGCGTATCGTCCATTGAAGTAATAGCTAAACTATACGTCAGAGTGTACTCTTGAGTGTACTCGGAAGTAGAATACAGCTGTTACATCAACTAACCACAACCCAGCTGATCACAAATGAAGATAAGCCCGTTTTACTATTGGCTGGCAGAAATATGATACCAAATTTCATATTAAACAGAGACTGCAGCCACATTTGGCTTAACAGCGAGATCAGAAACAGTTGATGGGCTGGATGACGATCCAGTTGTTGAGCCGAAATGCACGCACTGAGGCTGGCCAGAATGGTATTAGGTGGGCCATTAATGCTCCCAGCCGACCGTTTCGCGACTAATTTTCGGGGTTTCGGCGGAAATGAAGCAACGTAATTGGTTGACGGCTGATGCGCAAGTTCATTAAGTGATTTCAGTCAGATGCTAGCTGCCAACAAACAACTGGTATTTGGTAGACATTTTTTCTGAGTGTCCACATAAGTGAATATCTATGACAATTCCGGGCCAGCGTTTCCGATTTCTTCTCGTTTCCTTCAACATGGAAACAAGTTCGGATCTGTATTCCTAGGACAACGATTCCTCTCACAACTTCATTCTGTCGAGCTCACGAACAAAGGTCTGAAGTCACCGATTCGACAATAGCAGCTGTCAGTCGACCAATAGGTGTCACTACGGTCCAATTCAATACTTAACTGACCCATTCATGTTTGATTGAGCACCAACCAGGTTGTATTGGTCCGCTAGAACTTTGCTGCCATCTTTTGGCAATAAGCGCGGCTGTCTACTCCCACCGAATGTCTGCTCCCATTTCCCCTTTTTACGATGCCAGCATTATGCCCGTTCCACACGGTCATAATTTTGATCAGAGTTTCTGAATATACAAAATAAGGTCTCACACGTTAGATGAGTGCATGAAAGCCATAGGCCCGGAATTTGTATATTCAGAAAGTTGGATCAAAATGATATACTAGTATATACCGTGTGGAACGGGCGTAAGTCCCAGCGACTTAACCAGAACCATATCCCTGGCTTGAAGTTGAAAATGTACCCAATGGCATAACTAGTATGATTACTGTAATTTATGATGTACACAGAAATCATGGAGGCGGAATAAAGTATGATGAGCCATTTATTTAATCTAAGTGTCACAAGAAGATTTCCTGCCTAATAACCACGCAATGACCTTTCAGCGCAGTCAGTATGATTACAGTTTATCTACCATTAGAGCAAGTACCAACCAACAGACCTTAGGCAATGGCCGTCAGACATTGAAAACAGACTCATAGTCATTGGATGGAGATGTGCCCCGCATTAGATAATCACTGGATAACTTTGTCGAAGACCTGTCGCAAAAGGCAAACTTACATGTAGGTACGTATTCATATAAAACGCGAATTCATATATAACACGTATTCATGTAAATCGCGTATTCAATAACACGTATTCATATAAAACGCGTATTCATACAGAACACGCATTCATACACGTATTCATTGAAAACACGTAATCATACAGAACACGTATTCATGTAAAACACACATTCATATGAAACACGTATTCATATAAATCACGTATTCAAATAAAATACGTATATTCATATAAAACCGTGTTTTCACGTGAATGACGGATTGCCGGCTTCGAAGGAGGTAAGTGGCTGGTATGTCACGACCATACGATATTGTCGACATACTGAAAAGAAAAATCACTACGTGTGTCCTTGTTCACGAACAGATTTTTGAACAGGAAATAGCTCCGTGATCTTTTACCAAACATCCTAAAAACAATGATTCCGATCGCTCGCATTTCTTAGCCTAAGGGACCCAAGTCCGGTTGGCAAAGACTCTAATGCTAGTCAGGTTCAATTTGCCTGTCGAGGAGAGGAAATCGAATGAAGCAAATGAGAACTATCAGGTCCTACCTTCGGCAGAGACAGACAGACACCGGAAAGACGGCAAGGAAACGTCAAGAGAACCGTCCATCCAAGTTGAAAATTGTTCTTGATGGTTTCGCCGCGGGTAAGGATATTGTTCAAGATATGTCAGGGATCACATTAAAGCCCCTCAGACATATAATTAGGCTTTTGACTTCCACGGCGTATTAGCTATTATCCTGTTGTTTTAGATCAGATGTCATCAAAGGCCGCCGATTGCTCTAAAGAATGTAATGGTAAGCATTACGTTCTGTCGTAGCTTTCATGAGGTCATGTTGGCTTGATCCTCAGTGATCGCTGGTGAAGATGAGAAAAAATACCAACAGACATTTTGAGGGGAAAAATCTATTTTTTGGCAGCATACAACCATTCTTGTCCAAGATTATGCATTAAGTGGTCTTCACTACCATATGCGTCTTAAGTTTTTTGGGGCCTTGGTTCGTCTTTACCGTCGGACCTGACCACCAGGGGCCGTATGCATAAAGGTGGAATAAGCCTATTCCAGGTATAACGTAACGTTATAACATTAAGTTACACCTGGAATAAGCCAATTCCACTTTTATGCATACGGGCCCAAGGGTTTCAAATTAACACAGTACCATTAATTTCGTAAACGAACGTGCAACGAAAGAACATTCCTTCATAAATTCATGAAGATTAGCATTGTTGTTCGTCTGCTACGAACACGGTCGAGTTCAAACTTCCAATATGATAATACAACTAAGTGGCTCCACCACCAACACAACAAAATCACGTTTCCTAAAAAGTAGAAAAAAATGTACGTAATTTGGTTAACGGATGGATATTGAACATCCTTCACACAGTCACGGAAGTCAAAAAAGCGATGTTCATTCTGGTACGAACTATGTTAAAAGTGCAGTTAACGCTTTAAAGCACCAACGTGCGAGTGAGAAGTGAGTACTGTCTCATCGAGTATTAATGGGTGAAAGCCACAAATGGAAATATTGGATTGAAGTGGCAAATTCTAATCGTAAAGTACAATTGAAATCCAGGAAAATATGGCCACTTTGTGCGAAAATCGAAATTTTGAATTCACAACTTAACTTGTCTAGTAATTGAGTGTGTGCGCAATTTGTGTCAGGGTACTTATAGATATACTTATGGTGGATATGTTAATGATTTAAAACAACATGCGAGTAAAGCTTACTATCAAATCCTCGTTATGGGTGTATGAAGCTCGTTACAGGTATATAAACGTTCACCGTTTCCCTCTTGTGAGATGAATTCCAAACTTTAATACTCTAACAACGGATATGTTATTTTTACCAGTAAAAACATTAAAAACCAAGAGGATATCTCTTGAAAAGATGCACCAAAGTATCTAATTAGAAATCACAGCTAATTATCAGCTCATTAACAAAGATACTTTATAGTAAATGAGTACCATTGTTTTCAGAGAACAACGGTTCGAGTGACAAAACACATGTACGATCTGAGTGAGTGGGTATATCAAAAAGTGCACTTTTGCAGGTAACATAAGGAATGCACTGAAGCACTGCGGACGATATAAATCGACACAATTTTGGCGGTAGCCGCGTTTATGTGGTGCTCCACGTGAGAGTTTTCTCGTGTAAGTTGGTTCTCAGTGGGCAACTCACCATTGTTGATTTCAGACTTAATACAAGGTTGACACCAATAACACAAGAGACTGTCCATAGTTTTCTATGGCTGAGTTGCCCATAGAGAGCCAACACGCGCCAGAAAACTCTCACGTGGAGGTGTGGCTTAACGAAACGTATTTTTCCCTCCAGGAAACAGATAGACTGGCAGTTTCAAGCTGGCAGCAAGGTGAATTTTTCGCACAGAATAATCACCAAAATACTCCATATTTACATGCGACCCATGACGACGAGCAGTCGATTTAAAACTGACCCTTCCTCAGCCAGTTTTTATCAAGTACGATACGCAGTTTTTTAAAAGATTTTTTTAGAAATAATCGTTGTTGCCATTTAGCCCAAGAAAGCTTTTCTCTCTCAATCCGTCTTCACTTTGACAGGCTAATTAAAGCCAGCAGCTGAAGACGCTTAACTGTTGATGTTACATTACGATCTTAAGTCGTTACTTGTCATATTTGTCTCTTTTAAGATAAGACCCGATTTGGCCAGAATCAAGCGAATCGCTGATAAATTCATCAGGGTCAAAATTCACATCAAGGTTTGAAATGCTGCTGAAGTTTTTGGAAGATATGTGTAGTGAGGAGTCAAAGATTAGCAATCAATCTTTCACCAATTGTTGACGTATTCTGATCCTATTCTGAGTGGCGTTTTTTTTCACTGCAAATAGGCCGCGCACGATGTGGCTAAATATAGCCTACCACAATTGATCAGAGTGATACAACACCTGGCACGTAGGCCATGCGATGATAGCCGATATCCCGGCCGGCGACAGTCTGGCACCTGGTCATAATTACAGCGGAACCTCTCTATTAAGGACACCTTTCGATGCTGTCCTGAATTGAGAGGTGTCCTGATTAGAGAGGTCAAAATGAATAGAAATAGAATAGAATAGAATAATAAAGAAGTGTCCGCCAGGGGTGGTTCTACTCTGTAAATCGGCGCCATTCCAAGGTGAATTCCGCATAAAGACGTGGCACGCTGGGATTGGTCACCACAGCTTTTGTTGAGCGGCGTCTTCATCATTATGGATTGACCTTGTCCAGGGAAGTTTGAGGTGTAGAAATAGTGTTTTGCAGTTATCACTCCTGCCGGTCTGCTGGTTCTGTTTTTTATAGTCAGCTGAAAAAACGTAGACTTCCTAGAAGTACAATTTAAATTTGAAATGAAAGTTACGTGGTGATACATAGCTTAATTCTTGAGTTATCCATCTGGAACAACCGTTGGTGGAGAGAGAGAGATTCAGAGAAGATCAGATCAGCGAACCGATGGAGACCGCCCACCTTGTGAGGGTGGGCGGTCTTAATGAGGAGAATTTTTAAAGCTCTTCAATCTTTTAGCCAACTCTGGCCCTTCGTCTCTACTTATATCCCCTCGGTCTGGGGTAAACTACGCCGAAATTATTGAAACAAATACAACTTAAGCTTGTCTCCACCCAGGCCTTTACACAAGAGATACTACAGATCATTATGTTCTGCAGATGGTCCAACGTTGAAATGTGGAGCAATAGTCAGACCACGGTACGTTGCGAACCATCCGTATGATGAACGACAACCACAACAGAAATCTGTCCTTAATCCAGGTCATGTATCATTGGCGACACTTGGCAAGAAATGAGAAATATTCAATTAATGCTTAGGAAGTTGAATCCTAAGAAAGTGGCAAAGATCACAGATAGGATAATTGATATTAGGCAGAGAAAACTCTTGGTGAAGTCTTCTGGATTTACAAGAACGAGTGGTTGGGATTAACTGTTGATGGAAAGATTATAACAACTGGAAGGAAGCTTTGTTGACTTCACATGGGTTGGCCCAACGATGTGTACATTCTCAGTCGAAAGAACTGGCTGCAGTCATGACTACTTGGTGAATCGGCGATGATATGAACTATTGCTTTAGCTTTTTCTCTCACAGTTTTTAACAAGAAGACACAATGTCGGCATGGTTTTGGGAAAGCTTGGGCGGATGCAATAATACTAGAACTCCACATATCATAAGAGTGGGGTCTCATGATCGCCGATAACTGGGGACCATTTTGCCCTGACAAGCGTTCCAATCATTTCTACCTTCGCTTAAGGAGCGTAGTTGAAGGGAGAAGTGTTTGTAGGCCTTGATACCGTATGTCAAGATGCTGCTGACTGCCTACCTATGCCATCAGCTGCAGAACACCTAGGTCTCGGTGCATGGTAGGACTAATGGTGAAAGGAGGTTCTTTATTTGAGAGATTTTCCGGTTATTCCCCCCCTTCGGGTCACCTAGGACATTTAAACAATACATTTTCATTTCAGAAATTTTACATTTTCGTATTCTACGAGAATACGCCGATCTCTTGCGAATAGGATTCACGTCTTGTAGAAGAAACTATAGGACAGTTACATTATGGTATTAAGTCGATGATGCAAGTAAGACTTTGGCGCCAGTAAGGAATGACACAAGGAACCTTGAAGAAATCATCATGGCATTTTACCCATCCTAGACGCGACAAGATCCTTAATAAAACTCAGGCAAACGGCGCTTGCATAATCCCTTGTCAATGAACTAATGCTGTACTACAGATAGAGAACATAGGAAACATACGTTTTGAGTCTGACAAATGAAATCAACTGACCCGAGAATTCATTTCATAATTTCAACCTGAAAGATTCGCCGTTTTATTAATGTACAAGGTTTAACTTTGCGAAAATAGGGCAACAATTCATTATCAGAATATCAGATACGCGCCAATGAGACGCTCGGATTCCGCGGATTAATACAGAGGTGATGCGGGTCGTCACTGTCACTATTACGACGTCTTATTTGAGATGTCGTAAAAGTATCCCGACCCCTTGTCAGTTGGTCAGCAACATCTTGACCATAAAACAAATCTCCTTCCCAGTTTTCAGTCTTTTATTTTCTTTTCATCACCCAGAAATCCCAGGCCGTAGTTTTCATTTATAAAGGATTTAACGGGAATGATTCCGCGTAATAATTTGTTGATTTTACGGCAGCCGTCTGGTCGGAAAGTTGAAATGAAGACGAATTGTGTTTCTCGTTTTTCTTCGGGATTCGCTTGTCCGACTGCTTGGCGCTGGTCTCCTCTATGCTGCCTGTTCCTGGCGACAGTCGGAGCCGAGTTGGGGCGCCATGAAAAGGATTGACCCTCCAACTGACATTGACGAGACCCGAGAATACGAAAAGATAAATATTTTCCACAAAATCATTCTGCGAGGATAGATTTCTGTCTTGGGAGTGCGCGTATCGCTAGTGTCACCTGGTACTATCAGCCAGAACCAGAGAATGAGTGCGATCAATATGAAACTCGGTGAACATTCCGAAAGATTTTTCCAAAAGTGGAAAGTGTAGATGGTACGCATTGTAGGTAGAAACCATGACAAGGAAAAGGCATTCAGAAGTCTAGATTTGGATGGGATGTGAACCCTTCTTTTCAGGATGACCTACATGTAAGTGACGGCGCTGTTGTTTCAGCACAATCAGGCGGGGTGCAGACGAACCAACCCATAACACAACCTCGACTGACATCGGCTCTAATGTCATATCTGAAACATCCCAGCTAAAGTTCGACCCGCCATATTCCCGCGACAATAGAATAACATTAAGAAATGTTTCATCCTGCTAAGCCTGCCTCGCCACGAGCAAATAAACAAGTCACAAATCGTCACAAAGATTGTACCACTCCAATTTATAACAACCACAGACAATATCATAAATATGGAATAAAAATTTATCATTTTTATATTGCCATTACCACTGTCTCAAAACAGGTCCCCATTGTATTGTCTTCGCTTGAAGTATCTTTAATAAATCAACGCTTTAAGCCGCAGATAACTCAAATTGGTAAGTGGTCTCTAACATTTGGCTTAATCTTTGAGTCACAGTTGGCCATTCTCAGCGCTTTATGTAACTCTTAAAGTTTATTCAGTGACAGTTATCCTCTGTAACCAAAGGTGTGTTTAGAGACTGACTATCACCTGACCACGATGGCTGTCATTAGTGAATACAATAAACTGGTAACATGTATAAATCTCTGAGATATTCCATCCGTGTTCTGCGACATTCGCACTCCCGACGATAAGGCGAATCTTATAACCAGGATAAAGGCGGACTCACTTTCGGATTAATTGAAAATATTATTTACGAACTCGTGAAGAAAGGCGAGGTCGTTATGGCCGTAATCATTCTGCTGTTCTGACACGGCATTAAGATAAAAGATGATATTATGTATCTTGTCTTGAAGATGTGACGGAGGAGGAGATTGTGAGATGAGGCTGAGACATTGTCACTGGCTATATGGAGTGAAATGGGCTGTGACTCTCAGTGCGAATCGGCTCACACCTTTCCTGTGAAATTGGGACTGCTTGCAGCATGCAACCGCCCTTACCAAGCTACTCCTGCCACGCTCTAGCGTGAACTGTCCTAAGCTGCTACTCATACTGTCTGAGAAACCGAACTGCCCTCACCAAGCTGCTATTTTTACTGTCTGAGAAGCCGCAACTGCTTTTACCAAGCTGATACTCTTACTGACCGAGAAACTGAACTGTCCTCACCAAGCTGCTACTCTCAGTACTGACCGAGAAACTGAACTGTCCTCACCAAGCTGCTACTCTCAGCACTGATTGAGAAACTGAACTGTCCTCACCAAGCTATCGCTGTCTAAGAACCTGAGCTACCGTTATCACGCTGCTACTCTTACTGACTGAGAAACTGAACTGCCCTCACCAAGCTGCTACTCGATTGTCTAAGAAACTGAACTGCCCTCACCAAGCTGCTACCCGATTGTCTAAGAAACTGAACTGCCCTCACCAAGCTGCTACTCGATTGTCTAAGAAAACTGAACTGCCCTCATCAAGCTGCTACCCGATTGTCTCAGGAACTGAACTTACTGGATTGTCTAAGGAACTGAACTGTCCTCATCAAGCTGCTGCCCGATTGTCTAAGGAACTGAACTGCCCTCATCAAGCTGCTACCCGATTGTCTAAGAAACTGAACTGCCCTCACCAAGCTGCTACTCTTAAGGCGGTACTACTGCCGTTACCAGAAGTATCTTTATTCCTCGTCACGTTTTAATAATTGCAATAACGTGAAAATGACAAACATGTGGGGGTCTGGTGTGGGGTCAGTCAATCGCACGTTTCTCCCGTTTATAATGGAGTCTCTCGGTCTGATATTGGGAGGAATAATTCTGTTTAATTACAGGAGTGTCATTGCATGTAAGCAGAACGATAAATTATCTACGGAGATGGTCGGACAGCTTTCTCGACGAATAAAATGTAATAATGTTTCGCAATATGAGTTTGATAATCATCAAGGATATTTCCAACGGACCGTACTCGTAAGCTTGGATGTGGTCGCCGGTTTTACCCTGGGGACCAATGGCGGTGGGATTGCTTCCTTCGGGATTGCAGAGCGATTGCATCATCAAGTTATACAAATATCTGCAGATAGACCCTGGGCTGCTGATCTCTCACGCCCCTTGCGAATTACGTTTCGTTTTCGACTAAACGTCATATGACTGGTAAGAATATAGGTTGGGATGAAACGTCGTCAGTGCCAATAGGAGCGGTCAGTGAGTTGACCAATAGGTGTCACTATGGCCCAATTCAATGCATATAGCAGACCCACTCTGACTGCTCCTTTACGGCCCACATGGGTTAGGGTACTGGGCCCATATTCAACAAACCTTGCTAGCTTAGTTGGTTGCTAGTTGTGTACATTGGCCTGTACACTAACTGGTAACTTTAGCAAGTAACTAAGCCTAGCAAGGTTTTATGAATATGGGCCCTGTTGTTGATAAGATGACGAACTTTCTGATCTTGCTTGGGTGAAAGCAGCGGAAAGATTCAGCAGGTCGCAGCGACTGAAAGGAACTGTGGTGAACACGTTCAAGTACGGGGTCTACTTTGGCAGGATTGTTGGCTGAGGTAATGTGCTGCTTTGCTCGATATTGTGCCAGGAAGGCGTGACAGCCGAAGACATTAACCGCTCCAGAAGATAACTACCGATGGAAACAAAGCAAGCCATTTGCTACAAGATGGACGGTGGCTGTCAGAAAGCACGGGCCGCGGAATACAACTTCTAATAAAGGTGATCATTCTCCCTGCTTCACCCCGGCTTGTTTATGACTCCAACTATGAAGGCCGATTCATCAAAACTCGGTGGCAATCCCAGGCTCTGCACCATTGGACTATGAAATTGCCAATTTACATAAACGATTGTTATTAATCAAAACCAGTTGGACTCTCATTCAAATCTTTAGCTATTTGCTATATCGACTTTATTGCTCTACGCTCCGGTGTTTTTGATGCGCTATTCAAATGTTATGGCAATCCATTACGAATGTAATTAAGTGCATTCCATCAATTATACCGCACAGGACTTTGTCTTCATTTTTATCACCCAGAAACACGATATAAATCAACTAGGCCTACCTCATTTATTAGGAATTATTCCCCACATTGACACCAAGACATTTAATTTCTTGATTTACAGCGCAGCATTCAAGTTTATCTATACTTGCCAAAACTTCACATGCAAGCTTCAAGCTCTTGTTTCATACACTAAGGTAGATTAGAATACCCAAAGTCTATAGGCCGAATCATAAGGAATTTTCCTTGGCAAAAGCTAGAAAATCAACGTCCCTGTCTGATTTCCAATGAAAGATCGGTCTGCAGCAGCGACACACTCTCGAATCCAAGGCGGGCTGTCAGCTCGAGAGTTTTATGTAATCGCCAAGTCGACAGTGTCGCCATCTGCAAACTGCCAACGGAACTAGGAATGTAGACAACACAATGGTTGTGAATTAGTATAAACAAGTGACTGTTCTATGACTGGCGTGAAGATAATAAATATAGCTGCATGTAACTGCATATGACTGCATGTTCCAGATATTTTTGTCATCAGAAGATCAGATTATCACCTTCATCCTGCACATTGACCATAAAGCAAGACTTAATCATACATTGTAGATGTTATTCAAATTCAAATGACTATGGTTGGTATGATAACGGATTCATCATGGTGGCCATAACTCGGAGTGGAAGGTCAAATCATCGAATGTGTTTACCCGCAAATCCACAGCAATAGGACTTTGTTTGATGTTCGCAAATTATCGAACATTTATTTGTGGAACAGAATACCCGGGTAGGCCTATATGGAAACCTATCTGTGGCCCCGTAGTGCCAGTTTCAGTCTTGCCATCTGAAACTCGAGCAGACGACCTAGAGTGACGTCACGGAAAAAAGGCAGGTTAATACGTTAACCGTTCGCCATACATTCAGCGTGCCCTTGTAGCACAAGTGGATAGTGCATCGTACTTTTAAGCAGTACTAAGCCATGCGAAGATGTGAGTTCGAATCTCACCTCGGGCATTCCCTTTTTCGTCATCGCTTGTCCTCTTCACCAATAAATCTATTTTTATTTCTTTTATTCTCACATTTCCTCAACAATAATTTGTACTAAGGTAGTGTTTTGGTTCCTTTACAAACGAACCTTCTGCGAGCGCAAAATAAAAAAATATTCTTTTCATGGTTATCCTCTCCATTCATCATCCCAGCATTTTGATTTGGGTTTACTCTCAGACACGGGGACATCTCGCTCAGAAAAGATCTCGGGATCTCGAGAGATCTTTACTGAAGCATCAGCTTGAATCTCTTCACAGTGCCGTGCAGTCAGTTCGGACAGTTTTATATACATTCGGAACGACCTGAGGCGAACTGCTTATCTGTCACTGGGCGGCGCATTTCACCTCGGACACAAGTCCAAGGCAGCCATATTGTTTATCAAAAAACCCACGTGACCGACCGTGGAACTATTTTGGCCGAATTTTGGCCTGTTAAGATGTTAAACCTTATTTGCTGGATTATTTGAGCCATATTGTATAATATTATATATAAACTTACCGGTATCTCACCCAATCTGCCAATTATTGATCAATAACGCAACGTTTTTGTGTGCCCTATTTTGTTCATGCGCAGGTGTGATGAGGCGAACCGCACAATTACCTGCAGAAACGAACGGCAATCGTTGCGCGTTCAAGATGGCTGCCTTGGACTTGTGTCCGAGGGGAAATGCGACCGTACGGAAATTGCCGAGCAGTTGCCTTCGGAAGTTCCGAATGTTTTATATAATGTCAAATTCGATAGTGTCGCCATCTCTAAACGGCCAACGAAACTAGGAATGTGGACAACACAATGGAAGTGAATTCGTATAAACAAGTGACTGTTCTATGACTCGCGTGAAGATATAGTTCAGACTATAAGGTCTACCACTGCATATTCCATAAATTTTTGTCATCAAAAGATCAGATAATTGCCTTCATCCTGCATATTGACCGTAAAGCAAGACCTGATCATACACATTTCATTTCATAGGTTGTACATGTACAGTATGTTATTCAAATATCGGCCTTGGCTGCTATGATAATGGATTCATCATGGTGGCCATAACTCGGAGTGGAAGGTCAAATCATCGAATGTGTTTACCCGCAAATCCACAGCAATATGACTTTGTTTGATGTTCGCAAATTATCGAGCATTTATTTGTGGAACAGAACACCCGGGTAGGCCTATATAAAAAAACCTATCTGTGGCCCCTAGAGACAGTTTCAGTCTTGCCATCGATGAAACTCGAGCAGACGACCTAGAGTGACGTCACGGAAAAAGGCAGGTTAATACGTTAACCGTTCGCCATGCATTCAGCGTGCCCTTGTAGCACAAGTGGATAGTGCATCGTACTTTTAAGCAGTACTAAGCCATGCGAAGATGTGAGTTCGAATCTCACCTCGGGCATTCCCTTTTTCGTCATCGCTTGTCCTCTTCACCAATAAATCTTTTTTTATTTCTTTTGTTCTCACATTTGCTCAACAATAATTTGTACTAAGGTAGTGTTTTGGTTCCTTTACAAACGAACGTTCTGCGAGCGCAAAATAAAAAAATATTCTTTTCATGGTTATTCCTCCATTCATCATCACAGCATTTTGATTTGGGTTTACTCTCAGAGACGGGGACATCTCGCTCAGAAAAGATCTCGGGATCTGGAGAGAAATCTTTACTGAAGCATCAGCTTAAATCTCTTCACAGTGCCGTGCAGTCAGCTGAGTTCGGACAGTTTTATATAATGTCAAATTCGATAGTGTCGCCATCTGTAAACGGCCAACGAAACTAGGAATGCGGCCAACACAATGGTAGAGAATTCCTGTAAACAACTGTATGATGACTCACGTGGAGATAATAAATAGTTAGCTAAGGTCTACCGCTCCATATTCCACTAATTTTTGTCATCAGAAGATCAGATCATCGCCTTCATCCTGCACATTGACAAACCATAAACGGTGTCATTGATCATATACACAGCTTGTACATGTTATTCAAATTCAAATGACCTAGTTGGTATTATAATGGATTCAGCATGGTGGCCTTAGCTCGGAGCGGAAGGTCAAATCATCGAATGTGTTTACCTGCAAATCCACAGCAATAGGACTTTGTTTGATGTTCGCAAATTATCAAGAATTCATTTGTGGAATAGGACACCCTTAGAGGCCTATATACAGACCTATTCGTGACCGCATGGAGCCAGTTTCACTCTTGCTATTTATGAAACTCGAGCAGACGACCTAGAGTGACGTCACGGGAAAATGGAAGGTATTAATACGTTGACCGTTCGCCATGCTTTCAGCGTGCCCTTGTAGCACAAGTGGATAGTGCATCGTACTTTTAAGCAGTACTAAGCCATGCGAAGATGTGAGTTCGAATCTCACCTCGGGCATATCATTTTTCGTCATCACTTTTTCTTTTCATCAAATTACCTATTTTTATTTCTTTTACTGTCACATTTTCTCAACAATGATTCGGTATCATGATATGCGGTGATCTGTTTGGACCCCGCAGTTTTATTATTGATTTAATACGACGACGTGTGTTCAATACGTTCATGTCATGCTTTTTTTCATTTGTTTTAGTTTAAAAGACAAAACGTAGACAACAAATGTAATTGCACATCACAATAAAACACGCGCAGAAGGGATGTGATGACCAAATAGTAAGTTGGATCGCTACTTGGTTCTTAACACTTTCAGTGTTGGCCGACATTTTTGTATACTCGACAGCCCATACGGCATAACGCTCGAACGGTTGATAGAATCAGGCCGAAATTTTGAGGGTTTTGTTCAGAGACGACATGACGCTTCAAAGTGAGACCAACAACATGTGTATTGGAGGTTCGAGCCGTGGGCACACATAAAATTGATGAGCAGGCGCTTACTTGTGAGTGTTTTGGGAGGAAACGCCTGCCGGAGAAAATTTCTGGTTTTTACGACGATTAGCTACCTGCTTTGTACGTGCTAACAGTAGATTGCCTGTCGAACAGAGTTAGTCCGATTGGCGCGAGTAGTGATACGAGGCACTTCTGCCATGTCAAAACGTAAAAAAACACACCTCGAAGCTGCCGCGGCGACTCAAATGCGCGCGATATCCAATGTCGCAGACATGAATTCGCATTGTGGAATAGAGCTAAAGTGGTTCCGTCATCAGTCAATTGGTAAACCGGACCGAGCGTACCTCGGATTACAGGGCTCGGCTCGGTTCCATTTGGTAGCGGGAAAATAAGCTGTCTCGACCAGTCTTCATTTGGCAAAATTGTACCGAACTGGCATGTACTTTAATCTGAAAATTCCGTAGCGTAAATAGGACTGTTGATCAGAAGATAAATATCCGAGTTTTGCTGACGACTGCAACGACGGTTTGTTTTTAGTTTCCACGAATAAACTGCCGTTACGATAATTTGCAAAAAAAAGATGAATATAGATAATTTTCGATTCATCGTCAACTCGTTCATTTTCTTTTTATCACTTTCACACAAAATCACAGAAACAGAGTATTTTGATATGGAGAGTACTGCAAGAATACGCGTGGCATTTGAAAAACATGTCTCGTTTTCGTCAAGTTTGTTGGATTGCGCAAAATTGTCTTCGCTGGCTCGCCGATCAGTAAGCTTTTGTTACCGCCAGAACTTGACTGTCTGCGAGATACGATCTTTTAACGTCAAAGGTCTTTTGGTTGAAAATGAAAATACGTGGATTAAACGGGTAAGTATTTTCAGTGCATGTTCACTTCATTTGTCCTGTGACCAAGTACAGAAGTAGGCCTAATCTCAGCAGGTTCGACAGTACTAGTATTCTGACTTGACCACAACAACGATGGATACAGTTTAAAACTATTAACAGTCCGACTGTAACTGAATACCGTAAGAACCACCAAGAAGACTCTTATCCTTATAATGAGTATTCATCTCTTGAAAAAGAAATTCAAACGTAAAGGTGAGTCAAAATTATATTTCACACCGACATACTACACATGTAAACACACCCGCCCGTCACTCTAAACAGAAGCACTGTTATTTTCGGTATCACAATCGCTGCTAAAACCATTGGAAGTAATCAGTTGTTCGCCGACATGTACGTTTTTCCTTGCACTTGGACTCTGGGGCCCATATTTTCAAAGCTGTTTTAACACTAAAATGCATTTTAGTTCAGCACTTGCATACTTATAGGCATGCAAGTGCTGGACTAAAATGCATTTTAGCGTTAAAACAGCTTTGAAAATATGGGCCTGGGTGTCGTCAAGAACACTCACTAGATTGGCTCAAACGGCGGATACATGAACTAACGTGGTCCAATCACAGACTCCCCTGCTTATGATATAATGAGGTTGGAGGGAACACTGTTATCATATGCAAATTATCGTTCAGCCTAATACATACATATGCCAGACATGTCACATCATGCATCGCAACCAAGCCTGATTGCACACTTGAGTCAAATTTTGAGTCATTGTGACGTGACCTCGAGCTGTAGCTCGATATACATACATTTTTTGTACTAAACTGAATTGCAGAAGATTAAAATTTACAATTTACTCTTCTAATATTGTAAAACCATCTACATTTGATTAAACCCCGGATTAAACGTCCATGCATATCAGCAACGAGTCCAGATCATCTTGACGACTGTAGCACCGACAAACGTCTTTACTAGCTACTACTACAAATCATCCTGACAACTGCAGCGCCACCCAACGTCAATCTGAGAAACGACTCCAGATTACCTGCGGATATAACTGCCCATATTTCACCCACCTAACAAGGTAACATGGTATTTGTTCTATTCTTCAGAATCTGAGGACAGGGGGAGCTATCGGCAAGAAAAAGTGGTTTCGTTACCAAAATACGTGACCGCTCATGCCGCAACTAGGCTAGTTCACCTTAAGTATTGTTACCAACAAGAAAAATTTCTGTTTTATACTTATAAAAGTTTTCCTTCGTGGAGGAGTTGGACTAAAATATTACCGGAGTTTGTATTTCACCTCGATCTCTATAACACTAAAAATGTGTCTGTAAAGTTGATGTTTGAATTATGGAATAAGGTCTGTGATCTGGACTGCTATAAGGAGAAATTTGTTGTTTTCTCCAGGAATCGAAGTATTCATAAAACGCAGGACGATTATTCATATGACCCACTTTCCGCTCAGCTGCTCAATTCAGAAGGGGCTTTCGTTTCGTATGTTGGTTTCGACAAGCTTACACAAAGAGTGAAATCAATGAGCTTGTCCAACACTGGAGACAGACTCCTGCTTTGGACAATGGAAAAGAGGACGACTCCTAAAGATGACTGTGAAAGATCACATTTTGAAACAATTTTGTACAATTTGTTTGTTTTTAAAGCCCATGTTGACGGAAATGCGATTAACTTCACTGATCACATCTTGGTGACATCTGGCCATGGCAACAGAGGACCTTTGGACCAGCTGCGACCCCATGCAATGTGGGTACAGGAAGACATATACACATACCACTCATGTCGAGGTTATATCCACATATACCGCGCGAGCGAAGGCTACCGGAAGGCAGTGAGGGTAACCACGAACTTAAGAAAATATAAATTCTGCAATCCCTTTTATAATCCGATTTATGATGACGGCGTGACGTTTGCCTATCGCAGCAGAAAAATTCTGCGTTTTCTAGAAAGAATGACAATTGAGAAGAACCGAATAACCGACACAGAGAACGCATATTTCAACCTTGCTGATAGCAAATTGGAATTTTGTCCATGCGTTGCATCAGATCCATATGGATTTCTCCTGATATATCCAGGAGATCGCATCTGGGCTGCAGACGAATACGTACACGACATAAAGGTCTACCGTTTTCTGCCCTGATTAGTGATTGAGAACGGCCTACAAACCAGTCGTCTCAGGTTGTGCTTCGTAAGAAAGATGACAGGCAACCAGTTTAACTGAGCCTTAAACTATAAAGCACCAGTGACTGCCATTGGAGCAACTCGAAAGCTTCAAGCTTCAAACGACCCTCCAGGTTTCCAGAATTGTTAACACGTTATACTATCCGATAATCAGCGCTAATCTGTTCTTTTGAAATAATGTATCATGACTTCATTGTTTACACTTTGTAGCCTATGTTTTTTTACTTTTGGGACATGCCAACCCACCAAATTGAACCTTTCGCGTCGGTATCAAAAGAATTTCTAAAGAGGCATGCCACAACAGATTATTCATAAGACAAACTGGAGAAAGACTGGACATAAACAAACAAAATGTAAATAAACAGTGATTTTCGTGGCCCGCGAAAACACCCGTGATACATTATCTTTAACAGATTGGTCGAAAACAAGCAAATGTCACGTTCTCACCAAAATGCCTGAGACTGAAACCGGCGAACAGAGCAAAATAATCGAACGCGACTGAACAATACAATAAACCATTCCATGTAAATAAAATATTTAAAAAAGATTGATTTGCAGATCAAATATTTCCTCAGTCTAGGAAGTTGTCTGAGGGTATTGCATTTCATTCGCCGTCTTTGTGTCGCGTCGAATGTTGACATGATTTCTAAAAACGCCACCAGGAATCAAGAGAGTTGGGAACCATGCCAAAGCATTGGAGAGATGGTTCACGACATTCTTTGATAGGTGTGAATTTCTATCATGCATGCAGCAATGAGCAACAGCAAGTTTGGAAGCAGACGATATTGTCTGTCAGAATCGTCACCATAGCGGTAACATCGAGGAAAGGAAATGGCTGAGAATTTGACCATTTAAAGGGACATTTCTTTACATAAGTGGTTTTAGAAATTTTCAGATTAATCACGCAAAAGTGATCATCCAAAGATTATCAAGCGACGTGTCACTGAATGAGTTCATCTTATAAGAAGGTTTTAGAAGAGACGAGTCTTGCACCACTGGTTTCTGTCCTGACAAAACCGTTAGGGGAATATCGCATGCATGCATGGATGGTTTTTTGTCGTTGCACAGTTGAACTCAGGACAATATCTTTATGAAAATCTTCCACTTGGATTAACATCGTTACTTCGAATACATACCATGTGCTTGATTTTCAAGAAAGGTATATCTAGTGATTCGCAAACAAGGATGAATACTTACGTCAAGTTAGGGCACAATCACAAAATCTGGTTGAAATATAGTTCAGCCGATTGAGAGTACTGTGACTTTATAGGGTGAAGTTGGCAATGACATTTGGATTTTAGATAATATGCATGTAGATCGTACTGGTAAATTTCAAGAAGTCAACTTCCAGAATCTTGCTGAAATCGTGTTCATACTGGAATACATAAGAAACATAACTGATGAAGAAAACTTGAGAGGTATACTAAGTACCCTGGGCCTCGACCAGTTTTGTATCCATGAGGATTTCGCGTGAAATGTTCATTGATGATAGTTAAGGATACCGAGGGGTTTACCACTGATATACATGTAGTGGAGATACGGGCCAAGGGAGCAACGAAACACCACTCTTTACAAAAGAATCGTGAGTGGTGACCTATGATCTCCTGGCCCGTCCTCGAAATCCTTTATCAGGTACCATAAGGAGTACAGGGGTAACCCAACCTGGAACAATCTTCACCAGGTATCACAAGGAGTACAAGGGTAACCCGACCTGGAACAATCTTCACCAGGTATCACAAGGACGGTAACCGACCTGGAACATCCTTCACCAGGTATCACAAGGAGTACAAGGGTAAAAGGAGTACAACGGTAACCGACCTGGAACATCCTTCACCAGGTACCAAAAGGAGCACAAGGGTAGCCAGACCTGGATCATCCTTCAGCGGATAACATAAGGCCTAGGGGTACGAAGGTAAGCTCTCTACATCATATTATCATTAATATTAAACTTCTTATAGACACAATTGTTCTAAAAGGTTATCGTGAAGGTTTCAGGACTTTTTGAGTCCCGATTGTGGGCCTGGGCCTTCATGCATGGTTTGATGTTGTAAGTGTCATCCACAAAATAATAGGGAGGTTGAGATCAGCGACTTATCACTATACAATGTACGTATACAGCTCGAAATAATGTACACATTTGTCAAAATTTGTCCTTGTTTTACAGAATTCTATCCGTTTACGTATAAGGATCCGTGATAAGTCGCTGATCTCAACCTCCTTATTATATCTGTTACATATGTCAATGACTTCAGCTTATGTTGAACATTGTTGATATTTCCGGTCGTTTCTAAGCTGAACACTTGATGTCCACGTCTTGTAATTGGTCTCACAAGTCATTGGACAACGTGTCCACAGTCTACTAAACTGTTCGCTCTGGTTGTCATCCTGCTTACCTTCCATTGAAGGAGACACAAAGACGTGTTTTCCATAGCATGTTCTCTAAACAACATTGAATGGTAAAACCATTTTGGTATATCATTAGATCCTATTACGAGCACACAATGAACGCATCGGGGATCATAACATAAGTTCTTTATCCCACTGTAGATTGTAGAAGTAGATATTGAAAAATTACTTCTTTATCTGATATATTCTTCACCAATAGGTATCATTTTCAATAAGTTCTCAGAGTTCTTCTATCACGTAAGCGTTGGGCTTCCACTGACACCATTATGGGTTAAATTCTAAACACCAAGCAATGATATAGTGATATTTTCTTTCATCTAAATCAAGTCATCACCATAGTATGGACGAAGTTGCTACAAAAATGACGACTTTTTTTCAACTCAGCAATGATGTGTATATAATTGCAGGTTTCAAAATCCATGTTTTAGGTTCACGCAATCAGCAGTAACAATCACTCTTGATGTGAAGCGCTCAATTCAATACTTTTTTTTCAAAGTACTTTTCGTATGGAATCATGTGAGGCCAAGTTCAGGTCAAGAAAATCAATTTTCCGCCTGGCGAGCCCTCTTTTCATGACATATTTTATGACCATAGTTTGATAATTGCTTGTAATAAAGCCACCACTGCGTGAAATATTCTTTTGGTGATCGCCTCGTGATGAGTGAGAATCGAACCTGAACTAAGATGACATGAAAGACGTTGGCTTTTCATTATGAGGCCCTCACAGATCAGTGGTCATGACTAGGCCTACGCCCTATCCCATAATTGGTTGATGCGTTGTCTATATTGCAGAATTTGAAAGTGAGATATCACCTGTGATTGGACAACAGGATAATGAGTCACATAACTAGTAACCAATGGAAACAGTTGGAGTATAATGAAANCAATCTTGATGTGAAGCGCTCAATTCAATACTTTTTTTTCAAAGTACGTTTCGTATGGAATCATGTGAGGCCAAGTTCAGGTCAAGAAAATCAATTTTCCGCCTGGCGAGCCCTCTCTTTTCATGACATATTTTATGACCATAGTTTGATAATTGCTTGTAATAAAGCCACCACTGCGTGAAATATTCTATTCATCGTATCCATGACGTCGTATCCAGGCCTACATGACGTTGTGACGTTGCGCGTTTTGCCCACCAGCTTCTTCAGCAAAGCAATGAATTTTGCCCACCACCCTTGCGTCATTTGCCCACCACCCTTGCGACGTCAGCAATGGCGGACACTGTCGGAGTTACGTCATGGATACGATGAATAGGCGATCGCCTCGTGATGAGTGAGAATCGAACCTGAACTAAGATGACATGAAAGACGTTGGCTTTTCATTATGAGGCCCTCACAGATCAGTGGTCATGACTAGGCCTACGCCCTATCCCATAATTGGTCGATGCGTTGTCTATATTGCAGCATTTGAAAGTGAGATATCACCTGTGATTGGACAACAGGATAATGAGTCACATAACTAGTAACCAATGGAAACAGTTGGAGTATAATGAAAGGAAGGCAAGAGCGAAGCGAGTGGTCCGTAAGTATACATGTACATGTACATAACATAACGTAGTTTCAAATCTAAGACGTCAGTTCATCTACTCGAAGCACAAACGCCCACTGCAACGGTCAGTCGACGATCGATCGACAACTAAATTCTCATTGGTTGTCCCGGCTGAGAATGCATACTTTCTCCAAAAGTTGCAAAGTGTCGTGTCGGTCGCGGTCTTTTCATGCCGACAAAAAAAGGTAATAAGAATAATCACGTTATTATTAAACCCATAGGAAGCCAGCAGGAGGTTATGATTTCATGTTATACCTTGTCTGTGAGTTGGAATTGGAGTTAATCTTGACTTTACAAGTATGACCGAGTTCTATGAGGTGTGGGTATAACCAGAAACATATATGTTTCTGGTATAACGGTTGTGCCGGTGGTATAACGGTGCCAGGTTGCCGGTCACACAGGGGGTTCCGTATAGCCAGGGTACACGAACATGTAATCAGGGGGGGGGCGACAATGTTTGTAGAGACCAACTCAGAGTTGATTTTGATCGGGTCACATTCAACTGAAAAGGGTCCTGAAAAAAGGTTGCTTCTGGAGGACATGCGGGTTCTGATTATGGACGATGCTCTACGCCCATTTTGATCAGCACAAGTCCGTGAATTCTGCCTGATCTAACGGATGATTCCCATCGGAGTTTTGAAATTCAAGAAGTCGGATTCACAATTTGGACCTTTTCACGTTCCGATTCACTCCCATTTGATGGATTAACTAGAACAGTAGGTCTACGACAAACCCGATCTCTGATTGGAGACGTCACGACGTGACCTGACTTTGCTCGGTGCTGACCGTCTTGATACTACTATTACTAGGGTCATCGTCAAGTTCCAATGTAGAACCATTCCTCCTCCAATACTTCTCTGGTTGCGATCATTGCGAGAATTTTTTTGTGTCAATATCATCAGTTACCCACCATTCATCAACAACGTCTCATAAACAAGACTCTGACCATTTGCACGCATTAACTACACAGTATTTCCTTCCACTCAAACTGAACTAAGCACATTAAAACGTCGCTCACATCAAAATATTTTCCATGTACGACACTGCGCTAGAAAATGGCAGCCCTTTTAGTTGAAAAACAACTCCGGTTGATTACCGACGAGTCAGGACCGATAGGGTACAGCCGACGTAGACAACCAGTAAAACGACAGACTTCGAGGAAGATCTCACGGTTAGACGAGGTCGGACGGGGAAAACTCCTCGGACGCCTGGTGTCCAACCACCTAGAGAGAAACAACCCAGGGGAACCTGAAGCCGAGATCACAGCCAATGACCCGGGAGTAGGATCTTTGGGGAGTTACAGCGAACGGAAGATCAGCACCAATAAGGGTTTCAAAGGAATAGCCCGAGATGTCCAACGGATGATATCCTTCTCGCAAAGCGTGCCGACGCTGAGTGATAAGAAGAGACGGGTGTCGCTGACAAAGGCTGTTTCTGAGGAGAATCTAGTGCCGAGGTCCCGCCGACTGCGCCGAGCCAAAACAGACGCCGAAATCGCTTGGAATCGTCTGACAGATATCAGTCTCAAGGGTGGGGACAAAACAGGGAATGCAAACGAAAAGGCTGGACGTGTGGCTAAAGTAGATGATCCGAATCCTTTAGCACCGGGGAAGCGTTTGAGGAAACTCGGCTCTATAGCTAAGTTCGCCATCCCAGAAGCGGGTGAATGTGACTTCAAGTTACGCGGGAAAAACAAGTCATCGGCCTCGGATCAGAAACTAGTACAAAGCGCCAAATCTTCGCGGACAATGGGTTCGATGATATCAGTGGAGGATAACTGGATCCTGCGGAAGGAAAATGAGGAACGGATGAAACGGATGGAACGAACCTTTGCTAAATTAACGATTCCTATTCCAGAGGATGATTTTCCCGACCTGCTGGCCCGGAGGTTCAGGGAACTGACAGAGATGACCAGACCAGTCGTCAAGTCACATTCTATCGTTGATCAACTTGACGATGCAACAAAGGAGAGAGTCCTGGTGAGTATATTTTGATGATCAACTCAAGATTACAAGCTTTAGGGTTGAAGAACTTAAAGCGAATCGAAAGCGAAAAAATTTGATTTAGAAATAGAATTTGAAAGGGGACGAATTTTCAGGAAAAAATGTAAACAAACTTCTCCAGAATGTCAACAAAGAAATTTTCGTGCATTTTGATTGGCTGAATTTTGTGTTTACAAACACCAGCCAAATGTAAACAAAATCCGCTATCGAATCACTTTAAGTAGAACGTGAAGTGGAACCGCACGTCTCCTCTTATCAATACACCTGAAAACCTATACAGCAGGCCTTTTTTCACCGACAAAGTTGAGTTTCAACTTGGTTTATCGTCTTTTCTTTCAGCGAATGATCAATGTTGGGCCAGACGAATTCCGCAAAATGCGACGAAGAGGCTGGAGGGTGAGTCGTATAAACTGTTGTTATCTGCCAATGCTGCATGTCCGAGTGGCAGTTTCTCCACGCCAGCGTTTTCACGTGCGACTCGCCTCTCATAGGCAGTTCACCATTGTTTGGTTTCCTTTCGGTTTAGGCGGAGACCAATGACACAAACGACTGCCGCCAGTCTTATGGCCGAGTTACAAATCCGATTTACATGTAATTCGCTAAAATCCAACCCGTTTACCTGTTATAAACCCGGATTAGCATTCAATGACGCACACCTTGGACGCTTACCGAGAAAGTAGGCCTACATATCATTCTGTCATAACATAGTCCGACAGTTATGATAATACCACTATCAATGCTGAGCTCCTTGCCAAAATTTTTCGGCCCCTCTTGCTTCCCCTCAGAATACACCGTCAATGACAATTCAATTACAGCGACGGACATTGTTTCAATATGCTGGACGGATGGCTCTGATCGTCACCAGGGCCTGCAATAGCCAAAAACGGTTCCTACGGGAATCTGAAGACGGAGCTCCTAGTGTCGGCAAGGGGGGCGTCAAACGAATGAGCGAGATCACGAACAAGGGAGGTGCTAAGAGCAGCGTAAGTATTAGCAACTTAGCACAGCAACCAAGACAAGACTACGAGCTTGCGGGTCCCCATGTCGCTACTGGAAACTTGGAGCTTGTGTCCCAGATTAGGCCTCACTTATTCCCACTTTAAACCCTCTACAGCAAGTATATTTACATGCCTCCGTAACGTTTACCTTTTTTTAAGCTTGGCTGGGACATGTCACTAAGTTTGTACACCCGGCCAGAATTCCGTGCCGACTCACATCTGAAGAAGATCATTTGGATCCTTCGGGCGACCAAGGCATTTACTCATCTCTTCCCGGCAGAGATGGAACTAGAATGCGCCAGACAAGTCGGCTACGGAAGGTAACATGGAGTCCTCGGTTTGACAATGACGATGAAAAACTGGCTATGGACAAAACTATAATCAGAAAGAAGTGACACAAGTTAAAACCTTGCCTCTTTGATGATGAATTGGTCACTTTGCGCTGCTTCTAGAAGTTTGTCCATGGTCAAACCCTGTGATCACTCCAGAATTAGAGATTTATGGTTTTGCTGTAAAACTTGACAAGACACACTGTGCTGGCCAAAGGCAAAAACTGAAACGACCTCTACTTCATCTTCATAATGCGGGTGATCCACCGACTTTACGACGAGTTTACGATCAGTTTACGACGCGTTTGCGACTAGTTTACGACGAAAAATCATAGCTGGTGGATCAGCGTTCACGATTCGGTCACGACGAGTTTGCGACTCGTTCACGACTGAATTCTGTTGACGACTAGTTTGCGACGAGTTTACGACGAGTTTGCGATTCACTGAAGACTGCCGTCAGGAACTGATCGCAAACTGATCGTAAACTCGTCGTAAAATCTGTGGATCACCCGCATAACTTCTATATGATCTGACACATCTTTCTGTCTTGTTCAAAGATACGACGACGGTCGACTAATCGCTCACCAGGGGAAAGCACCGGAATGGTTCTATTACATCATTTCCGGTAAGATTCAAATGTTGCGTCAGTACGAGCTGACGTCAGGGATGGTAACCAAGTCATTAGGAACGCTTACAAAGAACACGACCACGGACGTAAGTACGGACACTGGCATCTCTCGCTGGTTTGTCATAGACTAAGCCAAATGTTTCCAATTCAGGACAGCGCTAATTATAACCAACTCCACTTTTATGCAGAAGTTTTCTTCAGATTTGTACTTCTGTCTCATCACATTCTTCAGTGGAAGAACGAAATCAGAAACTAATAGTCCTCTTCGACTATTCGGGGTGCAAAGGGGCCTTGAAGTAGAATTCGATGATTTTCAACTGATAACTAGGACGAAGAGAACCTGCGGTCGTTCCCACCAAAGCAACGGTTGTTCCCTGTAGCATCCAAAGTTGGTAACCACCTTCATATCAGGACGACGATGAAATAGATCACTACCAATCATTCCTTCGACTAGACAGTTCACATTCAAAACCCATTGTCACTTTGTTTTACCAGCCAGAAGAACTAGAACACGGCATTCCCCGAGACTGCAGTCTGGCGGCCAAAGGAGCCGTTGAGGTGCTAATATTACATAAATCAGTAAGTATTTAAGCAGATTGCTTTTGACGCTGACGAAAGGTACAGAAGAAGAACTTAATATTCTCATGTTAGGGAACGAACAACTCCCCCGGTTTGGGGCGAGGGGCAGACAAAGAATCATCCTGGACCAACATCGGCAAGAAGAGAAAGTCCCATGATTAGTGACTGTCTATATCGCTTGATGGGACTTCCGCATCTTGTTTCAGGCCTTTGAGGAATTGTTACAGACAAACGAAGGGCCACCGATAGATTTCTTACGAACTTTGGAGCTGTTTGAAGAATTTCCAATTGATGAGTTCATGAATCATCATGAGTCTATTGAATACAAGTATTACGGGTAGGTGATTCAAGTTGTAGTGTTGAAGAACTCAAAGCCAAGAAAAAGGCAAAAGGGGAAATGTTTTCGCAAAGCGCCCACTGAAAGACGCGAGCTGTGTGTTGGTGACCCACGGGGCGCATCAACAGGAGCCAAAGCGGTTGAACGAACAACCTGTCCACACAGCCTCCTTGGAAAAGCAATTCGAGAGCAGCAGGCCCTAGGTCTACATAAGCCAGGAGGACATTGGTAAGGTGATGGATGCAAAAGGTCCTCGTTTCAAAGTCCTGTACCTTTTTTCGACTTTTTCAGGGAAAATAAAGTAATAGTCAAAGACACAAACCGGACGCCATGGTTACACGTCATCAAATCGGTAAGTTAGAAGCTTGGATCACACGACATATAAGGTACAACGAACGACTTCATTCTGCTACCAAACCTCTGCCAAACCCGCATGTCCAACCTACGAAATACAATGTACTCATATTCTTCAGGGCCAAGTTAAAGTTGTAAGGCGACAAAATGTTGTGGACACGAAGAGTGACCAAGAGACGTTTGACCATCAGGAGACTGATGCACTAGGCTGTTGTAAATTCCCAAGTCATGCAAACGGTAAGAAGAAGTAGATCATGCAAAGCAAACAGTCAGAGAGAAGTCCGAGCAGAAATTTCCCTGTGAGGGAAGACACCCAGTGTGCCGGGATTATACTCATAAATAAAAACCATGCTCTTTTTCAGCCATGTTGGGAAACTCATATCAGCAGAAAAAGAACATGGCGATGAATCAACAAAAAAATATGTCGACCAGTTTGCCACAGGTTAGTAAACCTCTACGGCCACCAAGCGTGCGTGACTTCACAAGTTTGCCTTGCCTCACCTTGTACAAGTCTGTGATTCCTAAAGCCTCTTCCTTTCCATAATATACTTGCTGATCCAGTGGTCGACTGGTTCCCTATCCTTTCGCCATGCTTTATAGCCATATTGGGATGGGAGGTGAGACCAGTCAAATTGGGACCCACAAGCTCCCATACAGATGCTTTGTGAATA
>NMRB01000186.1:13357-81471 GCA_002633025.1 Notospermus geniculatus | reverse complement strand
GCAAATGCGCACTTTTTCTATTTTTCGGCCAAAATCTGCCTGAAATCGTGATTTTCGGTGACGAGGGGGAAGGGGCATTCGTCCACTTGTGCTAGACACTACGGCCATTGAGCCACATACCATAAGTGTGTTTTATTGATTTAAATGATAGGCCCTACTTTTTATTCAGGACGCGGATGATGAAGCGTCGTCGATTACATCGGTTGTAAGTAAACCACAAAAAGTTTACTTTGTGCACGATTAAAGTGCGTCAGCATTACAAATTGCTTCATGCTTCTCCATGCATTTCTGGTGACTAATGATGTTACTGCACTAGGCTTGCGCCGGCATGGTATGGATTAATATGGAGGTTTAGAAATCAAATGGTAAACGGGAACTTTATGACAACGTTATTTTTCATGCTACACATTAATGATTTTATATTGCATTTTCGGTACAAAAATAACGTTGTCGTTAACGTTTACGTTTATCGTTTGATTTCTAACCTCCCTGATATAACAGGGTGTCCGCGTGGGCAAACCCGATGGTAGCACCCTGACACTATCGGTACGCACTGGCATGCCACACAAGTAGTAGGTTAATCTAACATGTGGGGAATAGTATATAGGGTAGTAAGGAATTAAACTAAGTGGAGGAGTGGGTGTGTGAATTTTTGCAATCACATCCACCATATAGAATCGCTAGATTGCCTGAAAATAACTTGCTTTCGTTCGAAATTCTCATTGGGATGTGTGTACGAGTGTCGTGTAGTCGTCCGTCCGAGTAAAATGCCCCTTCCATGTTAGGGAGCTAATTATGACACGTTGGCTGGAAATGTCCAGATGTTGGGTCATATGAATAAAGACTAGCAAATGCTTTTACTTGAATTTTGCAATGCAAATGCACTAAGCAATGCTGTACAAAGTTGAAGTAAAAGCATTTGCTGGTCTTTATTCATATGACCCATTGTTATGCTATCAAGATTTCTCCATTGCTGTCAATTTGAAGATAATGTATCACACGGGTATTTTCGCGGGCCACGAAATTTATTGTTTATTTACATTTTTGTTTGTTTATGTCCAGGCTTTCTTTGTCTTATGAGTAATTTGTTGGTAGAATGCCTGTGTAGAAATTCTGTTGATGCCCAAAGTATTCATTTTGGTGGGTTGGCATGTCCCAAAAGTCCAAAATAACATAACGTAAACATCCATGTTTACAAACATTGAATGTAAACAATGAACTCGTGATACATTATCTTTAATACAGTTCATTCCTGGGGTCTCGAATGCAATGGGTTTCCTCGACCAGGTTTTGATGCACTGCATTCTCTCTTGAACTACCGGTACTCATAAAGAAGCCAATACATGTATAGGCCCATGCACCAAACTGAGATTGGAGGACAAGTCATATTATTCATCTTTTGGGGGTAAAATTGACCGACTCCTTCTTTCCAGCGCATCAGTAAGGAATCCATCGCCCTCCCGCTCATCAACATCCCGATGCGAGATATCAACCAGGATGATTTTAACCCTCATTCCTTCTATCTGACGAGGGAGAAAACCGGGGCTTCCTCCGTCATGCTGACCAGAAAAAGGGCCCAAAAGGAGAGAGTAGAGAGAGGAGCATGTCTCCAGTTAGGGGCATTGAAGGCTGGGGATGTTTTCGTAAGTCTTCTTCGATCATACCCTTGCCTATCCTTGTAATAGAGCGGTTAAGGGTAAAAATCTTTCACTTCTTCAAGAAAGCATGAAACTCCCCACATGGGTACTTTGATACTTAAAGGACCACAGTATTGCTTCCCAATCCTGCGTTACACGTACCCGCGTTAAGGGGAGACCTCTATTAACGACTTTGTAAACTAGCGCATGCAACTAGTCTCGCGCAGCCAGCCGTTTCGTTCCGCAATACTGCTACACAAACTTGTTCGATCCCAGCGGCTGGGTGACCGAGACTGTAATCATACATTCTCCAACACTGGGGCGAAAGGCTTAACTACAGTATTGGAGCATGGTGCCGGTGGCGCCGGCTGTCGACAGAAAGATGCAATACAGTGGTCCTTTAAGGATCATGAAAAAAGTGGGCCCCAAAAATTCGCGCCCCCTGGCGGCCGCCATATGAAAATCAATATGGCGGCAACCAGGGGGCGCGAATTTTGGGGGTCCACTTTTTTCATGATCCTTAGGTACCAAAGTATGTCTGTGGACAGTTTCATGCTTTCTTGAAGAAGTGAAAGATTCTGGCGAAATCGTTGCTCCAGTGAGAACTTATTTTTCTCTCAAAGGAAACCAATATTATTAATGGTGCATTCCCTTTGAAAGCCAACTCAATGAGAAAACTACCAACAAGTGGAGCAGCGCATTCAGGCCACTAGCTGTTTTTGAAAGTGCAACAAGCAGTTTGAGGCAGACTTAAGGAGCCGGATTGCAGTGATATTCGTGGACATGCTCCGTACAAGAAGGGTCTGCTTGGTTCATGTTTGTTGAAACAAGGGTGGTTTTATTAGAGAGTTTTCGCAAAACCCCCGAAATGCCGACGCGGACGTCTACATGTAGCCTTTTGTTCGCTGCTCTCTTCGTGGCATCGAACAATGGGTTTGGCGTTCGCGTCGGCGTTTCGGGGGCTTTGCGAAAACTCTATTCTTAGCTCTTTCCCCGAAATCCTGTGGCAGTTGTAATAGCTTCATTCGCCGTTTACATTACCATTTATCGTCTTTAGGGACTCGATACTATATACTATGGTACAGATAAGGAGGTAACGTTACAGAGAGGAGTTTAGCTTTAGTAGTGCTTGATGTTCTCTCACTTATACCATCATTGTGAAATACATTTATAGTGTTCCTCCTTAGCTTGCGTCTGATCTCTGTACATTCGATTCTTGTACATGTAATGCTTTTAGGAATATTATACTAACTGGTGTTGGTACCATCTTGGCGCTGACCAACGTTGTTACATTAAGTTATAGTTGTCGCCAAGGTGGATTAACAACCCAGCCGTCAACTGACTTCATTTCTTCGGGTTTTTAGTGTGGATTTTTTGAGTAAACAATGGTGACGGGCGATTGAATTGATAAGAGTCAACACCGTCACATGCGAATTCTATTGTTTGCACTTCACTTTTGTTGGACGTGTAGGCCTACATTTCAGGTTATTGGAAACGAACACCACCCAATGTTAATATGGTTAAAGAATATCTAATAAAGTGTGCGTTTTCATTTAGGGCCTAGAACACATGGAGGCACCGGTAGCATCAGAAGGTTCTGTTGGCGTCCGGCGGCGTTCTCCAGATTCCATTCGTAGCACATTGGGGATTTTTCTGGCGTTCGGACATTGGCGTCGAAAAACGCCTCTGGACGTCGAAGTTGGCGGCCAGTGTGCTGCATGCTTTAGGGTTGAAGAACTTAAGTAGAACGTGAAGTAGAACCGCACGGCTTTTTTTCACTGACAAAGTTGAGTTTCAACTTGGTTTATCGTCTTTTCTTTCAGCGAATGATCAATGTTGGGCCAGACGAATTCCGCAAAATGCGACGAAGAGGCTGGAGGGTGAGTCGTATAAACTGTTGTTCTGCCAATGCTGCATCTCCGAGTGGCAGTTTCTCCACGCCAGCGTTTTCACGTGCGACTCACCTCTCATAGGCAGTTCACCATTGTTTGGTTTCCTTTCGGTTTAGGCGGAGGCCAATGACACAAACGACTGCCGCCAGTCTTATGGCCGAGTTACAAATCCGATTTACATGTAATTCGCGAAAATCCAACCCGTTTACCTGTTATAAACCTGGATTAGCATTCAATGACGCACTCCTTGGACGCTTACCGAGAAAGTAGGCCTACATATCATTCTGTCATAACATAGTCCGACAGTTATGATAATACCACTGCTGATAATATCAATGCTGAGCTCCTTGCCAAAATTTTTCGGCCCCTCTTGCTTCCCCTCAGAATACACCGTCAATGACAATTCAATTACAGCGACGGACATTGTTTCAATATGCTGGACGGATGGCTTTGATCGTCACCAGGGCCTGCAATAGCCAAAAACGGTTCCTACGAGAATCTGAAGACGGACCTCCTAGTGTCGGCAAGGGGGGCGTCAAACGAATGAGCGAGATCACGAACAAGGGAGGTGCTAAGAGCAGCGTAAGTATCAGCAAATTAGTCCAGTAATCACGACAAGACTATGACGCACGAGCTAGCAGGTAGCCAAGACTCTTGTCGCTGATTGGAAACTTGGAGAGTTGTGTTCCCAGATTGGTCTCACTTCCCATCTTAAACTTTGTACGTCAAGTATATTGCATATACCTTTTGCATAGGCCGACACAAACGTACGTTTACCTCTTTTTAGCTTGGTTGGGACATGTCACTAAGTTTGTACACCCGGCCAGAATTCCGTGCAGACTCACATCTGAAGAAGATCATTTGGATCCTTCGGGCGACCAAGGCATTTACTCATCTCTTCCCGGCAGAGATGGAACTAGAATGCGCCAGACAAGTCGGCTACGGAAGGTAACATGGAGTCCTCGGTTTGACAATGACGATGAAAAACTGGCTATGGACAAAACTATAATCAGAAAGAAAAGAAACAAGTTAAAACCTTGCCTCTTTGATGATGAATTGGTCACTTTGCGCTGCTTCTAGAAGTTTGTCCATAGCCAAACCCTGTGATCACTCCAGAATTAGAGATTTATGGTTTTGCTGTAAAACTTGACAAGACACTGTACTGGCCAAAGGCAAAAACTGACCTCTATTTAACTTCTATATTATCTGACGCATCTTTCTGTCTTTTTCAAAGATACGACGACGGTCGACTAATCGCTCACCAGGGGAAAGCACCGGAATGGTTCTATTACATCATTTCCGGTAAGATTCAAATGTTGCGTCAGTACGAGCTGACGTCAGGGATGGTAACCAAGTCATTAGGAACGCTTACAAAGAACACGACCACGGACGTAAGTACGGGCACTGGCATCTCTCGCTGGTTTGTCATAGACTAAGCCAAACGTTTCCAATTCAGGACAGCGCTAATTATAACCAACTCCACTTTTATGCAGAAGTTTGCTTCAGACTTGTACTTCTGTCTCATCACATTCTTCAGTGGAAGAACGAAAGCAGAAACTAACAGTCCTCTTAGACTAGTCGGGGTGCAAAGGGGCCCTTGAAGTAGAATTCGATGATTTCAACTGATTACTACGACGAAGAGAACCTGCGGTCGTTCCCCTTACACCAAAGCAACGGTTGTTGCCTGTGTAGCATCCAAAGTTGGTAACCACCTTCCTATCAGGACGACGACGAAATAGATCACTAGTGACTACCAAGCATTCCTTCGGTTAGACAGTTCATATTCAAAAGCCGTTGTCACTTTGTTTTACCAGCCAGAAGAACTAGAACATGGCATCCCCCGAGACTGCAGTCTGGCGGCGAAAGGAGCCGTTGAGGTGCTAATATTACATAAATCGGTAAGTAACTGACGGAAGGTACAGAAAAAGAACTTATATGCTACATGTATGTTAGGGAACGAACAATTCCCTCGAGTGGGAGTGAGGGGCAGACAAAGAATCATCCTGGACCAACATCGGCAAGAGAAAGTCCCATGATCAGTCTATATCGCTTGATGGGACTTCCACATCTTGTTTCAGGCCTTTGAGGAATTGTTACAGACAAACGAAGGGCCACCGATAGATTTCTTACGAACTTTGGAACTGTTTGAAGAGTTTCCAATTGATGAGTTCATGAATCATCATGAGTCTATTGAATACAAGTATTACGGGTAGGTGATTCAAGTTGTAATGTTCAAGAACTTGAAAACAAGAAAAAGCCAAAAAGAGGGATGAGGTTTCACAAAGCCCCCACTGAAAGACGCGAGCTGTGTAGTGATGACCCACGGGGCGCATCAACAGGAGCCAAAGTGGTTGAACGAATAACCTGTCCACACAGCCTCCTTAGAAAAGCAATTCGAGAGCAGCAGGCCCTACCTAAGCCAGGAGGACATTGGTAAGGTGATGGAATGCAACAGGTCCTCGTTTCAAAGTCCTGTATCTTTTTTCGACTTTTTCAGGGAAAATAAAGTAATAGTCAAAGACACAAACCGGACGCCATGGTTACACGTCATCAAATCGGTAAGTTAGAAGCTTGGATCACACGACATATAAAGGTACAACGAACGACTTCCTTCTGCTACCAAACCTCTGCCAAACCCGCATGTCCAACCTACGAAATACAATGTACTCATATTCTTCAGGGCCAAGTTAAAGTTGTAAGGCGACAAAATGTTGTGGACACGAAGAGTGACCAAGAGACGTTTGACCATCAGGAGACTGATGCACTAGGCTGTTGTAAATTCCCAAGTCATGCAAACGGTAAGAAGAAGTAGATCATGCAAAGCAAACAGTCAGAGAGAAGTCCGAGCAGAAATTTCCCTGTGAGGGAAGACACCCAGTGTGCCGGGATTATACTCATAAATAAAAACCATGCTCTTTTTCAGCCATGTTGGGAAACTCATATCAGCAGAAAAAGAACATGGCGATGAATCAACAAAAAAATATGTCGACCAGTTTGCCACAGGTTAGTAAACCTCTACGGCCACCAAGCGTGCGTGACTTCACAAGTTTGCCTTGCCTCACCTTGTACAAGTCTGTGATTCCTAAAGCCTCTTCCTTTCCATAATATACTTGCTGATCCAGTGGTCGACTGGTTCCCTATCCTTTCGCCATGCTTTATAGCCATATTGGGATGGGAGGTGAGACCAGTCAAATTGGGACCCACAAGCTCCCATACAGATGCTTTGTGAATACGGCCCCTGCTTTGATCCTACTTTTGTAGATACACGATCAGCCCATACTCAGTGCTTGGCTCCCATTCCTGCTACCTCCTCAAGCTCTACGTATTCGTTCATAGACCCTCATCCTTGCACTAAGCGATCGGCTCCTTCACCTTCTACACGACAGCATTGCGTAGCACACAGCGTTTGCACCTAGTCCCCTTCAATTTCAGACCAGTAACCGCACCGACCTGGTGGCTAACCCCCTCGGGCACACCCTTGGCGTTAATGAACCCTTAATGCTTCAAACTATCGGAGAAGAGGATGACGAATTCCTGTCGAACAGTTATGAGGATAACGAGGTACAACTCGAAAGCAGAATAGTCTGTCTGTTCCCAAAGTTCCAGAACAATTCTTGACGAAGCGAAAAAGTAGTATGAAATACATGAAATGTAGAGTTATGATACACAGTATCAATCATGTTTTTCATTTCTTTTGCCGGAAAGATATCCCGGACGACGAGCCTGGTCGCGCAGTCAGTTGAACACACGGCGGATGAAGAGCCGCAAATAGTCGGTGGGTGGACATTACATAACTTGTATCAAAATAGATAAGGGAGTGACATTTTTGCTTGTATACATACATGTACATGTAATGTGATTGTCGTACTGAAATAATTTCGGAAGAGCAAGCGCTAACTCCCAGGGCATTATAGCTACACATCAATCAAAACTGGGCGATAATTACGTAATGTACCGGTAGGAGGAAACCGGGATATCGAGGAGAGATCGTCCGTTTCAACAAAAATAGATTAAGCTTATCTATTTTTGGTTTCAAGCATAGCTTTCTACTTTTTGATTCAAAACCTTCCCACAATATTATGTTTACAGTGACCTCTGACGATGCCGCAGACGACGATGAGGATGAGGTTGCGAGCAAAGCTGATGAATCTAAAAAGCCATCGAGTGAATTTGTCGGGATGGTTGTCGAAGGAGAGAATTCTGATCAAGCCAATAAACTGCTGCAGGCGCCTTTTGCGACTGGGATGCGAATGCAGGTAACACTCTAGAGGCCTACTAATAGACAGATATGGGCTTTTAGTGTAACTGGTTACAGAATTCCCGTGAATAGTGCTCCGATTGTGGGGTAGGCTAGGCCTGGCCTGCTCGCAACATAGGCCTAAAAGGCCTATCGGGCAGGGTGGGGGTGGTTGTGGAGGTGGGGTGGGGTACACGAGATAACAGTAACACCAGCTCCATAAAGGCAAATTAGAATTTATATTTCTGCCATCAGCAATTGTGAACAAAAGCATCTTGCTGAGTTGGTCGACATTTTCACCAACCGACTGGTGTCGACACAGACCCAGGCCTTCATCATGCATGTCTTGTAGGCCTAGGCCTACGGTCAGCGTACACGTCAATGGCTCACCGAATCATCCAGTTTTCTTCTCAGACCAGTTTTCCGCCGTCCTTGTACCATTTCCATGACCAGTCCATCGAAAAACGCTGTTGAGAAATCGAAAAGATATTGCAGAAGTAGGCCTATCGAACACTTAAAACGCTAGGAAGTTGTAAAAGTTAGGTAAAAACAGATGACTGACTCTCAGGCGACGACGTGCAAGCAAATGTGCATGTTATCGGCACACCCACATAATGCACCTGCGCAACTGATTTGGCTCACAAGTGACTGAATTTTAATTCATTCACCACGACCCCACCCGCGCGATCCCGCATGTTGCGTGGAAGCAGTGTAGCCATGTAATGTGGGAAATGGACAAAACTTTCGCAGGCTGACTTTGGGTCTGTGCAATCACGAGCCCGTTTGTTCAGAAGCAGTGACGTGAGGAAAGAACAAAGCTTTATAGGCGTAGGCTCTAGGGCCTACCGGTACTGTGGTGGTCACGCTTCGATACACTTTCACACTTGACTGCGCGTCGTCCTAGACCTATTCGTTGGAAATCGAATAGATGAAAGAAATTCACTTTTGGGCGCTGCCCATCTAGGCCCTACTTACCTGTATTACTGAAAATCGGTGAGAATATTCGGGAAGAACGAGTTGCGAATCTCCATGGTACCTCTTGCCTCGCAACCATGGCAACATGCCATTTAAATTTTTTTGTAATTTCACCGCCATCTGTAGCTGTTGCTGCCGCCATTTCCCCATTGCCCAATAGCGTCCATCATCACCACAACGGCTAGATCAGTGCCACATGAAAGCCGAGGCTGCTCCCGACTGAGTTACGTAATCTCATAAGACTTCCCGGACAGGGAAAATGCTGGGACAACTCACCCATATAATAGTCGAAACCAGCTTTCAGCCGTAGCCGCTGCTTTGGTGCCTATTATCGGGGGGAGGGCAAATGCGCACACATCTATTTTTCGGCCCAAATCTGCCTGAAATCGTGATTTTCGGTGACGAGGGGGAAGGGGCATTCGTCCCCTTAGACTCTAAGGCCATTGAGCATAAGTGTGTTTTATTGATATAAATGATAGGCCCTACTTTTTATTCAGGACGCGGATGATGAAGCGTCGATTACATCGGTTGTAAGTAAACCACAAAAAGTTTAAAATTACTTTGTGCGAAAGTGCGTCAGCATTACAAATTGCTTCATGCTTCTCCATGCATTTCTGGTGGACTAATGATGTTGCTGCACGTAGGCTTGCGTTGGCATGTATGGATTAATAGGGAGGTTTAGAAATCAAACGGTACACGTAAACTTTACGACAACGTTATCTTTCATGCTACACATTAACCAGATTTTATATTGCATTTTCGGTGCAAAAATAACGTTGTCGTTAACGTTTACGTTTATCGTTTGCTTTCTAACCTCCCTGATATAACAGGGTGTCCGCGTGGGCAAACCCGATGGTAGCACCCTGACATATCGGTACGCACTGGCATGCCACACAGAGTAGTAGGTTGGAAATCTAACATGTGGGGAATAGTATAGGGTAGTAAGGAATTAAACTAAAGTGGAGGATGTGAATTTTTGCAATCACATCCACCATGTATACTATAGAATCGCTAGATTGCCTGAAAATAACTTGCTTTCGTTCGAAATTCTCATTGGGATGTGTACGAGTGTCATGTAGTCGTCCGTCCGAGCAAAATGCCCCTTCCATGTTAGGGAGCTAATTATGACACGTTGGCTGGAAATGTCCAGATATTGTTATGCTATCAAGATTTCTCCATTGCTGTCAATTTAAAGATAATGTATCACACGGGTATTTTCGCGGGCCACGAAATTTGTTTATTTATACATTTTTGTTTGTTTATGTCCAGGCTTTCTTTGTCTTATGAGTAATTTGTTGGTAGAATGCCTGTGTAGAAATTCTGTTGATGCCAAAAGTATTCATTTTGGTGGGTTGGCATGTCCCAAAAGTCCAAAATAACATCGCAAACATCCATGTTTACAGACATTGAATGTAAACAATGAACTCGTGATACATTATCTTTAATACAGTTCATTCCTGGGGCCTCGAATGCAATGCGTTTCCTCGACCAGGTGCATTCTCTCTTGAACTACCGGTACTTATAAAGAAGCCAATACATGTATAGACCCATGCACCAAACTGAGTTTGGAGGACAAGTCATATTATTCATCTTTTGGGGGTAAAAATGACCGAATCCTTCTTTCCAGCGCATCAGTAAGGAATCCATCGCCCTCCCGCTCATCAACATCCCGATGCGAGATATCAACCAGGATGATTTTAACCCTCATTCCTTCTATCTGACGAGGGAGAAAACCGGGGCTTCCTCCGTCATGCTGACCAGGAAAAGGGTCCAAAAGGAGAGAGTAGAGAGAGGAGCATGTCTCCAGTTAGGGGCACTGAAGGCTGGGGATGTTTTCGTAAGTCTTTTTCAATCATACCCTTGGCTATCCTTGTGGTAGAGCGAAGGGTAAAAATCTTTCACTTCTTCAAGAAAGCACGAAACTCCCCACATCGGTACTTTGATACAAGGATCATGAAAAAAATGGGCCCCCAAAATTCGTGCCCCTGGTGGCCGCCAGGTTGAATTTCAAATGGCGGCCACCAGGGGGTGCGAATTTTTGGGTCCACTTTTTTCATGATCCTTAGGTACCAAAGTATGTCTGTGGACAGTTTCATGCTTTCTTGAAGAAGTGAAAGATTCTGGCGAAAATCAAAACCCTTAACCGCTCTACTATTGCCGTTGCTCCAGTGAGAACTTATATTTCTCTCAAAGGAAACCAATAATTAATGGTGAATTCCCTTTGTGAAAGCCAACTCCACGAGAAAACTACCAAGTGGAGCAGCGCATACAGGCCACTCAAGCAGTTTGAGGCAGACTTAAGGAGCCGGATTGCAGTGATATTCGTGGACATGCTCGGTACAAGAAGGGCCTGCTTGGTTCATGTTTGTTGAAACCAAGGGTGGTTTTATTAGCGAGTTTTCCCAAAGCCCCCGAAACGCCAACGGGAACGCCAAAATCCCATTGTTCGATGCCATGAAGAGAGCACCGAACAAAAGGATAGACGTACGCGTTGGCGTTTCGGGGGCTTTGGGAAAACTCCCTATTCTTAGTTCTTTCCCCGAAATCCTGTGGCAGTTGTAATAGCTTCATTCGCCGTTTACATTACCATTTATCGTCTTTAGGGACTCGATACTATATACTATGGTACAGATAAGGAGGTAACGTTACAGAGAAAAGTTTTAGCTTTAGTAGTGCTTGATGTTCTTGTGAAATACATTTATAGTGTTCCTCCTTAGCTTGCGTCTGATCTCTGTACATTCGATTCTTGTACATGTAATGCTTTTAGGAATATTATACTAACTAACAGGTGTTGGTACCATCTTGGCGCCGACCAACGTTGTTACATTATAGTTGTCGCCAAGGTGGATTAACAACCCAGCCGTCAACTGACTTCATTTCTTCGGGTTTTTAGTGTGGATTTTTTGAGTAAACAATGGTGACGGGCGATTGAATTGATAAGAGTCAAGACCGTCACATGCGAATTCTATTGTTTTATTTGCACTTCACTTTTGTTGGACGTGTAGGCCTACATTTCAGGTTATTGGAAACTAACACCGCCCAATGTTAATATGGTTAAATAATATCTAATAAAGTGTGCGTTTTTATTTAGGGCCTAGAACACATGGAGGCACCGGTAGCATCAGAAGGTTCTGGGTTTACCTTGGTGAGTATGACAAGTATGAGGTTCATTATGCCATGTCAAAAGATTCGCAATACCACTTGGAACAAGCTACCCTCTGTCGGCCTCAGTTCATGACCCGCCATTTACGTTCATTCCCCGGTACATGATAAATCCATTGCAGAATGTACGATTTGTTGCTATTTCAGGTGAGTGAAGGTGCCGAGGTGATCAGGATCAGCAAGCGATTCTTCTTACAACACGCCAAGAATAATACGATGCTGAAAGTGGAGACTTTGGTAAGCGGGCAGTTTGATCTTGAATCTACGGCGTCGGCGGAAGTTCCACCCCCGCGTTGGTTGACCGCAGGGAGATCATGAGAGAAGTTCTCATGATCAAGGAATATTGTAGTATTCTCAAATGTCCCGGGCCGTTTCACACAGCAGACTCGTACATGTATCCTTCTCCAATCTCCCTTTCAGCACAAGCATTATCCGGACAAAGACGACGCTAAGACGGCTCTTTACCAACAAGAAGTTTGGTCAAAGTACAAAAGTGTTCTCATGCAGAGGATAGTCAAAAAGGTTCTAGAGAAACATTCACCAAAGCATAAGAAACCAAGAAGTCAAACAGACGCTCCTTTAGGGCATACGCCCAGACCGTTAGGTAATGAGGTACTGGCGGTGTCGAGGTCGCCAAGGAAATGATGGACGGGTTTGTTGTCTAGTATGGAGCTTCCAGCACATTGGACTGCAGTTCTTTTCACACCGAGGCCAAACCATATCTCGCCTACAGCAATGGGGAGAACCGTTTAAGGGCGAGGATAGTCATGCAGTCCCTTAACCCCCTCCTAGCTGCAGATTAAGAACACACAATGAGAAACAAAGGCAGTGAATCTGGTTTTGCTGAACAAAAATCTGTATTTTCCTACTCTTCGTTGACAATACCGGCTTGCCTATGGAATGTATAGGATTTAAATGTTACATTACAGTTATTTTATGTCAAATATAATCCTTTTGAGTTGTTTTAGTTATCACAAAATTTTAGCACTCTGTCAATAGTGGGTCATTTTCGTTTTCATTGCTGTTCATCAAGCACTCGGTACCATGGATCCTGAAACAGACATAAAAAGCAAATCAGAATGTTAATCAATACAAAAACAGAAATTTATGGAGGTTTCTTGAGAGTTGCAGTCTTCATTTTCCCGCACTCACATTTCAAGTATTCGCTTGGCTTGGTTGGTAGTTGGCGTGTCAACAAAGTGGAGAGAGAGGGATAGATTCCTTTTCGTCTTATCGTCCGGAGTACTTGAGCGAGTGCCTGTCTCTTTCTCATTTGGCAGATCTACTGACATATCAGGGGACACTGGAGCACCTGGAATATTATCCCTTGCCGTGACACTGATTGGTGACCTGATTGGTGACAGAATGTTTGGTTCCAAACTGACCGATTGTGGGGGTTCTTGACTTGGGAAGCCTGAAGATGGACATTGAAATAACAGCCATAATCAGAGTGGCCTCCAAAGATAACACTGAGTAGTTGTGTTGAAACGAATAGAGTTGATGGACAGGTTTAGAGTGGGAAGACAAGATAGAGTTGGCCATCCCATTCTTGTGAATTTACCACCTTGTGATTTCAGTGTATTAAGTCAACAAGAACAAAACAGGCCAAGTCATATGAATGCCCAGCAGTGACCTCAACTGCAGGAGGAAGAAAGCAATGGCGCCAACTGACTCAACTTCCAATTTGTTTGTTGCAAACTCCTGTTTGATGCAGAGTCAGGGATGTTTGACTGCAACATGATATGGAAAGCACCCCCAAGAAACGGACAGAGAACTGTTCCCTTTCCGTCTGGATATTAAATCTACTGGTACATATTTGTCCACATTGAGAAGGGATGCATCACTTTCTCTCCTCTTGCTCAACACGTCAACCAACCTCTGAGCTATAATTCCAATGGACCATTCCCACATCTTACCTTGTGCCAAGCCAGTTTTGGCTCCAACATTCCCTGGAGAAGGTACACTTGTGTTTCCAGCTTGAGTTGGCTACAAAATAATTTAGAACCAATTAACACAGCATTACACACCTTGATCTCCACACCACTGACTTTAAAGACAATGAGGAACCGGCGTGCCGCGGGTGGCGCTGACGAACAACTACGGTGTTGACACTAGAGGCGCTCAGTCCAACAGTACTGCTGACGTCATTGCAAAGCACGTCACAGTCTGACGTCGTCACGACTTGATTTGATGACATTGACGACAGGATGTCGTCATGGTGCCGTAGGTCCCGAAGCGTCTTCCAAACTTGCAAGTTCGTGGAGTAAATGTGAATTAAAGCCTCAAATTATCAAATTAAGATTGCATAGGATGAACAGTAAGATTTTTTAGTTCACTCTTTACAGATGTGCGTAATAATTGATAATATATTTGCACACGTGTGACCCAGGCAGTCAATCAAAATCACATCGGACTACATCATCGCCCATTCAACTGGTGATCACTGAAGGAGTGACGCGAGTGCCTCTAGCGTCAACACCGTAGTTGTGCGTCAGCGCCTCTGTCGGATTGGTTCGCCGGTTCCTCATTCTGAGAGAACAAATTTGATCGGCAGCAAATTCCCGTGAAATTATTCGGAATGTGTTACCTGACCATCCATAATAGCTACTTTATTTTCAAGAATAGTAAGTCGAGCCAGAAGATTCTCCAACTGTGAACGAGTAAACGTTGGGGTCTGAGCAACGCGATCTTCAAGGTGAGCAATGGACTTCTCAAATCTGATCATACGAGATTCGCTTGCAGCAAGTTGTAGGGCGATATTTTCCAAATTATCCGCTTGAGATTCGACTGCTCTCATACGAGGTTCGCTTGCAGCAAGTTGTAGGGCGATATTTTCCAAATTATCCGCTTGAGATTCGACTGCTCTCAAACGTTCAGTGATACCTTGCATCACCTGTAAGTAAAAGCAAACTTGGTGTTTGAAAGTATGAAAAAGCATGAACATCGACTTTACTGGTTTACCCATTTAAAATTCAGTACACTTGCATTTATGATTTATTGATTCCGGGTATCTAACTCAAAAATGTCAAAGAAGATGCCATAAGATTTGTACACCAGAAACATCTACATTCCTGGATAGACTTACACTAGAATTGGCTATCTGAGATATAGGGCTATATCTTGATCTGCCACTTGTTTTCGCACTTGCTCCAGGAGTCAAGGCAAGAATTTCAATTGGATCCTGAGTTTCATCACCACCTTCATCACCACGCATGTGCTCTTCAGTAGCTATGAAGACAAAGTCAAGTACATGTAGTTGTTTGTGAAATGATGGGCAATTTGCATTTGAAAGTAACCTCATGTGATCATAAATATCCGCTTCTGTTTTCTAGATCTTGACACTGTGACCAAAACTTGTTTATTACAATGACCCTGGCATTTACAGGCCTACTCGTGAGATCAAAACTGACAAAAGATACAAAGCAAAATGTTTGCATCCTTTATTTGTGCTCACAGAAAAAGGGAACGGAAATGGTATGCAAGGTTAAGGCTGTGTGGGTTAAGCTTAAAAAGATGACAGGCAAGGATGTTTCAACTGCAAATGTGCCTCTCTAACAGCCCATCCAAACTGGTTCAATACTGATGGAGAAGTTTGTGCAAGTAGAAGTTGGCTAAAAGGTGAGGAATCTGATTATATGCAGGTGGGTAACAGCAAGGAAAGGTTCAAAAGTATGTGCCTTACCCCTTGCAACATAAACTAACTCCACCCAACCCTTTTCGATGTGACGGATAGAGGGCGTCATCTCAGGTGCAAACTGCAGTTGTGGACAAGGTGTAGGCCTGACACATGCTTTGGTGTCAGTCTGTTCGGAATGTTTTGGTGTCATCTTAGAGTTAGGGGTACGTTTCGCTGTCACTTTACCTTTCAGGATAGGAGAGCTTTGCGACCTGTCACTGGCAGATTTATGAATTGGTGAAGTCGGGACCGAAGCATTAAATTTGCTAGCGGTGTATTTGTTCTTTGGGTTCCGCAGTTCATTGACAACGTGAGGTCTTTTGATGCCCCCAATGCTTTCCTCCTTATCTGAAAAACGATTGCAAATACATGTAATTTATATGATTTGAAGCCAACAATACCTTTCTGCAAGGGATCTGAAACTACAAACTCGCCAATTTAATCAAGGTGGATTCTGTTTTGGATTTAACAATAGCAGTCTTGTTTCTCTTACCCACAGTTTTATCACTACAGCTACTCTCGAAAGAACTGTTCGCACTAAAAACCTTCCCAACCTTGGAACAAACACGACCATACGGAGCCTGGAAAGAGAAAAGAAATATCCAACACCAGTCCCCTCAAATTTTCCACTGTACTGAGCTGACCAGAGTTGCAGCTGCAGGGTCCCAACTCGGCCTGCAATATTTTGAGGCAAAGGCTACAAATACAACGGACTACATTAAAATTAAATTTAGGGTTTTCTCAGTCAATCAACGGTAAATTGCTCTGGTTACCATGTACACTTCACCTGTCAGAAAAGATCAAGTGAGTACAGAGAGTACCTGTTGAGACAAGGGATAACATGAAGCACTTGTAGACTGGATTTGTAACCAAGATCCACATCATCATCATACTTACAGGAACTTTGACATGCCTCGGGACCAAAGATTGGTGCTTTTCAAGGACAAGCTTCAGGATGTCTGTACACATGATCATCTTCTTCTCAATGAATCCACTTACAAAGAACTGGTCCTTTGTAATTGCTGGTTTGTAGTTGAACATATCTCTCAGCACCTAAATTAAAAGAAAGTTAAAAGATATGCCAGATATTTGTGATTTCTTGAGTATCGGATTTTATTTGGAGTGTGTATCATAGAGACACTAAGTGAAGTCAATATACAGAAGAACCTACCCTGTACATGCCTTCAACAAAGCGTGAATCTGACTTTCCACGAAGCTCGACTTTCATTTCGAGGATTTTCTGTGAGAATGGTTGACTGTAGTTGACAAATAGGTAATGGTAAATGGGCAGGTAGGCATTGGATTGTCCTTGTGTGATTCTGAAAATATGCATTTATGACAATGATCAGTTGGTGTTTATATTTTGACAGTTCTTAGAGAGGAGAATATACTTGCCATGGAGTCGACGGTATTATTAAAGTAGTATTAATTAGGAATGATGAAGGCTTTCTTAACAATAAATGTACAGTCTGTTGTGACCTTCGAAACACATCATGACATAGACATCCCCATGATACGATAATCATCTATAGGCTAAATACTTAGGCCACGGTTATTATATTCTTTGGTTTACGGGCACAAAGATTTTGAGCCCAGGTACGGAGGACGGAATAAAAATAAAAAAAAACTTTGGTTCAGTTCAGTTTTTTCATTTTCACCTTTTGAATGACAAGTTAGACAACTCGGAGCAAATAAAAAACCAAAAAATTCTTGACAAATGCCTCTTTTCTGCTTCTTTCCGTCCTCGCTACCAGGAAATAGGCGTACGTCAGTTGGTTTTATTTATTTTAGCAGTCGTGACAGCTGAAATCAAGGTCGGCGGGAATAAAAACAACTCCATTTATTTGTTTTTTTCTTAGAAGACCTCATTTGAAGTTCGGAGGCAATAAAAGAAACTGATTTTCCCAATTTTATTTTTTTTTCGGAATGGCATTTTGCCACGTCGGCGGGCCCGTAAACCAAAGAATAAAAAAAGTGTGGCCTTACCCATGATACGATAATCATCTCTAAATACTTACCCTTTAAAGTCTGAATCTTTTTCATAGTTGACTTTCTTCAGCATCCCCTGCAACTTCTTCACATTGTTGAAGAGATCACCAGTCGCCATATTTTGTCAGTCCCTGAATTTCAAGAGTGAGGTGATGATAATTTGTTGCATGGCCAGCTCCTTTCTATAGGCCTAGCTAACCCACTGGCACTGTCTCCTCGACAAACACAAATTTGTCAGTGAGTGAGAAATCGTGTAGGCCTAGGCTATATAGGCCTAGGCCAGGCTGGCTTGGCGAGGCCGAAACAACAAAAAGGCCAACATCATGACATGACAAACCAACAACAGCTCCACTGGCACGGATGCTCTTGTTGGCAACTTTCCACAACTTTCAATCCCCTTTTTTTACTGTTTTAGGCATGTAGGCTAATCCATGCCAATAAATATGCCAAACCAGCTTTGATGTAGGCCTACCATACCAGATTCAGTGACGGTGAAAATATAGAAAGAACACGTCAATGGGGGCCGTCAGTGGTACTGGAGGATGCACTGCAGATGGACTTGCGTGCGGGCTCCTGGAATGGACGTGTATGAAATGCGAACAAAAACGCACGTCGTCGACGTCACGCGACATGCGCGACGTCCAGCCAACTCAGTTGTTGGCCAAAAACGCAGCTGTGTTGCATGCATTCAAGAAGGTTCAGGCGCTTATGAAGACAAATCAAATGAATTTGATTTCAGAAAACAGATCATCATTCCTGCGGACGTTGCATTAAAGAAGAGATAACGCACCAGATTGATTTGAAATTGGGGAAAAGGGGAAAATGTGGCCGTTGTCACGCCGACACGGGTGTTGCTGTTGTCAAATGTCCCGGCTGTGTACACCAATTGAAAGCTAACTTGTGATTGGTCTGATTTAGTGTCTTCGACCAATCAAAAATCATGTTACAAATTGATTGTGATTTGGTACTTCGATAACCTTCCCGTCACTAAAATCATTAGAAACCCGGAAGTGGCGAATATTTTGCAACTGTTCGCAAAAACACAGCAAAAAGACGCACAAGATATTTCGAAATGGCCACAGTAAGGAACTGAGAAGTTGCAACACTAGTAACAAAGCTTTCAGACGTCATTTGTCGAAACAGAGTTCTTAATATTAGGCCTACTTTCGTTCGTGTTCGTGTGGTGCGTGCCGGTGGTCATCATCATGGTGGGGGGGGGGGGNATGGTCACCATGCATGGTGGTGGTACTGCCACTGCCAGTGGCAGTACCACTGCCAGTGGCAGTGGCACTGGTAGGCCTAGGCCTAGAGCTAGCGGAGAGGGCAGGCTGTTTTTTGTTGTTAGGCCTAGCTAGTACCGGCTAGCAAGCAGCTACCTAACCTAGGCGTACCGGTACTACAAAAGAAGTAGGCCTAAGGCCTAGCCCAGCCTAGGCCTACGTACAGGGTGGGCCAGAGCAAGTGAAGGCAGTGTCCCTCGAACAATAGCATTTCTATTGAGGGACACTTTCTGGCCCAACCTGTAGTAGTAGGCCCTAGTAGTAGTACTAGTAGGCCTAGGGTAGGCCCACCTGACTGTGATACTATGTAGGCTACATGTAGCTACTGTAGCCTAGGCCTAGGCCTAGCATGCAAATTATCGTGCTGGCCAACATAATGAACGTGACCAATTTGTTTCCAGAAACACGAATTCAAAGTTGAAATGACCTGTGAAGGCTGTTCAGGAGCAGTGAAAAGAGTCCTAGCAAAGAAAGGTTGGTTGCTGTAACTCCCTTCATCTGTTCACACTCGTAGACCCCTTGCAGCTCCCTGCCTTAAAGCACATTTTCCACATTAAACTTAGAGAAATTACTTTGTCCTGTAGCTATTAATCAGCCAAAATATATATTCGATGATCAGGGCATGAAAGTACTGTCTTAGTCTACTATCACTCTGTACATCTGCCATCCTATTGAAGCTTTGAAAAAAAGATCCTCAAATCTTTGTCTACTTTTCAGACCAGACAGATGTTGAAATAGACATGGCCAATCAGCGAGTATTTGTCACTTCAGCACTTAGTGGTGATGAACTTTTAGAAATCATCAAGAAAGCAGGCAAACCGACAAGCTATATTGGAACAGCATAGACTGAGTTTTGTAGATAGGTAGACTAGAGAGGGCCATTCCTTTTTGAAAGATGTCATGACAAAAAAATTGGATCAGATCCATTTTGCCTCAAGGATTGTAATGAAAATACATATTAATTAGTGATGTTTAATTTGTGTTCAGTCGGAGCTAGTCAATTTTTCAAGTTGATAGTGTTAGAGAAAATGGGCTCTGTCTAGTGAATCCCTGTCATTCCATTGAAAGCTTGGCACAGGTGCATTTTAACACACAAATCATCATCTTGTAGTAAATAGAATAATCGACAGTGATTGATGATTGGTACTGAGTATGCATTACAATCTGATCAGAAAAAGAAGGCTTTATTATCATTGCATGTGTATCAATAAGGGTTATGGTCTTTATTTTATAATTCTATGTATACTGGTGGCTGAGGCATTCCTTCAAAGAAGGGAATAAAAAGAAATTTGAAATTTATCATTGTCGTTGTCAAGGCTCTTCACAATAATGCAGTCTAGTTTGACGTAGTCCAATGATTGAGGTGTGAAAGTCATCTACAAATCTTCCAAGGCATTCGTAAATGTTGTCATCTGGTCAATGTCTTTCAAATCAATCTTCTCTTGTATGTATTTATAGTAGACTGATGGAGCATCGAGCTTCATCTGCAGTAGGAAATGCAGATGGTGTCCAGTCATGACCAGATGGTCCAGTTTTGTTCTGAAATATTGAAAACGACAATCATTATTAACATGCGTAATTTGATTGTGCAGATGAATTTAATGCTGTGAAGAGAAACGTCCCAGAGACACTTTTCTATGGGATATGTTTTCCTGTTACACCTGGTCACCGACGTCCGAGACTGACGCGCTATACCCGTCGTCACAATTTCGTACATTTGAAGTGTCTTGACTTCGATGTCTACCAGCTGTTCTGCGGTAGCAGCCGGTTTGAAAATATCAAATTGAACACTAGGACTAAAGCCAAGCGCACATTTGCGACAAAACTCAGTGCGTTAGGGGTGTCTGTTAAAATCGACTGACCTGACTGAATGACGAGTCGACAGCGTTGGGTCAGTCGACTTTAAAAACACCCCTAACGCATTGAGTTTTGCCGCAAATGTGCGCCAGGCTTTATTCTCCAAACGGAATGGACTCTTAGTGCGAAGGCATTAAATAATTATTTCTGCCGTAAGCCTACCTGTCAATATTTTTCTCCCTCATCCAATCCAACACGCGCTTATTGTCCCAGTTTTTCACATCCTTAGATCCGTGCCTCGTGACCCGCCAAGAGACGCATTGACGGCATACTGGCTCCAAATCTGTTGTCCGGAGGCCGACATCCTTATTACCACATACATGTATTGGTTCTTGGTGGTCAGAATCAGAACCCGGCACTCTCCCGTCCGCTAGACATGATGTAGCGGGTGATCCGTCCGTCAACTCTTGTCCGGTGAGGACGGCTCTACTTGACGGCGATGTCATGCCCGCCTGTTCCAAGGCCCGTACAAGCTCTGACATCTTTTCTCCTAATTTGTCCTTCATGGTGAAATCATAGTAGAGTTTGGCTCCCAGCATGATGCCCAACCATCCGTCTGCAGTGTAATCTGGCTCGACGAGGATCGGGATGTACTGAGTCTTAGTTTTGAACGTGTACTCTGCCTCTGAAATGAACACAAGTCTCGCTACTAAATCCTTCCTTATCACCGATCAAGTCTGTTAAAACGATGCAGAAGGAGATGAATTTTATTGTAGTTTGAAGAAGAAAATGATCACTCTACGAAAAATTGAGAAAGACGAAGTTACGCGCATATAGGGACAAAATACAAATCTTCGGTACGATCGTTTCCTGCGTTCAAGGGGGCAGTCGACAGTTGTATCCGAGGGTGTTTAATACGGCAGCCTGTGGATTAGGCGCCCCGGTATTCACCTGCCCTGCAGTTCTGGCTGTCTTTGTATCTCTTTGAAAAGAACAGCAGGACGACCCGAGCCTCTTCAACCGCTCGCGCCATTGCCTCCAGGGTCGAACCCGCCATCTTTTCGACATCGATCCAAACATCATAACCTCTTGCTTTTATCTCGTCTTTGACTTTCAGCACCAGTTCCTGACTATCCCATTGGTAGCTAAACATGATGTACGGTCCACCCTTTGATGCGGTCCTATCGTCGTTTTGGGGGTTTGAAGAACCTACAAATGAATTGACTGAAATTTTATTCCAACCGAGATCCGAAACGGTCAACCAGTGTCCTATAAAAAATGAAAGAAAACTAAACATGCTCTTCCGCGTGAAAGTTTTCTCGTGCGACTTGTCTCTCAAACGGCAATTCGCCATTGTTGGTTTCCTGACGACTCCGCGGAGACCAAAGGACACAGTAGGCCTAACCCAATAGGCATTCGTGTTTGCCAAGGATTGCTTGTGGTTGAAAGATACCTGTAGCCTACCTGGACGTGTCTTCAGCGGGTGGGGCGGAGTTGTTCCCGAGATGTTCCATAGAACACCAGCAGCAATCTGTCTACAAGGATGACTCTCACTGGATGACATCGAGTCCAAGAGATTGGTGGATTCGTCGCAAGCCGAAATGTGCGATCTTGCCGTCTCATCGAAGGACAACGTCCACAAGACTTCCATAGCATCTGGATGTAGATGAAAGAACGCATGAAAAAACTTTAAATGCGCGGATGTCAAACATCTTGAAAGCCTTTCAGGAGGGAGTAGCAAACAGATTAATTAATCTGTCAGAGGTTCGGAAGGGTTTCCGTCCTCCACGCTGTAGCACCTACGTACATGTACAGTACAATGCAATCATCCAGTCGACCCGCAAAGGTCCTTTTCTACGTTTGCGCGCGGGAAAATAATAGGCGATCGGGGCCCTCGACAAGGCTCCTCGAGCACCTCATTCGAGGAATCGGACACCTCGCACAAAAGTGCGTTTATCGAGAAGACCGTTCAAATTCAACTACATAAACCATACATCAGTATTTAGCTAAGACATTGAGCTTTCCATTAGTGTAATTCATTTTGGAATAATGCAAACGAGTGAAGAGCGAAATCGTTTAAGAAATTTCGTCCTCCGCACAGAATTNGAACCGATTTCGATGAAATTTTCGGCAACTTTCGTAGAGAAACACCCATCAACATGTAAACATCACGCCACCTTCAAACGTCTTACTAATCGTGCGTAATTAGTGATTGTTTTATAGCGTCTGCTACGCCTACGTCACTGCCTCGCGTTCGTTCAGTGATTTAGCAGTTAGTACCGCCAAATACCGCGGCTGACACGTCGTGGCGCTGTTCATACCTTTGCGGGTCGACTGCATCGTCCACGCCCACCGTCGGTGCACAATCCGCTGGATTGGAATTTGTGAATGCTGTCTCTGGTATCGTAATTGACAATCAAGCCAGGAGGTTTAAAAAGTAAATTGCCTTCTCTTTGCATCAGTTTTGAAACTCCACAACCTACCAAACTGTTCATTTGGGTTTCCATCCAGTTTCGCCGCGGCAAGAAGGATCGGAATAGCTCCTGCTTCAGCGATTAGGGTCTTATTGGCGTCATTCAGGGCAAGACGACCGAGGCCTTCATGAAACATACAAAGAACTATTAATTGAAACAAGGGCGACGCTCGCTCTGTGCTTGGTGATGGTGTTATCTGTAAACCATTCGTGAATAGGGGAAAGGAGTAGATTAAAGCAGAGAATGACTATGGCACGTATTCTAGAAGCCTCCTTAACTCTAAGGTCCACTTTAAGCTTTTGTATTCCACCCTGCAAACAATAGCTGTAAGGTCAACCTTTGAGTTATAAGGAAGCTTCTAGAATACGGCCCTATAAATGGAACTGAAATAACTCTGGCGCACCCCATCCCTCTTGAGTCTACATCAAATCCATAGAGCCTCTCCTAGCTCCTGCCTACCTTTGATGAGTTCAGTCCCGAGCCAACCCATAGAATCCCGTTTATCTTCATCAACTATGGCCTCCTTGATTCGCGCCAGAAGTAACTCGATCGGTTTGATCTCCGCCCGAAAGACAGCGCTTTCCTTTTCATCGGCGAGGTAAGCGACACAGAGTAGAGCCACCAGCTTCACCTGGTCGTCCTCGGCGTTCATGTACGGCAGAGCAGTGTCGAGGGCACCAGCTTCCCGCAGCCGTTTTCTGTTCGAGTAGTTCATGGAACAGTTGTAAAACAGTTGGATGATGAGGCGAAGGACAAATTCTGTTGTCTGAAGTAGAAAAATGGGGTGATTTTAAAGTTGGTGTTAACACCGTGTTTACAATGGCTAATGCACTGTAAACACCAGTGTTAACACCAACTTTAAAATCACTGAAAATGTATAGAATGAGAAGAATATAGAGCAGAAGGGTAGAATAGAGAGTAGAAATGTGACGTACTCTTGCCTTGCTACGAGTTGAAGGACAGAATCACACTGCTAACTCATTACACTCGAGACAAACCAATTAAGATAATTCTCAAGGAACTCCCTATATTTGTACACTTGTTGTCAGCGACACTTCCACGAACGTTTACCAATAATTATTGTGTATCGGTAGTCATTAATCATGTGAATATCAGGTCATACCTGGCTTTTCGATGGTGGGGGTATGTTTGCTCCCCATATGACTGACGTACTTACACTTTGAAGTTGATGCCGAAAGTAGTTCCATTCTTTACCCTTACAGAACAAAACGAGGTGTTCCAACAAGCCGGGCTCCTCACGTAGATACCTTCCTACATCCGCATTGCAGTCCGTTCCATTGACCAAGATGAGTATAACATGGGAGGCCAGTAGCCGAGAAAACTCAATTTCGTCCTCGTTGGCGTTTTCATTCCCCCATCCATAACCAATGTGCAACTCCAGCATCTTTTTGATGGTGGAAAAAATCTCAGGATGTTCAACAAATTGGCTGAAGAGCTTTCTTCTTCTTGAGAACTGCACGTGTCTTGGTGTGCCTTCAAGGACCGACGAAGACTTTTCGCTCAGAAGTACCAGCGCTTCTTGGTAGTTCGCATCATCTAGCACTGCGTCCATACTAACTGGATTCTTGAACAGACCAATCATATACGACAAGACATCTTTCAACCAATCAGCATCAGCGACACTCGATTCTTCCGATCGAACTGACGAATCGTATTCATTTAGGAACGCATTGTCCTTTCGGAAATATTTAAATGACTTCCGTTGTTGTTTTTCAATTTGTTTGAAAGACGAAGATTTATCGTGGCACAAAATGGTTGGAAATTCTATCAGTCTCTGCCCGGCATTTTCGTCCTCGTTTCTGCCACGTTTTCTTCCAGTACATTGACACGAGAGGAAGGGCCCACATCGCGTGAAATGTTTTTGAAACCTTGGGGCAAAGAAACAGAAGAGCGATCACGTTCGTGTTGAACAGGACATCAGGTCATCAAAGGCCCTACGTGGGCCTACACTAAATACTAGGTTGGCCTATTACAAGATCCCATACAAAGTAGGCCTACCTGATGAAGCCAAGTCGTGTGTCTGAATCATCTGGCAAGCTGCGGTATCACGACGCCGACCGTCGAAGTATCATCAAATCGAATCGTCGAAGTATCATCAAATCGAATCGTCGAAGTATCATGAAATCGAGCCTCTCCGTGTCATCCTCCCACAGCGGGGGTTTTTACCTCGTTTCTGTATGAAGAGGATTTCCTCAGGAACGAGACCAAAGCCCTGCTGTGGGAGGATGCTCCGTGTAGATCTACTCACCATCTTCCCGCCCGTGTTCCAGAATTTACATCCCCACTCTTCGTGGACATTTTTCTTGATGGTTGACCAGAGTAAACTGGGTAGATTGAGTTCGCGACCGAGCTGAGCGGCTGTTCGCACCATTTACAATATGGCGTAATATCGGGTAACACAGTCGGATTGTTAGAAAATTGTGTGATGTGTACTTCAGATAGGGATCTTAACCGGGTGAACTCGCCGCAGATTTGGTCAATGTAAACGCTAGATAGGCCTGTCCTGTCTTGTGAGAAATGGGGAATATTATCAAATATATAATCGTAAAAAATACAAGGTCAGTAAGGCTCATCTGCCTAATCTTGACCCATGATCTGCCAAGCCAATAGTAGGCCTACCGGATCATGGATCCAGTGAGACAACCTTTGCTATTACACCGTCTTTCGACGATCTGCAGCTGACTGTGGCCTTGTTCTTTGGTTCCTGATGGATGGCCATCGACAAGAAGGAAGTCATTGTAAAGTGGTTATCAGCGCTTTATTTTCTCCTGTACAGGCGATTTAGGCTATGATAAACTTGCATTGGCACGATGATATGAACAAAAGTCCTCACATACCTACTATAGCCCTACACGTCACTTAAACAATGCATAGACCAAGCAAGACCACATCAGCACACTTTCGTCGATGTCGAGTTATAATTCTTTGCCACTGTCGACTGCGCATGCGCAGTGCCAATCTTTTTCCCAGACAAGTCACTTTCATTTTGGGAATTATTACTCGTGGAAGCAACCTTTCCGTGTATTTTACACTGAAACAGACGAACGACCCGCCTCTTGAAGAAAGAGAGGCGAGCAGTGTAGATGAAGAAATTGACAGAATAGTTTATAATACTGACGCTGGTCATGAACCTGTTGACCTCCAACCAGTCTTTGATCTCTTGCAGCGTGTACCCCTCAAAGTTGGTAGATTCGACGTAAAACCAGATCCCCCAGGCAAAGCAAAAAGGGATCGTAAGGGCTAAAAACACAGAGGAAACAGCCAAAAGATTCAAGGCAATCCTAACGTCCTGCTTCCAGCTTTTCCTTCCACCCCTGATTTGTTGTCTGCCTTTGCTCGTTCTGGCAATTCCAATGATGATAAATGTATTAAATACGGCCAGGATTACACAAGGGATGAAATATGTTGACGCCATTGAATGGAAGGAGAAATATGACGACATCCAAGGGGACTTTGAGGAATCTGGTAAGCAGACGTCAAATCCATGCTGTTTGTAAACATCGTAGATGAACGGAATGGGGAACCACGAAATCACGCTTACTATCGTTAGTATCGCGAGAATATTCCGTCGTCTGCCAACTGTCACCCATTTGACGGCTCGTAAAGGAAAGCAGACGACTAGGAAACGTTCGATTGTAAACAAAACCAGAATCCATGAGCTGATGAAGGCACAATGTAACCAAACGTAACGCACGAAGATGCATACACTGCGATTGGCAGTTGGGATGTTGATCCAAAAACGGTTATTGGTGGCGTATTTGAGACCAACGTACAACCATTCGAGCACGCCGTTGAATAGGAGATTCCCTGTGTCTGATAAGGCGAGGTAGAACAAGTAATGGATGGAGGCTTGGTCCCACTTTCTGTAGTGCAGGAATATCCCAGTGCTTAACAAGTTACCTAAAATTCCAATGACGATGACGATAGGACTGACGTAAGCACGGAAGAAATACATTCCTTGTGTGAACGAGCCTGGAGACGAGGTTGTGATGTTTTCATCATGAACCAAACCTGACACATTGTCTGCACGATTAGTAAAGTTTGAAGTATTAAACATGTCGTTGAAAATTGGTGCATTTCTAAAATTGACGTCTGGCTCCTTTGCCATCTTAACAGTAGTCAAGTTGAAATATTTCCCGCTAACATCTACCAATGACCACATACTGATGTCGTTCATGCATCGAGCCTGTAAAAGAAGAAAAAATACATTTTAGTGTGGGATGAATTAATGCATAACTTAATTACGACGAAGTAACCTTTCGAACTGGGCTCCTTGTTCAAAACACTATTGCTGTTGTTTTGACGTTATCTCTAACGTGGTGTTCACTGCAATGGGCTTACTGATGGAGATAACGTCAATTAGTAGCACTTAACGTCACGTTAGTGACAAATGCTGTTTTTGACACTAAGTCCCTGAGCAAGCCATTCCGGCCTTCATGTTAACAATAACCAGATGAGATGGCGTGGACGGATATAGATGCGAAGGATTTGGTCCAACATGGTAGGCCATACTCCTCTCGCGCGGTCTTTGGCATCGGCTGAAGCCTCTTCACGTGGCGTAGAAGATATTTGCCAGGAACCACTGGCGAGGGCGAGTTTAGCTTCCAGATAAATATTGGATATAAATAGGTGTAAAGATGTTAAATGCTGTGGTTTTCGTAAGGGAACTCATAAACAAAGTTAACAGAGATATTTTTATTCATGAAGACTAAGACCTTCCCCACACGTTCTCTTTTACTTTACCTGAACCATAAACTAGACTAGAGGTACATTATAGTCCCTGCTGACAGGTCGGGAGATACGTTTATGATTAATATGTATTTGCTGTTGCTCTACACGATGTTTTGGTTTAGAATATGTACGAATCTTTAGGTGAAGTCTTTAGTGAGCTAGTATATTACCCGCCAAAGATGTCTTACATACTGAACGTGAAACCTGAGTTCTGATAAGAGATCTGGGTGTCAAAAATACTTATTATCATTTTATTCTTTGTTTGTTGTTGCTAAAAACAGTACATGAATTTTCTGTACATGTAAATTTAAAAGTGAAGACTCAGGTCGACTGTACAGTTAGTTCGAAGCTTATGCCAGCAATTAAAGCCGATAACATCATAGAGGTGGTTCCATATTAGGCCTATAATACATCGTTGTTTTCGTATCTCAAAGAAAGAACAATGAGCATGACGGTGGTAATAGCGGGGTTTTGCAAATCTGACGAAACACGAAGTACATTTACGAAGTACGAAATACGAAATTCAACTACATTTCCAGGACCTTCTGGAGATGGTTGCTACCCGTTGTCCCTGCTGCCGGTGCGTCTTTTAGCATATCATTTAAGACCGAGTGAGTTATGGTGCATCTTGAATTGTTAAATTTCGACTTCGTCGATACGAAAGATCAAAGTTTAATATACATTGTAACTCTATCGGTCTAACGTCATACGCTAAAACACGCTGTTGCAGCAGCCGATATTTGTGGTACCAACCATCTCCTGAAATACATGACGTCATGGAAGTGAAGTCCAATTCCGTACTTCGTGTTTCGTCAGATTTGCGAAACCTCCCTAATGCCAATCAACCAACATACACGAACACCCACGGTTGGTGTTAGCGTATTTCAAATGAGCCTTCAACTTTTTGTGCCTATTTTGGAATACACTTGTGGTTGACAATCGAAGACAACAGTACACCTCGCGACAATCCCAAATGGGTATACATGTACTTGGGTATACTTACAGTGTCATCATTTGTATTCCGTCACAAACCTTCGTAACTTTCCACTGTAGTGTCTTCTTTCTCTCGTGGTTCGCCGTCACTGTGCAGAAAATTTTATCTCTCGGCTTAATCCCCCGCCCGTATCACGATTACTGCCGACAAAGAACACACTAATGATCTTGTCAAGTTCATTCCGATAATCCAGTTAATCAACTGACCAGAGGTCCTGTCTCCAACTTTAGCCAATCGCTGCGTTTACCGTCCGTAAACAAAGCAATCTTTACGCAACACGGTCATTTCGAGCACGCAATATCCTTGTATAGATTTTCCAGCGATGAAATCAGGACAGCAAGGTCTCAGAAACACCTTGTACTAGTGAAATCTCAAGGAATGCCGCTTAAAAAGCGTAAAGAACTTCTCAATCAACCGGCAGTGTAACTGATAACTGACCCTTTACTCCTCAGGAAATGGAAAGAAATCAGTAGCAAGTTGCAATATACACGTTATAACGTTGGTACGACAAGTACCTCTCATCCCTTGCAGCACATGACGTCAACTCTCCTGAGAAGCCACCTAACCAGGACAACTTCCAAGAACGCCGATTTTGCTGAGAAACCAAGGTAACGTCAACTACTGTGGACCAGAGTTATTGTGTAGTTGCAACATGATCTATAGCGTTGGTCTGTGATATATAGAAGTGCCACCTGTGAGGCAATGTCTTCGCTTATGATTGGAAAACAAATAACGTGGTTTCTCTTTGAGTGGAACGAGATGATATACGGCCAGTGTTGAAGTAAGCCTACAGTCAGCTGTGATGAGAATCTAGACGCTGTACAAATCCTGTCTGTATAAATCTATGCATGATAGTATGATAGATATACATATCGATGGGGAGATCTTTTGGCTAACTCTTCGAGGGGAAGGACAGAAAGGGAGTCATTTTATGAATAAAAATGTTTTTATTAAATGTTTTTTATGAATAAAAATGTTTTTATTAAAAGTTGTCTGCCTACAGGTACCGTATGCCGAAGCAGCCAATGAAAAGCGCGTTAATTGGTCGCTCTCTTTAACAAAAGAACAATCAATGGTTTTCAACCAATCAAAACATTTTGCCATCGGCTGTCGATCACGTGATTACGGGCAAGATGCGCTACTGATAAAGTCTGGCAACATCTATCTTTGACCTAATGGAATGCGGAAGCTAGGAAATTGATCGTTGGATTTTCCACGGACCTTTAATCACACGCGGCTATTGAATGACCGGTGGACAACNTATATAATCGTAAAAAATACAAGGTCAGTAAGGCTCATCTGCCTAATCTTGACCCATGATCTGCCAAGCCAATAGTAGGCCTACCGGATCATGGATCCAGTGAGACAACCTTTGCTATTACACCGTCTTTCGACGATCTGCAGCTGACTGTGGCCTTGTTCTTTGGTTCCTGATGGATGGCCATCGACAAGAAGGAAGTCATTGTAAAGTGGTTATCAGCGCTTTATTTTCTCCTGTACAGGCGATTTAGGCTATGATAAACTTGCATTGGCACGATGATATGAACAAAAGTCCTCACATACCTACTATAGCCCTACACGTCACTTAAACAATGCATAGACCAAGCAAGACCACATCAGCACACTTTCGTCGATGTCGAGTTATAATTCTTTGCCACTGTCGACTGCGCATGCGCAGTGCCAATCTTTTTCCCAGACAAGTCACTTTCATTTTGGGAATTATTACTCGTGGAAGCAACCTTTCCGTGTATTTTACACTGAAACAGACGAACGACCCGCCTCTTGAAGAAAGAGAGGCGAGCAGTGTAGATGAAGAAATTGACAGAATAGTTTATAATACTGACGCTGGTCATGAACCTGTTGACCTCCAACCAGTCTTTGATCTCTTGCAGCGTGTACCCCTCAAAGTTGGTAGATTCGACGTAAAACCAGATCCCCCAGGCAAGACAAAAAGGGATCGTAAGGGCTAAAAACACAGAGGAAACAGCCAAAAGATTCAAGGCAATCCTAACGTCCTGCTTCCAGCTTTTTCTTCCACCCCTGATTTGTTGTCTGCCTTTGCTCGTTCTGGCGATTCCAATGATGATAAATGTATTAAATACGGCCAGGAGTACACAAGGGATGAAATATGTTGACGCCATGGAATGGAAGGAGAAATATGACGACAGCCAAGGTGATTTTGAGGAGTCTGGTAAGCAGACGTCAAATCCATGCTGTTTGTAAACATCGTAAATGAACGGAATGGGAAACCACGAAATCACGCTTACTATCGTTAGTATCGCGAGAATATTCCGTCGTCTGCCAACTGTCACCCATTTGACGGCTCGTAAAGGAAAGCAGACGACTAGGAAACGTTCGATTGTAAACAAAACCAGAATCCATGAGCTGATGAAGGCACAATGTAACCAAACGTAACGCACGAAGATGCATACACTGCGATTGGCAGTTGGGATGTTCATCCAGAAACGGTTGTTGGTGGCGTATTTGAGACCAACGTACAACCATTCGAGCACACCGTTGAATAGGAGATTCCCTGTGTCTGATAAGGCGAGATAGAACAAGTAATGGATGGAGGCTTGGTCCCACTTTCTGTAGTGCATGAATATCCCAGTGCTTAACAAGTTACCCAAAATTCCAATGACGATGATGATAGGACTGACGTAAGCACGGAAGAAATACATTCCTTGTGTGAACGAGCCTGGAGATGAGGTTGTGATGTTTTCATCATGAACCAAACCTGACACATTGTCTGCACGATTAGTAAAGTTTGAAGTATTAAACATGTCGTTGAAAATTGGTACATTTCTAAAATTGACGTCTGGCTCCTTTGCCATCTTGACAGTAGTCAAGTTGAAGTATTTCCCGCTAACATCTACCAATGACCACATACTGATGTCGTTCATGCACCGAGCCTGTGAAAGAAGAAAAAATACATTTTAGTGTGGGATGAATTAATGCATAACTTAATTACGACAAAGTAACCTTTCGAACTGGGCTCCTTGTTCAAAACACTATTGGTGCTGTTTTGACGTTATCTCTAACGTGGTGTTCACGGTGACTTCCCAGTTCGCCCAATCCCATTTCGCCCATTCCCATTTCGCCCAAATTTTTTCCCCGTTTCGCCCTCTGCCATCTCGCCCCTTACCCGTTTTGCCCTTTACCATTTTGCCCCATTGCCGCCTCGCCCAATTATCTTTTCGCCCACTTACCATTTCGCCCTTTTGCCAATTCACCCTTTGCCGATTCGCCCAATGCCATCTCGCCCCATAACCATTTCGCCCCTTCACCAATTCGCCCAATGCCATTTTGCCCATTCATCATCTCGCCTCTTTACCATTACCAAACACAAAATGGCGATTGGGCGAAATGGGAAGGGGCCATGTGGGAAAAGGGTGAAATGGTCATTGGGCGAAATGGGAAAGTTGGGCGAGATGGCTTTGGGGCGAAATGAAAAATGGGCGAAAATAAAATTGGGCAAAATGGCAAAAGGGCAAGACAGATATTGGGCAAAATGGGAAGAGGGCGAAGTGGGAAAGGGTGAGAAAAGAATGGGCGAAACGGGAAAAAATTTGGGCGAAATGGCAATGGGCGAAATGGGATTGGGCGAACTGGGAATAAACCGGTGTTCACTGCAATGGGCTTACTGATGGAGATAACGTCAATTAGTAGCAGTTAACGTCACGTTAGTGACAAATGCTGTTTTTGACACCAAGTCCCTGAGCAAGCCATTCCGGCCTTCATGTTAACGATAACCAGATGAGATGGGGTGGACGGATATAGATGCGAAGGATTTGGTCCAACATGGTAGGCCATACTCCTCTCGCGCGGTCTTTGGCATCGGCTGAAGCCTCTTTACGTGGCGTAGAAGATATTTGCCAGGAACCGCTGGCGAGGGCGAGTTTAGCTTCCAGATAAATATTGGATAAAAATAGGTGTAAAGATGTTAAATGCTGTGGTTTTCGTAAGGGAACTCATAAACAAAGTTAACAGAGATATTTTTATTCATGAAGACTAAGACCTTCCCCACACGTTCTCTTTTACTTTACCTGAACCATAAACTAGACTCGAGGTAGGCCTATAGTCCCTGCTGACAGGTCGGGAGATACGTTTATGATTAATATGTATTTGCTGTTGCTCTACACGATGTTTTGGTTTAGAATATGTACGAATCTTTAGGTAAAGTCTTTAGCTAGTATACTATTACCCGCCAAAGATGTCTTACATACTGAACGTGAAACCTGACTTCTGATAAGAGATCTGGGTGTCAAAAATACTTATTACCATTTCATTCTCTGTTTGTTGTTGCTAAAAACAGTACACAGTGAATATACTGTACATGTAAATTTAAAAGTGAAGCCTCAGGACGACTGTACAGTTCCAAGCTTACATGTATACCAGCAATTAAAGCCGATAACATCATAGAGGTGGTTCCATAGTAGGCCTATAATACATGTACCAAGTAAGTGATATCGTTGTTTTCGTATCTCAAAGAAAGAACAATTGTGCACGACGGTGGTAATAGCGAGGTTTCGCAAATCTGACGAAACAAATGGGTATACATGTACTTGGGTATACTTACAGTGTCATCATTTGTATTACGTCACAAACCTTCGTAACTTTCCACTGTAGTGTCTTCTTTCTCTCGTGGTTCGCCGTCACTGAGCAGAAAATTTTATCTCTCGGCTTAATCCCCCGTCCATATCACGATTACTGCCGACAGAGAACACATTAATGATCTTGTCAAGTTCATTCCGATAATCCAGTTAATCAACTGACCCGAGGTCCTGTCTCCAACTTTTATAGCCAATCGCTGAGTTTACCGTCCGTAAACAAGGCAATCTTTACGCAACACGGTCATTTCAAGCACGTATTATCCTTGTATAGATTTTCCAGCGATGAAATCAGGACAGCAAAAGGTCTCAGAAACACCTTGTACTATAGTGAAATCTCAAGGAATGCCGCTTAAAAAGCGTAAAGAACTTCTCAATCAACTGGCAGTGTAACTGATAACTGACCCTTTACTCCTCAGGAAATGGAAAGAAATCAGTAGCGAGTTGTAATATACATGTACACGTTATAACGTTGGTACGACAAGTACCTCTCATCCCTTGCAGCACATGACGTCAACTCTCCTGAGAAGCCACCTAACCAGGACAACTTCCAAGAACGCCGATTTTGCTGAGAAACCAAGGTAACGTCAACTACTGTGGACCAGAGTTATTGTGTAGTTGCAACATGATCTATAGCGTTGGTCTGTGATATATAGAAGTGCCACCTGTGATGCAATGTCTTCGCTTATGATTGGAAAACAAATAACGTGGTTTCTCTTTGAGTGGAACGAGATGATATACGGCCAGTGTTGAAGTAAGCCTACAGTCAGCTGTGATGAAAATAGACGCTGTACAAATCCTGTCTGTATAAATCTATGCATGATAGTTTGATAGATATACATATCGATGGGGAGATCTTTTGGCTAACTCTGCGAGGAGAAGGACAGAAAGGGAGTCATTTTATGAATAAGAATGTTTTTATTAGATGTTTTTTATGAATAAAAATGTTTTTATTAAAAGTTGTCTGCCTACAGGTATGCCGAAGCAGCCAATGAAAAGCGCGTTGATTGGTCGCTCTCTTTAACAAAAGAACAATCAATGGTTTTTAACCAATCAAAACATTTTGCCATCGGCTGCCGATCACGTGATTACGGACGAGATGCCCTACTATTATCAATTGGCCTATTTCATCCTACCGGTGAGATCGAGAACCAATCGACGTTATCTTGGAGAAAAAACGTTGTCCGTGCTCTCTCTCACCAAATGATAATATGACTAACATATGTACATACCGGTTAAAATGTAAATTGAACTTGAATACATGTATGGACAAATTGCGGCAGCTGATTTGAGCACCAGTTTGAAACCTATTCACAAAGCTACGAAACGACGGCTCGCTATCAGGGTTTAACCAGCAGCACGCCAGTTGTTGTCAATCAGGAAGACGACAGTGTGTCAATGAATATAAGAAGAACTTCTTGGCGTCTACAACAATGTAATAGTCTTCGGTCCGAGCAGGTGGAGCACCGATTCGTCGTGCCTTGCAAGACAGCTACAACGGGCATCGAGTCCGCGCCAACACACGAGTCCACCTCACGGCTTCAACGTGAACAACCTTATGTCTGCACCACAGCACACCACCAAACGATTGCCGCGAACAGAGCATTTAGGCCACCAGCTGTCTTTCCACGGACATTGTTCCACGTGCACACGATACAGGAGCATGAATCTCTCATCAGAATCAAAGTCAAGTTGGTATGCACAAAGTTCTGATGGTCCATTCTTGTGTTTTTGCAACCCCACCACGAACACCTCGCCAAGACTCCCGGAACAAATGTCAGAACATCGGAACTCCGGTTGTTGGTGAGGGACTGTAATCGCATCGCCACCACCGAAACCTTGCCATGGATGCGTCGTGATGCCGTCGGCAAAGACGGAGGAGGTGATGAGGTTTCCAGTCAGATTGCACAGGGTAAGGTTCTCCCCGTGGCAACCGATTTGTATTTCGTGAAGAACATCACCCTTGGAATCAATGACGTGCACAAGATGATGAGGAACACGGCCGCTCGTCACCAGGAACTGCCCACGGATGTCCACCACCACCTGGACCAGCCATTTCATCTTGTCACTGGGGATTTCGACAGGGATGTTACGGACCTTGCCAGTCTTCACGGAAACGATTCGAAGGATCGGAGAAGAGCGACTCAGCAAAACCAACTGGTTCTCATCCACTGCTGCCACATCAACAAGCGGATCATTTCCAGTTATTGGAATTCTGAACTTGTGGTCGGTTTCATTCTTTGGACCAACAAACCACATATACAACTTGAACGGAGCGCCAGGAGTGTTGCCATCGGTATTCGACACGAGAGTTCCACAGCACACAGCCAAACATTTCGCTGTCAACACAACACCTAAAACCACTGCATTGTGAAACCGCGGGGGGAGCCTCATGTTTTCGTCTTGTGTGGTTCGAGAGAACACCCCACCGGACGTCATGAATTCGTCACTCAAGGCAAACTCTTTTGCTTTCGTTGCTGTTACGTCATTCATCTCCTGTGTCAGGTCCTTTGGGAGCACCCAACGAACAGATAAATCCTCAAGTCGTTTGCTTTCTTTTTCGATCTCAGCAAGTAGTTTGGATCGCAGGACCTTTTTCTGCATCAGCTTCTCTGCAAGTTTTATGGCCGTCTGGAGTGCTACCAGTTTTTCTATGACCTCCAACTGTATAAAGTCGACGTCATTCAATTGGCGCTGCCAGGCTTCATTCAAATTACAAATTATTTTGTCTCTCACCTTCAGGAGTCGAGGGTTCAGAACATCCGGCGAATTTCTTGCAAGGGTCTGGGTTATTTCATGACTTAGTCGGTCTGTCTCTCCTTTTCCATATCCCTTCACACTCTCCAACCAGTTGTAATTCTCATTAAGAAACATTACCTCATTATTGGCAATGCCCATCTTTGCGTGGAGCTTTTCTCGACCATTCGTGACTGCTGCTTGATAAACCTGGACATCATGATTCGAATGCTCGGAGCGTCGACACTCAACACAAATCGCAAGATTACAAGTTTTACAGAAGTGTCGCCGCGATTTTCTGTGGCTCTCACAGACGCTTGTAACCTCGTGGTTTAAAGTTTCTGCTTGGTCGGGATGGCTGCTACCGCATTTGTCGCATAGAAGCATTCCGTCGCATGTCGAACAAATCGAGGACGCAGGGGTCGCAACCAGACTACTTTCTTTGCAGTTTTCACAAACATTATCATCAGGCTGGCCAATGTCAGTCAGAAAGCTGTAACGGTCCCGCCTCGTGGATATGGCTGTGTTTCGAATGTCAATGATATTGGCGATCGGTCGATTGGTTTCGAGACCATCCGGTCCATTAGTCGGCATATCACATCTTCGTCGGCAATTGGGGCAAGGGAAAGTGCTACCTGGTCCACCACCTCTGGCCCTTACGTACCCCATCAGACAAGCTTTGCAAAACGTATGGTTACATGGCCCAGCAACCTTTGGGACATCGAATACGTCAAGGCATATGGAACATTGTAGTTCTCTTTCCAAACGTTCTTCTAAATCATCTGGTGTCGCTGTCGCCATCTTTACGTCTGAAAAGAAAGGATGATAGTCATTGGACGAGGTACGTGCACAGTCAGTCACACTTTGTGGGTATCTATAGACTTCAATACCCCAAATCAATATTGACCTATAAATTACTGAATACGACATCTACCTGAATAGAAGGTATATAGGACACTTGTAAAACCAGGAACAGAATGTGTTCCTAAATGGCACAGTGTGTATGTCCATATTCGCTATCAACAAGATAGCCTATAATGTCAAGGTATAGTTGCTTGAACGAGTATACGCTATGATAAAGGACCTGCTTCAGTTTTTGCTCCCCTCATATCATGAACCACTTCTACTGAAAGCAATCCCGGCCCCTTACGCCCTTCTTGCCGTAGACTGCAAATGAGATCACCTGCATCCCCCGCCCATCCGCCTATCACAATGATGACGGCAAAGTCTGGTCCAATATGAACCGAGGAAGTCGACCTGGCTATAGACTGAAATCGCTGATGGTGAGTGTCAAAACAACTACCAGGGTACCTTCTAAGTGTAAAAAAACTACCACTATACCAGGTCATTGACTTCTGGGATTTCAACTACTGTAGAAAGTGCCTGACGAAGACCCCGGTTGGGGTCGAAAATTTGCAAAATTCGGAGACGACTTTTGTTTACTACCAGGATACCTTCGATACTGATAGAAACTGGAACAGTGGGTTAGAGTAGCTAGCTCAGGATACCCAAATCACCTGCCTACCCCAGGGACCTGTCCGTTATAGGTGACCAAATCACCTCACGATCCACAAGTCCGAATATACGGAAGCTTTGTCTGTCACAAAGAGATCAAGAACGGCGTCCGTTGGAAAAGGACCAATAGATGGTTGACCCCAGAAAAACAGCTCCCTGTAATACGGCATATGTATGTATTATACATACGTACCTGCAAACGGCGCTGAGGGAGGCAAAATGATGATGATTAGGCCTAAGGTGGTGACGTAGTTCCGCAGGTAAATCGGACTGTCCGAGGTGGAATAACCCGGCGCATACCACTGACTGGTATTCAATCGCAATTGAGGACACAAAGATAAACTCACCACAGGTGTATCAACTCTGCCAATTTTTGTCAAATAACACGTCCCCCTTCTCCTTCGGACAGGAAGGAACCCGACATGGACTGATCCATCAGAATTTGTCAATGGTGGAGAGTGGTTTGCATATTCATGAACTACCTAATCCTTTGGTAAATCACAATAGTTTCGAAAGTGAACAAGAATGCGCTGGGAAGTCCGAAATGTACAGTCCGGACATCATTGTTCGTCACTGTGAACCAGTGAAGCATGACATGGTGATAAGCGTGGGGAAATGTTTGGTTGTACCACAACTCAAATTCTGGCTGTGTGCACCTACATGCAATGTTGCAATGTAGACCTATTCTATTCACACTACATATTTGCACGGTTCTGTAAACATGTACGTATACAATCGTCTACGAAATAAACGTATAGATATCTCCATTCTGGTAATATGAGTTTTCGCAACGGCTCGGAAAGGCCTAGAAATCCTTTTGATCCGCTGTTAAAGCACACTCGAAACAATACCATACTTGAATCATCGCTGCCAAACGTTGTCGTTCGCCTGTTTGCCGCGAAAACTCACTCGCAACGTCACTATTGTGGGAGCGATCGCTCCCACAAACTGTGCTGAAAACCACACTGTGACACTGATCACCTCAGTATGTCAGGTGTAGCAGTAAAAAGTGTCCCCCTGTAAAAAGTGTCCACTTCTATTGTTGAATGACGGAATAAGCGGCATGCGTATAGAAACCAATTGTCAGAGATTAGAATGTAACAATAGGGTCTTTTGTTCCCCGGACAGTTTTTCCTATGACATTCTTTCCCTTCACACCTGGGCCAATCATCAACGACTGGTTGGGCCGGGTGGTTGGGTTATCAAAATCATAGTTACAAACCTTATTCTCAGATGGCGCGTCCTTGAAGCCGATGACATACCATTGCACCGGTTAGTTAATATCAACTCAAAATGATGGCCCACAGTGGTCGGTTGCCAATGATGACGTCATAGGGAATTCCCGCCTTGTCCAAGAAGGTGAAAGTCACGTGATGCGTTACCATTGACCATCTGATTGTTTCACCATCAGGATACATTCAACGCTTTCGACTGAAGCCAATCAATGCCATCTGTTATACATGACGCAAATGATGCCTAAATTCGTCCGGGGATTCTGCGCACGTCAGGTGAACCAAGTGGCGGCGTACATCACTCGCGATCGGCATTCGATGATTTGTGGTTAGAGAGAACACTAGGATTATGGCTAATCTTTGGAGAATACAAATATTTTTATGGGAACTTTTATATCTTTTGTCAAAAATTGCCTACATCACGGGAATATCAAATTCTGGGTGAGTAGAACCCTTGCCTTAAAAAAAACAATTCGCTTGTGCCATTCTCCTTTTTCGTTTCATATCCGTAGATAAAAGTAAATGTACTCTCTGACAATACGTTCGACGCATTTATTTCAAGCCTGTGCCATGAGGCACTATTAAGAAAATTAAAGGAGTTTTGAAGATATCGTTTAGAATGACGGGCGTAACATGTGTTCTATCATATAATTGTTGTTAAAAATACGGTCCTCACAAAAACGTACTGCCCCCATGCTTGAGTTTAGGCAAAACCTAACAAGTCACATTTTGGTCAAATTTGAGTTGATACCATTTTGGACTCACTAGGTTGGTCCCATCTTCTAAAAGCATATTTGTCAATACTGAAAAAAATGACTTGCTACTTCATGGGATGCCCCACAAACCTAGTCGGCACCTGCAGGAGCGGCGGCTGATCGACGTGATATGCCCGTGCTACCGCAAAACTGGCTGACCAAACTGAAGTTACCCAGCCCCGATCAGGGAATATCGTACTTGGTGTATCGGCAGTCTCCCTCAGAGGGTATGGAGGAGGAGGGGACTATTTTGAATGTTTCTTGGCCAAACACTGATGACACTTGCCTCACGCGCGTATATTACAGGAAAAAAACAAAAGCACTGGCTCAGAGCTCGGTCTATCCTGCCTAATCTGTTCATCTCCATCATCATGACTTATGACTTTGCTGGAAGAGGAAAGAGTGTTGGCTTATCAGCTGACGACCCTGTGCAATGTAAAGATTGGAAAGGTATTCAAGTAGGCCTATCACCCCTCGGGTATGTTTGTTTCTACTCGTTTCTACTCGCCATTTGAGTTTTTGAGCAAACTTTTCACATGCTGGGAAATACAACAGCTATTAGAAGTCTATTACTTGAAGTCTGTGACTTGAAAAAGATGACTTGAAAAGACTCCACGAAGTCATTACAAATTACACCAAAAAGGAAACCAGTTCACCAGTAACAACACACTAGCTAGTCTCGATTACACACGCAAAACCTGTTGACCGGCAGCACCAGTTCACCGGTAACATCGATTACACACTCCGCGAAAGCGGTTAACTGATGACTACGCACATTTGCTAAACCCCATTACAGCACTGAACGAAACCAGTTCAACGTTAAACACAAATGCAAAACCCGATTGCACACTTTGCAAAGCCAGTTCAAAGCCAACACAAAACCACCCGGATTTCGATTGTACCATCACTATCAGTGAAACTCTTCAAATATGCAGTCAAGTGGTGTTCCAGCTCAGGACCCATGTTCCCGAAGCCGTCGTAAGGTCAACGATGTCGTTACGCTATGCATTTTTGCAGTTTTAACGACATCGTTAACCTAACGCTTCGGGAACATGGGCCCAGATCTGACATCTGATCCTCACCAGTCTTTCTGGCCTGACGCCCATCTAGCCCGGTTTGAATCCATCGCATTTCCCGCTTCTGAGAAGCCCAGAGCCTCAGCCAATCATCGGTGTGCGAAGGCTAATCGACGTGCCAATCAAAATCCGTGTTACAAATGTTGAATCCATCACATTTCCCGCTTCTGAGAAGCCCAGAGCCTCAGCCAATCATCGGTGTGCGAAGGCTAATCGACGTGCCAATCAAAATCCGTGCAAATGTGTGCGCGAAGAAGAGAAAGTGCCGAACGGCGATTTGGTTCGCGAGTTCGGATTGGCTCGGAGGCGGGGTCAAGTAGGGGGCAGATTCATTTATAATTTATAAGTTAATGCAAAAGATGACATGATTGGCCTTGTTTGGACAAGATGAGATCTGAAAGCTTGAACTCAAATTGAACCACATTTACAACATCATGAATATATAACATATACATGTATATTCATGATAACATGAACTTTCAGCGAAACTCTTCAAATATGCAGTCAATCAAGTGGTGTTCCGACTCAGATTTGAAAGCTTGAACTCAAATTGAACCATGTTTACAACATCATGAATACATAACATACATATTTATGATAACATCATGAATATACATGTATAACATACATGTATATATTCATGACAACATTGAGGGCCGATTTCATAAGAGGGGCCGATTTCACAAAGGGTGTTTAAGACTTAGACGCGTGTAACTTCATTAAAAGCACGCACTCCACCATGCATATGACGAAGTTACACGAGGTCTTAAACACCCTTTGTGAAATCGGCCCAGTGTGTTTAAACTTGGAGGAATTATACTGATTATACAGTATAATTCCTCCAAGGTTTAAAGGACCACAGTATTGCTTCCCAATCCTGCGTAACACCTACCCGTGTTAAGGGGAGACCTCTATTAACGACTTGGTAAACTACCGCATGCATGTCTCGCGCAGCCAGCCGTTTCGTTCCGCAGTACTGCTACACAAATTTGTTCGATCTCCAGCGGGTGGGTGACCGAGACTGTAATCGTACATTCTCCAACACCGGGGCGAAAGGCTTAACTACAGTATTGGAGCATGGTGCCGGTGGCGCCGGCTGTCAGAAAGATGCAATACAGTGGTCCTTTAAGACACAGACGCGTGTAACTTCACTAAATGCACGCAATTCCACCATGCATTTGACGAAGTTACACGCGTCTACTGACACCCTTTGTGAAATCGGCCCTGAATATAAAAGTTTCGTTTCAAGTGGGCCTATTCTGTACCTGTTGCACTGGTTTTCTATACAAACACATCATAGGATGTTTTTTCATTCCACTGCATGCATACCTGGTAAAACCGAGTCGACGTACCGAGTGAACCCATTGAAATCAGGTCCAAATCAAACATCCTAATGCAAACTTTGACGCTTGGTGGTGTTCGTTCGTACCACGCCACAACACCACCGTTTGGCCCTATAGGGGTGAAATTCGCCTTGTAGGGTCTACATTTTGAAAGAAAATTATTAGGTGTGCTGGGCCACCTCCGAGTGCCCAAGTCAAATCCTTTAGGGCGATATTTGTTGGATTCCCAGCACCTCGGGTAGCAGGTACATGTAGCTCCACCGCTTCAACTTCTGCTATTGGGGAGTTTAAGAAATCTAACGATAAACGTTAACTTTACGACAATGGGGAGGTTTCGAAATCAAACGATAAACCAAAATATTACGACAACGTTATTTTTCATACTACTACACATTGCCCAGATTTTGCATTGCATTTTCGGTACAAAAATAAAGTTGTCGTTAACGTATACGTTTATCGTTTGATTTCGAAACCATGTTATTTTTTGTACCGAAAATGCAATATATAATCTGGTGAATTCGCAGTATGAAAAATAACGTTGTCGTAAAGTTTACGTTTATCGTTTGATTTCTTAAACTCCCTATTGTTATAACGCGTACATTTTAAATCATTCTCATCACCATCCTGATCGCTTTCCACTGAAATTACAACAAAAGCTAATAGCTTACTTTGCAAACTATTCTTCGCCGTTATACCACCGACAAGCCTTAGGTTTTTAACACGACAAATGAAAAGGAAGCAAAACCAAAACCGTCCACTGGCTGATGTATCATAAATCTTTCTTATTATCAGTATTCATGGTATTCAAAGCCGAAGAGGAACGGTCTATCCGGAAGGATAGAACGTCGATAATGACCGGCTGATGGATCGCGGAGACTTTGATGTGACCAGCTTCCTTCCACTCATCAGATATTATTATTCCTAACAAATACCTCAATATCTTGACCCGGCTAGGGTGGCCATCGTTATGAGGGGCGAAGCTGATTGTATCTAGAATTGAAGGCATGTCATGTGAAGTTCATAACGAACGAAACCCAAGTCTCCAAAGAAACCTTTCCGCATGGAGAACTCAAGAAGCAGCTCATTCTGCGCATCACTTACATTGTATCCTTCCAGTCAGGTTGGGAATACAAATTGCGACTCGGTCGGGAAAAGAACCTTGAACCTGACCCTCAAACGAGCCACGCGCTCCCCAGCGATTCTCGCATAGGTTGCATTGTGAGGTTTTCTCCGATAAAAAGTCTCATGGCGTTCTAACTGCGATGTCCGAAACCGGATACCGTTGTAGCATAAGAGAACCAAACGATTCCTTTGTTGTCAGAAATCATATCCGTCAAAATGCAGTCATTCACGTCACGTGAAAGGTCCTCTTGTACGTACATGTTGCGCACCTTGTGCACATGTACGTACATGTACACCCCTCCGCATTAATTTATCTACACCTCATTTTTTTAAATATCTTGTGAACAAATTGACCAAATTTGATCGGGTTTGTGTTATATGAAATTTCCATGCCTTGGTCAAATAATTCCAGCGGTTTTGAGTGATTGCTTTTACGCCAACATTATGTAACCAGCTGTCAAAAAAAGGCTACAAAATCAACATTTTTTATCTTGTGTGAAAATCTTCTGATTTCTGCATTACATTTTGAAAACACTCATAAGAAATAGTCCTGTTAAAGTTCCATTCGGGAAATCATAACAGTTTTTGAGAAAAACGGTTTTTCCCCAGAAACTTTGCCGTGACCTGATTGCAATGGTTGACACAGCCCCTNAATATGCAGTCAATCAAGTGGTGTTCCGACTCAGATTTGAAAGCTTGAACTCAAATTGAACCATGTTTACAACATCATGAATACATAACATACATATTTATGATAACATCATGAATATACATGTATACAAAAATAGATAAGCGAGCGGTGTAATATATATATTCATGACAACATTGAGGGCCGATTTCATAACAGGGGGCCGATTTCACAAAGGGTGTTTAAGACGTAGACGCGTGTGTAACTTCACTAAATGCACGCAGTCTTCCACCACGGCATGCATTTGACGAAGTTACACGCGTTTAGGTCTTAAACACCCTTTGTGAAATCGGCCCAGGGTGTTTAAGACATAGACGCGTGTAACTTCACTAAATGCACGCAATTCCACCATGCATTTGACGAAGTTACACGCGTCTAACACCCTTTGTGAAATCGGCCCTGAATATAAACGTTTCGTTTCAAGTGGGCCTATATTCTGTACCTGTTGCACTGGTTATCTATACAAACACATCGGGCCGAATTCACCAAGGGTGATCATCGCGCGATTAAGACTTAGACGCGTCTACCTTCTTCAAAAGTATGGTGGAAGTGTGTGCATTTAGTGAAGTTACACGCGTCTAAGTCTTAATCGCGCGATGATCACCCTTGGTGAATACGACCCATCATGTTTTTTCATTCCACTGCATACCTGGTAAAACCTACTCTACGTACCCAGTGAACCCATCGAAATCGGGTCCAAATCAAACATCCTAATGCAAACTTTGACGCTAGGTAGCGTTCGTTCGTACCACGTGACAACACCACCGTAAAGTGAGTGACTTTGGCCCTAAGGGGTGAAATTCGCCCTTTAGGCCCACATTTTGAAAAAAAATTATTAGGTGTGCTGGGCCACCTCCGAGTGCCAAAGTCAAACCCTTTAGGGTGAGAAATGTTGGACTCCCAGTACCTCGGGTAGCAGGTAGCTCCACCGCTTCAACTTCTGCTATTAGGGAGTTTAAGAAATCTAACGATAAACGTTAACTTACGACAATGTTATTTTTTGTACCAAAAATGCAATATATAATCTGGTGAATTCGCAGAATAAAAAATAACGTTGTCGTAAAGTTAACGTTTATCGTTTGATTTCTTAAACTCCCTATTGTTATAACGCGTACATTTTAAATCATTCTCATCACCACCACCCTGATCGCTTTTCACTGAAATTTCAACAAAATCTTTGCATCCTATTCATCGCCGTTAAACCACCGACAAGCCTTAGGTTTTTAACACAAATGAAAAGGAAGCAAAACCGTCCACTGGCTGATGTATCATAAATCTTTCTTATTATCAGTATTCATGTTATTCAAAGCCGAAGAGGAACGGTCTATCCGGAAGGATAGAACGTCGATAATGACCGGCTGATGGATCGCGGAGACTTTGATGTGAGCAGCTTCCTTCCACTCATCAGATATTATTATTCCTAACAAATACCTCAATATCTTGACCCGGCTAGGGAGGCCATCGTTATTATATGAGGGACGAAGTTGATTGTATCTGGAATTGAAGGCATGTCATGTGAAGTTCATACAACGAACGAAACCCAAGTCTCCAAAGAAACCTTTCCGCATGGAGAACTCAAGAAGCATCTCATTCTGCGCATCACTTATCCTTCCGGTCAGGTTGGAAATACAAATTGCGACTCGATCGGGAAAAGAACCTTGAACCTGACCCTCAAACGAGCCACGCGCTCCCCAGCGATTCTCGCATAGGTTGCATTGAGAGGTTTTCTCCGATAAAAATTCTCATGGCGTTCTAACTGCGATGTTCGAAACCTGATACCGTTGTAGCATAAGAGAACCAAACGATTCCTTTGTTGTCAGAAATCATATCCGTCAAAATGCAGTCATTCACGTCACAAAAAAGTCCTCTTGTACAAATGTACATGTAGTTGTGCACCTTGTGTGCGTACTGGCGGAGTCGACGGATGATATATTTGCAGTCCAACAGTAATGCCGTTTTCAATGAGTATCATGCTCCGTTATCTAATATCAAGAGCAATTATGAGAGTGAGACCTAATATTTCTGAGTAATGCCTTGTATAATCCTTGCAAATAAAAAGTTCTCATATTTATCATCATCGCAATCAAGTAGACTACAGCCACTTATAGGCTAAACATTATGGGGTATTAAAACGCACGAGATACTGAGAAACAGAATAAGTAAACACGGTAAAGAGACGTTAGTTATATGAAGAAGTGTTAGGTTTGTGGATTATTGGCAAAAACCAGACGTAAAAGCATTTCAACAGGTACCTGACATACTGTAAACCAGCAACAGTTGAATTCTATCAGCTGCCAAATCCTTCGGCAAACTGGAATTAATCAGAACATGTTGGAGATCCTGGCTGGATTGGTTTTGAACGTTTCTTTCTGAAAAAAATCCGTGGTTGATACCGTGGAATACTGAGCCGAAGTAGGCCTACATTTTGTTCTTGCTGCACTACTACTCCAATGTTGAATGGTTGAATGGTCATCGATATTATAAGACTACCATGTACATTGTAAGTATTAAAAATGTCAAAGATGAGCAATCATCGGCTTAGCACATCCTGAGAATATCATGTTGTTAGGGCTCGCTCCCTTCGTCACCGCATACGATGACAAAGGGAGCTAGCATTAAGAACCCATGATTTAATAGCTCAGGATGATTTAGCCTCTTCTAGTGTTCCATCTTATTAGCACGACGATTGGTTTTTCTGCGTGTGGCCGTCTTTGTCGTACTTCGACATGCCATCCTTCACATCCTTCGAGAGGAAATGACACTATTTTTCACCCAACGTAATGCTCGTCACTTAAAGAAGTTCCAATCCGCCGTTGCTTAGGTACGTTATATATCTCAGAGAAGCAAAAACCACAAAATACTCGTAAATAACTCTTGGACACGTGGAATGTATGACCCTTACTAGACGCTTCGTGACCAGCTGAATTCAGTTACATAGCCCGACCAATAACACTACACGGTACCAGAACTTTTTCACTGAAGAGATACGACGACGTTGATTCATATCTTTTACGCTCTTCGCAATTACCACTGGACAAAATTCTACTTTCCACTGACAGTCTGTTTAATGCGATAACACACTACATCATCCGCAATGACTTGGTTTGTTGGCGACGAAGTCAGACAGGCAGCGGCGTTATGTGCGAATGCATCTTGACTATCGCGAGTTTTGACATCGCTACTGTCGCACGAACGTTGTGGCGTAGTCTTAGTCAATACACGTGGGGTTCGAGGCGGGATGGTGGGAACGAGGTTATAGAGGACATGGACACCATTTATATAGTCTCGGTCACCCAGCCGTTGTTTCGAATCTGGGGATCCAGTACTGCGGAACAAAACGACTGGCTGCGCGAGACTAGGACACCATTTGCTCGCCGACATATTGCGATGTTTTTGTGTTTCTTCAAGTGGTACATGTTATCCATTCCTTCAGACCAGCCTCGGAGTTGCTTGCATCCATTCTCTTTGGGATGCATACTGTTGCATCGAATTTCATCAAATATGCATATCAGCTGCACAAACAAAATAAATCAAAGCTGCTCGTCACATGTTGACAGCTTCAGGGACAGCGACCGATATGCCTATACTTCGGATGTAGCCATGCAAGGGTGTTCATGGTTGGATGTAACAGATGACGACCACTGCCGCCACTCTGACTGGTTGCTCCGCTGGTGTATCTGAATATCAATATCTGAACATCATCCCGCGACAGCTGCCTGGGCTCCCTGATAGTGGAGTGAGGGACACTGGCCAGTAGCTATCGATCACCCCTGACACCTCCGACAGTTGGCCCCGATCATTCAGATATTGGTCGGTGCCGACCACGCCAAACGAGCTGATAGAATGCATTGGATATTTTGACATCTGTCACCAGAAGGGAGCTCATTTGTGAAATTTGTTCTAATGATGTTGTTGTGTTAGTCGTTGGCTGCTAAGAAGCTAGTTTGGCATCGTTCAAGTATAGCTTTAGAGTCCGTCAGTGCCACCTTCTCGCCCAAACTTCGGTGCGAATCAGTGCACAGGCTTCGAATGAATGCGCAGTAAATACGACAAAATAACAGTAGGTTGTAAAATCAGAGAGGTCTGGCATTGCCGGTGTAACGTTTTGAGCGTTCCCCATCTGCGAGTGTTCCCCTGCTATTGTCTGACGGAATAAGCCGCGACTCGACAATGGAGGACACACAGAGAAACGTGTCGATCTATCTGCCAGTGTTTCCAGAACAATAGGGGGAACACTGACACACGGAAACACTGAAAAACTTTATACCTGGGTCCTGTTGGTTTTGGTCAGCATTGCCGACAAGAGAGCAGGCTGTTGATATCTTCGAATCGAAGTCCTGACACTGACGCTTTTGATATGAAAAATGTTAGAGGAGCTAGATACCAGTGGCTAAAGCCAGGTCTCTGTGACCTGGTGGAAACATGTACTTCAATGTCCGATCATCCATCTTCGAAGCTATTTTTTTTCTTGACACGAGTTTTACATGTAGTTACTGTTCATGGTTCATGTCAACATGTTTCATCCACTTGATGCACATGTAGGCCCACATGGCAGCATCCTGCAAACGCTGAAGGTTCGAAAATCATTAGTAGCCTAACGAAGGCCTTTTGTTTCACATCTGCTGAAGTTCATTCATATAATTGATTTTCTGTCATCCCTTCTGTTGCTTTTTCCCACCATCGACAGCTTGTGTGTTTTCACCGGCTTGTGTTTTTTTTTGAAAAAAGGTCATTGGAAATCTCACAGAGCAGGTCCTCCAATTGCAGATGAGTCGCTCCACTTTGAACATACGGAACTCGAATTCAGGTTCAGGCTTTCTCGGTGACAACTCCATCATCACTTTCGATATGATACAGCGCTAAGTCATTGACAACATGAAGGAGAGACATATTGGCCACACACGAAAACTGGCTCCGACTGCAAAACACCAACAATGGATGGTTTCAAAAGGCGAATGATCAATACGAGCGTATACATGTAGCAGACAGGACACTTTATTACAGGAGCGTTATTCCCAGACAAATACTGTGTCAGGTCCAAGCACTCGAACCTGTTTATGCAACTGAGTTGAAGAGCACATTAGTGCTGAAGAGTAGACGACAAAAATTCAATTTTTTCCGTTTGCATTTTAGTTGTTACAATTATGGAGAAGCAAGGAAATGAAGAAAACAATTCATATCCGGTGAATGAATTAAGAGCTTTATAAAAAGGCTGTGTTTGCTCAGAAGTACCAGTCGAGATCTATGTGAACATTTTTCATTTTTGGGGAACAGAGGGGAGGGGCCCTCCTTCAGGTCAGAGATTTAAAGGAGGTTATACGTAATAGAGTGCAGTGCAGTGCAGCCCCGCCCTTCCTCTCGCAGTTTCAAAACCGCTGCCCGCTCCGAAACTGCTTAAATTGGTGCGATGATAGACGGCGTTTGCTGACCGATTCGCGGAATCCCCGCTGGGAATCTGCCGAGGGTATGAATATAAAGGGTATATTATTTACACGATAAGAAAATAACCAATACGAAATGGTGTTGCGGCGGAACCTGTGATGATGGCTAGTGATTGGCTCCCTCGTCACACAGCGCCGACTATTGATGATCCTTTACTTATGGCGCCAATCATGCCTAGTGTTTAGTGGGTCTATGGGGCCTATGGCAAACTGAATACATGTACTGGGGACGAGTGTATCCCACCCTTCGCCAGGGTCGGTCTGGAGATCGGCGTGCTGCATTGCGTCGGACTGCATGTCAGAGTTGTTAGACAGAACGCAGTTTGACGGAGAGTTCGCTGACTGCTTTGCTTACATCAGATGCCAGGAACATTGCACGGCACGTATGAATTCTTATTTATTGACAAAGTAACTGAACAAACACGCCTCGTCTTCATTATATGCGAGAAAAAAGGACTCTGTTACAGCAGACGGAAATCAATATCAACCTTCGTTGTAACAACACCAGAGAGCGAATCTTAACCCGACCAGGATAGACATCGCACCCTGCACAGAAAGAAACCGTAATCACGCTCATTAAGCATGGCATTTTTCGCTAATTCGACATGAATTCGATATATGGTATTTTTGTGCATCTACTTGCATCATATCAGCCCAATTACCAAGCAACCTAGAGCGTACTCAAGATGAATTGATCCGATGGCAATTAGAAGTCACAGCGATGCACAACAACTTGGCTGCTTTTGAGAAGGAAAAGGTTTCTCTTTCTCACAACTGAGGTTGTATGACGGTCGATTTGGTCAAGTAGCTCACAGAACGATGAGAGCGGAGGCAAGAGACCTTTCTCACATGTCATGCACCACACGAACCCAGGTCATGACGAATGTTTTTGGGTGGATACACTGTAAATCCAGGTGACGCGTTTAGCGTTTAGTTTTGTGTTTAACAAAACACAACTTAACACATTACGTGAATATAACTGAACATATCATCACGACAGGCGTTCTATCCGCCTAGAAACATACGTCTTGTTGCCTAAAATGCCGAAATATATCATTTGTTGTACTGTAAATCTAAAGTCTAAATACGAAACTAAACGGGAATATGCAACACTTTTTAAACATCTAAACGCGATTAGTTTTCCATTAGAAATGAACAGATGACCTAAACACTGCATTTAGAAAACAGTAAATCTAAATGTCTTGTAAATGTCTTGTTTAACTTATAAACATTTCGTTCAGTTTCCCCTAAACACGAAACATGAAGGAATCCTGAACATCGTGTTTAGGACTGGTTCACGGCTCGGGTGGAATTGGTCAAATTTGTCGTTTCGCTATATCTCCCGCCGGCGAATTTTTTTCCCCCAGGATATAAAAGATATAAATCAGATGCATAAAGGTGGAATAAACTTATTCCAGGTATAACTTCACGCTTTAACGTTCAGGAGGAAATAATACAGTAGACAAGTTTTCCGAGTTACCCAAAGAAAAATTCCAGGCCAGGGCGTGTAGCCCCAGTGGCGTAGTGGTTAGAGCGTTGGTCCAGATTATGCATGTTGCAGGTGGGCCCTGGATCGAATCTGCCTGCCGGTATTATTCACTCTTTACTACGTGCCTTTTTTATACTTTTTTCCTTCATCTTCCAACGCTTTTTTGTCACTTTTTCAGTCTAAATCAGTCGGTTTAATAATTTTTTGCCGTCATGGAAACACATTAATCTATTTCGTTGGAATATGGAGAACTAAACGCGTTTAGATGTTTAAAATCTGTTGCATATTCCCGTTTAGTTTCGTGTTCAGACTTTAAACACTTTAGATTTACAGTGTAGAGTTTTGCCACTCCAATTGAGGAGTATTTTGCTGCGCCTTATACATTAGTCGACCAGCGTGAATGTTAGGAATGATACAGCATAAAGTGGAACGAAAATACTGCAGTGGTATCATGGTATGATCATACCATGATACCAACGATTTGGTATTTGCATTTTCGTTGGATGCCAACACTGCAGGAGTTGAAGGTCAAATGACTGACTTCTTTCCCCCGGCAGATGGAAGTGCGACCTAAAAACAACATCTATGGTGGCTTGTTGGCTTCTTGTCAGTTATCATGAACTGTAGCTAACAGGTACCACTTCACGAGTTACAGGTGATCTAATTATTTTTTTACAATAATTAACTTACCTGTGTGTACATAAAACTTCGTAATTATTTTATCGCTCTCTGATGTGGCTTATCGACTGCGTTTGATAATGCAAGTCGTTTAGAGTGCTTTGAATTCCAGGTACCGTTTGAAAAGCTTGTCTAATATGAACCACGAAGTTCATTATCATTGAAGCCTCTCCATGTCAGAAAATATTTGTCTGTTCTATTGTTTAATAGAAGTGATTTGCATTCCAGTCAGCGCAAACAAAAAGGTTTTATCATTGGTAGATGGGCACGAAATGTCGATTAAGTTGAATGCACTGTGTCCCCTCCTCAACAAGTTTCGCGCATTCCGCGCTCTACTACACAAATGGGGACACACATGAAGTTCACCATTATGTAAGGCATACGGGCTGTGTCCCCAGTTGATCGGAACAGAACATGGTCGTCGCAGATCAACTCATCGTGGACATCCTATTCAGTATAGGGTCACCTGCATGCTGCCTCATGATTCTCATTGACGTATGCTGTCTTTTGACGGGTTTTTTTGACGGGCAGACCTCCACGTCCCCAATTGCAGGTGGGATGTAGTTTTTTTCACACTCAAGTCCACGATTGGCATCAGATACAAAAGCAACCAGTTTCTCATCAAGTGTGTCGCACATTTCATCTTCGTCTCTGAACACTTCACTGTCAACCTTTGGACTAAGAGCGGCCCAGTGGAAACGTCGGCGCCTGTCACCTCAGAAAGTTCGAGTTCGATCCCCGGTCGAACCATTCTCCGTGATCGAGGAGACGATTGTCTTCAGCACTGAGGTTTTTTTCGGGCACTCCAGTTTCCCCCTGTCATACATTATTAATTCACCCGACATTGTCGACAGAGCTGATAATACGATATTTGGGGCCGTATACATAAAACATAGTCTTAGGCTCCTGTTCCATAGCCTAGAAGTTCACGTTTCACTTCTCACGCGCCACGCTTCACGTTTTCCTTTCGTTCCTCGATTCAGCGCACAACGAGACACACATTACCTGTCCTGTGGCATGCTTTCTCCGAGGAACGAAAGGAAAACGTGAAGTGTGACGCGAGAAAAGTGAAACATGAACGTCTATGGAACAGGAGCCTCAAGTGTAAAATTTCCTTTCAACTATTGTTCCAAACAAAAGATGAGGGGAATTTTACACTTAAAAGATGTTTTATGCATACGGCCCCTGGTCCTCAGGTTTCGATTCAATCTTCTAAATGCGTTACTGACAAGGTTGGATAGAGAAGCCACTTTCATAACGAATTCATCATCCATATTTGGTTTCATCGCCCATTCATGATAATAAAATCCCGCAAACAGCAACGATAGAAAGTTGTTTGTGCGGGGCTGACGCAGGATGATCCCGTCAGATCATCGATTATTCATAAGCATTACTCGAAACAAAAACACTTGCACGTTCCCTCATCACCTAATGAATTACGGTACTGAGAAAAAGCCAATTATTGCATTATCATGACGTTAATGAGCTACTCTATGAGCTGTGGATCATTAAGTTCAAACAGCCTTTCTATCACCCACATGGCCGCTGCACCAATATGATACTCTCCCATATTGATTGTTTCTCGGTAGAATAGCATCATGAGTATTGCTTGATGAAAGGGAATCCCTGCTGATAGGGCCATAATGGAACATTGATCTAACTGACACTTCTATAACATTCGCTATTTCCAGGGCCAGTGCATCTAAGCAGATGTCGGACATCGAAATATTTTACAAAAACTTTAATGCTTCCCATTACGACAAACGAATACCTCCAAATATTCAAACAGGTTAGTCAAATGACCCTCAACTGCTCATGGTGCAGGAAGTTTTCCTTAAAGCTCAGTTTCGCGACATAAAATAACAACTTTCCCGCCTATCAATTACAATGCGGCTGCAGAAACTGTGATCATTCCGATATAACCTTACGATAGCTACAGAATATTATATAACTCGACTTGTATTCCTAGGACTACCATTCCTCTCTGACACCGGCTTCATGACTTTTTCAGGTGACCCTCTGATATTGGAGCTGTATCTATTTGTACAGAGTATTGGAGAAATCAACGAGATGCAAATGGTAGGCATTTTTTTATTAGTGATGTTAATTCGACAAAGTAATATAGGCCTACATGTTATGTACAAAGGTTTCCCTAGCCCAACTTGAACAAGATCACACATGGAAAGTAACCTTGCACAAGTGAATACCACAACTGCATCCATCTGACTGGCAAAGAACACCCAAACTTATTGAGAAGTCGATGGAGTGGGGTGGCTGCGCTTTAAGTAACAATAGAAGCTTTTTGTGTTGGCGAGGTGTGGGTTTGGATGTACAGGCGGTCCCGCAATGTACCGTACAGTGTACGCTAGTCTGTGCACACTACCAGAAATATAACGTCAACTGCCACGGTGTAAAGATCTAGCTGTGTCTGCTTGGGCTGTTCAGTCTGCTTTTATTGCTTGTTACATGTGGCAGTTTGCCAAAAGTCGTCACAATTTACAACCTGTTGACGAGGTTATAACATGGCTGCCATTGCTCACAGCGCCACGCTGCGGCGGGCGCGCGATGTTTCCAAGTTCCAGTAAGAATGATCAAGTCGAGAACACCAAAATGGAGCAACGAGGCTAGAAAAATTCATTTTCGACTTACTTTTGGTGATTAGTTATGATTTTAGACTTCAGGTGGTACACAGGTAAGTTTTGAACATGCATGCTCGTCTCTGTGAGAACACGTCGTCTATCGTGTTCATGTTTCTTTACTGGATGCATTCATTAATTTTGCCCCATATTACGTCCGAAACCCGTCACTTTCTCCTAACATTTGAACAACATACCTAATGTCCGCTGTACACGATCAAATTTTTCATCCAATTTTTTGGAAATTCAGATTCCCGGCCTATCGGGGCTTCAATGTATAAACCCGCATGTAGGCCTTTATTGAGCATATTCAGAAAATTGGATGAAAAATTTTATCGTGTACAGCGGACATTAGCAACATGATCCTTTGGCCCTGTATACACACTTTTTTCTTTATCAAATTGGTTCTCTTTTAAATAATATAACGGCTTGTTAACAAACCCTGCGTGGTTCTAACGGCGAAATTTATGTCTCCGATACTTTCTGTAAAATACATTTATTTCTTATGTCTTAGTCAATGAGTTTCCTGCATGTATCGCCTTTCTCCTGTCCATGTATCTTTCTTATACTATCATAGAGTTCTCACGGCATCAATCCATTTAACATCATACACATAACCAGCATAATACTTCAAACAAATCTACGTCAATGACTGCTACATACATGTACATCCGGCATTGTCCCAGTGTCCCATGGCCTACTTGACGTTCGCTTCGCTGCTTCCTACACAGAAGTTTACCTGCGAGTTACTAAGAGCTTAACATTAGCTGGGTGGGTTAATGGCACTGGTTAACCCAGCGATAGATGCTGTTTTATTTGTTGCTCGTCATTGGTAACATCGTCGAATTCTTCGCATTCAGGTATCCTGATGATTACCATCTAGATGATATATCACCAATAGCGTTCAGACTCTTTTGAATGTGACTGGCATTGGTTACTTATTGGTGGTGTTTAAGTGAAAGTGACTTGATTTATTGGTGGTGTTCTCCACAGAATGCGAATCTCGTATCTCTAATGAAGACCATAGCCCACTGCTTCAATAGGTGGCACTAGCGGTTAAAACTATTAAAGTGGCATTAATGGGTCTTGATCAATTTCCCACACACAAGGCGCCCACTGTACTGGACCCGGTTTTGGTGTGCTGCCCTCTATCGTAGTTATCGTGTTCAGAGTGTCACTCGTATTGGTTGCTTACTGGTAGCGTGCCAAGAGAATGCGACTGTCATTGGTTACTAACTGGTGGTGTGCTAAGAGAAGTCGACTGTGATTGGTCAGTAATTGGTGGCGTTGTGTAAATATGATGGATTTCTTTTGGTGTCGTATAAAGTGGTCCATCCATGTACAATATTATTGCACAATATGGGGCCCGAAATGGGTGTCATGTGCTTCTGGCATAATGGATGGAAGAAAGATTGGCAATAATATTGCCCATTTTGATCCTCATACATGTATTGTGCAATAATATTGCACGTGGATAGCCGCTTTAAGCTTGCTACGATGTTTCACAAAAATTATACGAAATGATTGTTGCAAGTTAACTGATACAGGCCTATCCTCACTAACTTCAGTAATAGTTCATGCCCGATAATGCACTTAGCTCAGGATTCAAGAGAGTTTTCGCAAAGCCTCCGAAACGCCAACGCGAACGTTTGTTCGGTGCTCTCTCCGTGGCATAAACAATGGCTTTGGCGCTTCGGGGCCTTTGCGAACACTCTACGGGCCGTATGCACCAAACGACGATTATCTTGAACTCAGGTTGAGCCACAACTTTTCAATTCTGAGGTTTGCCAGTTTGCAAGTTGTGGTTCAACCTGAGTTCAAGATAATCTTCATTTGGTACATACGGCCCAAGTCAACTTCTGGGCTGCTCGCAACTTTTGTGTGATCTTGTTCAATTACCCAAACGTTCGATCTTTTTGCTCATTCTCTACATTACAATCTTTGAACCTTTCTCTCTTCCAGATGGTTACCATCAGTGTATTCCTCCGCATGCAATGGCATGACCAGCGGCTTGCTCTCGGCCAATCAACGCGGGTTGTGACGGAGGGTTTCCTGGCTGATTTAATATGGCTGCCCGATCCTTACTTCGTCAATGGTGACGATGAGAAAAGGGGCCATATTACAAAATCCAACAGATTTTTCAGGATTTCACCAAATGGAACAGTTTTCTACAGCCAAAGACTTAGTGTTCCATTCGCCTGTCCAATGAACCTGGCATACTTTCCCCTGGATAAGCAGACCTGTAAACTGACGTTGGAAAGTTGTAAGTGTTTGTGAACAAATATTCTATCGAATCTAACCATATATTTACTTGGCGTCATATACTTCATCATTCATCCGAATACATTTAACGCCAAGGTATTATGTTTGCAGGGAAATCCATACAGAGCTTTGCGAGTTCGCTGCGTTGAACAATGGCAAGATCATTATCAGAAATGTTACAAAATTCAACGAATTCTTTTAACACAAAAGATGAAGGGGCTTCGTTCATTTGTTTGAGCGACTGTGTAATGCCCGTTGTACACGGTAGGATTTTTTTGTACTAAAAATTATAAATGAGGCTCATGAAGGGTGATTTCGGTCATAGACTACCGATTGCCTTGCTGAAAGGCATTGTGGACACCCATTTAAGCCCCATTTATAATTTTTAGTACAAGAAAATCCTACCGTGTACAACGGACATTACTGAAGCAAACAAGATTGTCCATGTACCGAGCTCACAGCCACACACATCCTTGCGGCTCGTTTATTCAACTCATTCACCAAACATCCGGTTATGTATGCAGCTGGTCACAGTTCCACCCCTTGGTCCACATCGAGGGTTTGACAGTTATAGCAAATTCATTATACATGTACATGTACATACATCTCGGCAACAAACTCAATATCAGATGTGTCCGTTTAATTTCAAGGACTTGGTAATGCCGGTGAGAAAGGAACACAGTCCCCCAGGAGGTAGAATGGGCTGGATTGGATAGTCCACAGAGTGAATGGGGGACCCATTTTGTCCCCAGCTTGAAACAACATACATGTACATGTTGTATTATGTAGCATCGATGATCAGAATCTTCATTTTGCTCAATGGATGTAGGCTTTCTATGAAATGCCAATTGATATTTCCCTGATAACGCACGTGTAAAAGGAATGGTAGTCCTTGGAATGCAAGTCCAAGTTACATTAGTCTGAAGTTATATTCAAATGCTAATCCCTCGTTGAACAATGAAACCAGACTTAGATTTCATGGGGACTTAGATTTCTAAATAACTCGTAATAAACATAGATCATAATCCGCCTTTACCCCTTTCACCCCTTTTCATGGACGGATGTCTATTTTTATAGAAACAACAAAGAAATGTTCTCTCCGCGATTATTCCTTTTTTGGCGGAAAATACCACCCATACAATTGTAACACTGCATATCTGCATGTAGATAACCACAGTTATTAAAGAACATATCGAGATTGATGTCAAACGTGAGAGAAGACTTTGACAATATTGGCAGCATCCAGTACAAATAGATTTCCTTTTCCATCACAAGTTAGATTGGAAGGTTTCCGTAATCCGTCCACGTCTCTCAAGAGTGTCCGGAGATAATTCCCCATGGATGAAAACTCAAGAATACGGTTGTTGGCAGAATCAGCAACCAGAATATGATCCCTGTTCGTTATACACAAACTTGACGGTTTGCTCAATCGGAGTCCATCAACAGACCCTTCAATACTCCCAATGATTTGTAAATTTGTGTCCATGATGTAAACAACTCCCTTATTCACGTCAGACGAGACGATATTTCCAGAAGATGTTTTCTTCAGCGTGTGAGGAATGAATGCCATTGGTTTACTCTCTAAGAACGTCCACGAGATCCTGTCGAAAACATCAATAGCGCCCTCTGTTGTGTCGGCTGTTGTAACCTCTCGGCCCACCAAGAGGTGACCTGGACAAATGCACAGCGACACGGCGTCGTCGATTTTTCTAAGCACCCGAAATAACTCGCCCTCCAGGGTGAGTTCGATGATCTGCCCTTTTGATTTTCTGTTCATAATGATCGTGTTTTTCCTTTCATCATAAATTATATCCAGTTTTCTGACACCATTTCCGTTGCTATGGCGCCCGCCTTGGTGGCCATTTTGGATTTCATCTTCCTGGTCGTCATCAGCAACATCGCCTTCGACATCAGCGTCGAAAGCCAGCACGGCTTCCTTTCCCGACACAAGCTTTATTTTCCTGTTCCCAGAGTCCATCACAGCCACCCGACGCTGACTCGGAACCAGAGTAATTCCACTGAGCTTCTGCGCATGTTTATCAGAATCCTCACGACTACTCAATGACGACACGAGGCGTGGCTGGCCACATGATCTTATCTGACCAATCAGGTTAGATTCTTCACCCATCGCGGTTAGGACAGTTTCAACTTCTTCGTTCTTTTTAAACTCAAACCTTTCACAATGAAGACCACCACTACCTGTTTTCGTCATTCCTGTAGGCCCACCATTGACGATTTTCTCGTTGGACCGGACAAAGATGAACATGTCAATGAGTTTATCATCAGAGTTCCTACATTGTTGAAGTTTATCGTGCATCAGTTCAAAATAAGCTAAAGAATTTTCATCTTCCACCATGTGTCTTCTCAACAATTCATACTTCTCCTCCATCGTCTCCATTCCGGCCGCAACCTCGTCCAGCAATACTTGCTCGTCCCGGTCAACTTTCTCGCGTAGATTGGCCGCCCATTGCCTAATCCTGTCCTCCAACTGCTCATACTCACAGATCCTAGCTTTCCTCTCTACATCCAAACCATCACTTTCAAAAGCAATGATATCATGCGAATTCTTCACATGCTGTGCGCTTTGTTCCAAAAACGCAGCCATAGCATTGGATGCCATTCCAATCGGAATGACGTCATGTCCGGTATGCAGCTTCAAACAACTTCCGCACAACAGTGCATTACAGCTTTCGCTCTCGCAATAACACTTTGCAATTCCATCCTTGCATTCAGTGCATCCCGGGCTCTCTTTCTTATACACTTTTTTCTCAAGGCTACATATCGTGTGCTTGGGGGATTCCGAACTATCCCTGATGTGTACAGGTATGCAGTCTTCACAACAATAAACAGTGCAGTCTGAGCAGAAGAACTTCGCTGTACACTTCCGTGGATGTGCCTTCACTTCGCAAACAGAAAACACGTCACTAATTAACTTCTGCAAGATAAAAGCTTTTTCTATCTTTGGCGGGAATCCCGGGATATCGCCTGATGGGTCGATGAGCTTCTTCTGACAAGCCCGGCAGTCATTAGCGGAGATTTTGATTGGTCCTCCAGGTGCATCACGTGGAACAGTCCCGCACTGAATACAGGTCACGTGCTGTTGTACGCAGACGCTGAAGTTCTCTTCATCATCAAGAATTCTTTCGCAGACTTTGCAGGTTGGGACGAGAAAGGAACTCATGATGAAGCCAGGTTCAGCGTTGGGGGATTGTCTGGAAAGACAGAAGAGCAATGATATGGGATTATTTGATGCAACGCCGGGCTCCTAGGCACCAGTTACCCCCATGGATATGGGGTAGACTCCTCGGCAAGCCTGGCTTTTTGACGGAGGACGAGTTCTCGGACCACCTGTTCTCTGAAATTCATGTCTAGTAAGCCTAAAATCATGAAAATCGAACCACAAACCATGTAAGAAATCATCAAAACAGGGCAATGAAGGACGTTATGTCGCATCACTGAACTGCGACTTATCATGTTATCACATTGGTGAACTATTTCGCCAACAGGACTGAAAAGTTGGCCAAGCCAGCACCATTCCAAATGCCTGGATTTTATTTTCTTCTACCAACACTGGATTGCTGCCCGAAGGGCCTACGGCCGAATATGTTATTCAACCAGTAAATAACCAAGCTTTTCAAAGAGCAATGTACAAATATCAGTTCACAAAACCAACAGAACGACACGAAATACCTCGGGCCTTTACAAGTTAATACGATATTGTTTGTAAGCGGAGTAATTCCCAAGGGAAAAATGGATAACCGCTTTAAAACGTTTCCGCTTGAGAAACGTGTCTTGCTGAAAGAAAAAATTGAAACCATTTTTTGAAACAATAACTCGATCTCACCCTTGCTAGTGAAGGAAGCGTAGACGAAGAGCGAAGTGACCGGTGACAATGATATGTCAAGATGTTAGGGGAGAGGTCATACCACTTGTTGTTGGCTTACTTCTTACAACCATCGACCAAAATAGCCTTATAAGGTGCCAGGTATTCATTAGTTCAGAAACAAAGGAGTTGCCCTCAGCATCCGCATCAGATTTCAAAAGGCTTTACAACTTTATGACGAGAGACACAGAAAATAGTTTCTTTTGCCAACATTATCCCATTGGCAAATACGATCTCTCTCTCAGCTGAGGATTAATAAGGTACAAGCCCGTGGCTGTATCACTATCTGTGCACGAACATTGCCATCGCCGTAAAAATAAGGCAGACTTTTTATGAATGTCGTACACAGTCGAATGGGTAAAGAGGATGGCATAGTAGGCTAGCAACAAAGCCTTGTAGCTATACCCTGTGGGTATTCCAGTGTAGAAACACAGCCTACCAAGAAACAAATCTGCCACAACAGATACATGTACACGTCTTCAGCGAGGCGAGCTGTAGGCCTACTTTGAACCCTCCATAACCTTTCGGCTAATAACCCACCCTCGCTCAACTGGAAAGGCATGCACGACTGGGTCTTTCATACAATTTAGAACCGGAAATTTAACATACAAATTTATTAATAAGAACAGAATAAGAGACGGAAAATGGAGAGACATCGCCTCTTATATCAAAGGTGCAGTCATTCATGGAGTTGAAGAGAACACACAAGAACAGAGAATGTTTACGCCACAAAGGTCACACAGGTCAATATAGTATTTCGATATTAGAATTCCCTTACCAATATGTCAATACCAGTTTGAATGGGCCTATTGTTCAGAACTATGACATGTATGAAAACTTTTATTTATGATGTGCCATCTTCGCCTTGTGGTTTCCTAATATGTTTGAATAAAGCAGGATATTGCGAAAATCTAGTCAGTAGTGCTGACAGAGATTGGCGCTGATCTCTCACACAAACAGGTCAACAAATAATGGATTTTGGTATTTTCTCCGATAATTTGGGACTAAAAGTCTTCAATGTTGAAATTGGTGAATTGAGGGAATAGAGTGTTTGCACGGTGGCCATGTTGGAGGTATAAACAAAAGAATTTTTCGCCAGTCACGGTCTGTGGAGATTAACTTCGATTGTTTTGAAAGTCTGTTCTTTTGTTGTATGCCTCCAACATGGCCGCTGTGATGTCACGTGCAGATACTCTACAGGTTGGTGGCTCTGGTAATGCTAGGCCTAGGCCATACAGTCGCCGAAATGCATGGTAGCCTGTGGTGCTGAAAAACGATGCAAACCAAAAAGCACGCCAACATACAACTACAAATACATGTAGTGCAATACGCGTAGGTTTTAGCTAACAGGCATGAAGACGAGGTACGGTACGACATGTACGAGTGCTATCTTGCAGCTGTAACAGTTTCTGGGTATGAACTCAGCACAGAATCATGATTTTCATATCCCGGGAATCAGTTTCGGACAATTATTGTGAAAAAATCTGCGGGCATAAAAATTCGGAATACTTATCACGTCAAAGGACCCACCACTTTCACCTACCTTTGCTGGTCGTCTGCGGGCCTATGCCAAGTCTTTCTAATGGCAATATCTCCCCACTTATTGGATCTTACCAGACCGGGAAATAATAAGCTGTAGGCCTTGTTGCCATTCAATGAGATCTTTATGTGACGAAGCACAATTTCATTGAATGCATGGTTAATTAACTCAGCATAAACCACAGCTATAAACCTAACTTAAAATGGATAAGATTACTATCACCCCCCATTAATGTCCACAATGTGCTTATTTTAAATACGTAAAATAATTTGATGGCTTATTCCTAAAAAGCAAAGTTGTATCGCTAGCCTACTTTTGGGATTTCGAGTCTAGGCCTAGGTATTTTCTGCATTAGATGGTTCACTCATGTCATAAAAGCAGATATTACGCGACATTATTTCTTGCTCATAATCATTTCACATGTTGACAATGTTGGTTTAGGGCAGTTTTCGGCTTTCTTTTGTATGAAACCAATAGACTTTTTGTACATGTGTAGGCCTACGTAAAATTAATAGGCTTTCTGGATCAACCTGCTGGAAGTTGGTGACTCGCCAACTATCACCAATGTCTTGAAGCAGGGACTTGCTGAAGTAGGCTGCCATTTAATTGGACTTACGAAATGATATTGGTCTTTCACCCTAGCATAGCAAGGCCTATAAATGCCGAGAACTTGGTGATATCATAAACCACGTTGAGAAAAACCTCACTACAGCATTGGAATAAAAAGCCGTAACAAGATTAGCACGAAGAATTGGCCCAGCCAAGGCCTAGGATATGGTGTGCTTAAAGCAATCGGCCTGCAGCTTACCTGTGCGTTGGTTGGTTTTTAGTACCCTGGTAGACCTACATCAAGGGTCTATTATTTTTGATCTGATGATAAGTAACACTCACATAGGTACGGACCACACTTGATACATTTAGGCCAACTCAAGTTAAGAGGCAAGAGCGGGGGCAAGAGAGAGCCAAATCTTATGTAGAATCATGTAGAAAACATCCCACTGTATTGCAAGTTTCTGGTTTGGTAGCCCGCCACCGGCACTACATTGTATAGTATTCTGCTCACGTTGTCCGCCAAATAATATGATACATTTTGACAACTTCACGTTTACTCGACAAGGTGTAGTGTTGCCTCACACTTACCTATTTCCGTTTCCACCCACGGGTGTCTTGCTCCCACTGATAAGAACGGGAACTTGTCGCTAACGAGGTGAATTGCCTGTTGTGACATGCTTTTCTGATATGGTGCATTATCCTTTTTCCGGCTTCATCTTTTTGTATTTGTACAATGCTTCATCGAGTAAGGACTTTTCCAGATCAATCTTGGTTTGGTGATAAGCTTGGTTTGGTCAGTGATAAGCTACCACTTGGAACTTACCATGCTTCACAAAGTCAAGCAATGAACAAGAATCATATCCTCTAACGTTGACTGCAGGATGTGTTATCAGCAGTAGGTAGACTACGGTAGTTGTGAAAACGTTTCATTTCCATCAGCAACTTTTGGTGACAAACGATTTCATCAGTTTTGTCCAGAATAGTAGGCTTTAGCAGCCATGTGACTTAAGGTGGCGGTGGAGTTAGCAAACGCATCCAATTGAGGTCCGTTTTGAAATTTAATTGCACCAATGTGTTACGACCGTAGTTTACTTTGCCAACGAAATTTGTGAGTTTATGTATTGTTGCAGATCTCCGAATTGAAAAACTGCACAATAATTAACTGATTATGTAACTTTATTCATGAACAATGCAAGTCCCAGATGAAGTTTTTCAGAGGCGATAACGGGTACAGCAGGCTCCAAATGACCGGATTTTAGGTAGTGATGGATGCNAAGGTCTCGGGCCACTTGTGCGTTTTACGCTGCGTGATGCGTCAAATCTTTTGTTAGGAGGCAGAACGGCGGAAAATAACAAAAGACTTGACGCATCACGCAGCGCAAAACGCACAAGTGGCCCGAGACCTTAACATAGCCTACACTTTCTTCAAGGCCGTCCTTCGCCGAGTTCTTTTTTCGAAGCGCCATTTTCTGTGGCAGATGGTGTGAGACGCAATACAAAGAGACTCGTATACATTGTTCTCTGCATACGTACGGTGTCCTTGAATGCACTTCTGGCCACTTCTGACGAAATCCCTAATGGTGTTGTACTTACCTCTCAAACCCCGACATTCCCAACAGCTCCAATGACGGGTCAATATATCACTTGCACAGCCAGTTCCTCAGACAATATCGCATCAATTTCACCAATATATGTTTTATCGCACCTCATGGTCGGCAGTCATGGTTTTTTTGACAGATCATCAAGGTTTTCCAATAAGATTGTCCACACTTGTTGAATGACAATCGTGACTATACGGCCAAATGCATGCCTTGTGATTTTGCCACTTGATATATCACCAGCAAACGTCAAAGACCACCATTGTTCACTTGTTAGCCGTGGTTTGTATGAAATTGCGAACTGGTGCGAAACGGCATGACGGACGGCACCGAAATCATTGAAGAATGTGATTGGTGCTTGCTGAGCGTGACTCCCGTTTTCGGAAAACGGCTATGCCTATCCCTCAGGGTACTTTTGATTCTGAACTCGGAGTTGCGGCGATTCCTGTCGTTATATACCAATGCTCCCTGAAACAGGATCCCCCTCCCCCAAACGGACCAGAAAATATTGGACTCTAGAAGTGGCAAGACCCTCAATCCCGTGACAAATAATACAGGCGAGTGTAAATGAGGAAGAGGAGGGCCATGAGATTTTATCATAGCTGACTTCAAGGTTGTAGATTTCTTGGTGTAGATATCTTCGCCACCTCTTTCGAGACTGTCATATATTTGGTTTTCAGATGGCCACACAACCGAAGACCTCCTAATCAAGAAGCTGGATGATGGTATCGACGTGAGTGACGAGATACAGATCGCTCAGTTCAGACTCACCGAGTACGAGGCAGACGTGGGAAGGAGAAACCTCAGCACTGGTAAAGCAATGTCGTAAAAGAGTACTCCCTCGTCGGATATTACATGAAACCGATACAGTAGGGACCAGAAAGCTTTAGTTAAAAGGCAGCGGCTCCTCCAGTAGGATTACAACAGTATTCGACTCTATCTGTTAACTCTCAAGGAAAAAAATGTAAAATGTGATCCATTTCGTACAGTCAGGTATATTTTGATCTATTTGACACTTGAAAAACGAACGAGATTCAATGAAGGTTTTAAAACGTTGGAATTAAGTACAAACAAAAATCCATACATTAATGTTGAAGATATACAGGGAGTCTTCGCCTCAGGACCCATATCCATATACAGTCAAAGTGAAGTGTGATACTTTCTTTTGTCAAGTTTGTGTTGAACCACGGACCTGTATACAGATCCGTGGTTGAACAAAGGATGAGCGTCACACTTTGACTGAAGTATCTTTACGAATATGGACCCTGGGCCCATATTCGTTAAACTACTTAAGTCATGTAAGTCAGCGTGACACTTATCCATTTGTTCAACACAAAAGATAAGTGTCACACTTAGACTTACGTAGTTTTATGAATATGGGCCCTGGGCCCCACATTCATAAAACTACTTCGAGAACAGATCTCCTCAGTAACGTTTTTATTTTTCACTCTTTCAGGTGAATTCTCTCGTCTTATATTTACGTTCAAATTCGACCGATTGGTTGGCCATTACATCTTCACCGTGTATATCTCAAGCGTCCTTGTTATCTGCTTATCATGGGTTTCCTTTTGGCTTGACGTCCATGCAGTTCCAGCACGTATTTCTCTCGGGGTCCTTTGCGTCCTCACACAAACTACTCAAACGATGTCAATTCTCGGTAGGTATTTTCAGGAATATACACTAAAATCGCACTTGTAAGGTCACAAGACGAGGATTTTACCACTGACTCCAACATTATCATATCAAAAGCGGACCCAACGTCCAGTTCCGGAGAACTACGAAAAATGTGAATACTTCTCAACGTTGATCCCCCCCCCATCAAGTCGAATCGGTGCTGATTGCTTGCTTTGAAGTCGTGTTACTTTCAGAGTGCTAGTTTACCAAATTCAAAGTCGATCTAGACTAAAACGCTACCTTCACATTCCTTATCCTTCCAGGCACGACACCAAGGGTGTCTTACTTCAAGGCCATCGATATATGGATGGCATCGTGTATGTTTTTCACCTTCTGTGCCTTGGTCGAGTTCGCTATTGCTAATTCAATGGCGCGATATATAGAGGAAAGAGATAAAAAGAGGACCGATGAAAAAGAGGAGAACACTCAAAAACGACAGACAGTTGTAAATACGGTATGGTGATTAGCCTAAGCTGTTCAGACTGCCATCTGTAGAATGCTCCTTGAACTTGGCCTACCTCATACGGCGAGTTTTCAGACTTTCTAGCTTCACAAAATCCCATTGGTTCCCAATCTCACCGCTAGACAAACGTCCGCATCGCTTTCCGTCTGTATAATCACGTGATAGGCCGAAAGCATCTGATGCGTTGATTGGTCACGCTCATTCAGCAGAAGAGCAATCAATGATTTTCAACCTATCAACGCGTTTTTCGTTGTCTGCTTTTTGGCAACTGATTACTCACGACAGGGGACACCAATCGCGTCCTACCGGTGAGATCGGGAACCCATCAAACCATTCTTGTCCATGGATGTGTAAACGTTCACATGCATGCTCACGTCTTGCATGCCTGGTCTCACTAACTAACATTTCACACTGTTTCAGGTATCCAATGGAAGCCTGGCCATGTCGGAGACATCCCTAACAGAACACCAAACAACGTGCCAATCGTGTTTACGGCGACGATACGTCGATCCAAAGTTGTGCGAAGTACGACTCTTGAGTGATGCAAAACGAAAAGTGAATCCTCCACTGCCTAAAGCTCATATCTTGGACCGAGTTTCCCGGGTAGTTTTCCCTTTGGCGTTTGTGGGGCTCAATATTGGATACTGGGTGGCTTTCAAGGCGTTACCAAATGGGACTATCACGTTTCATTAGAAAGTAAGCCGCCACGGAATTGATTTTGATGCCCGTAGCCAAGCCATTTTGCCAGGCACCAAAACTATCATCCACTTTATCATGTTTTGTTCGTAAGATACGGTAACTGATACGTGTCTGTTTCTTTTTTTCTAATTTGTCCTCTGGCGTCTTTTCAAATGCAATAAATGGAATACATTCCTTTGTAGTCATGTGATGTTGTTGTTTTTTTGGCGTACAAAGTATTCCTTGTTCCGAAAACTACTCCTTCATCCATACACTTCATCCAACCCACGTGACTCCTGAAAGCCGTAACACACGAGGACATGTCTTGTTTATCATGCATTGCACGATGTACGTGTGGATGCACGTGGTTCCTGTGGTGCCTTTTCTGGGGTATAGCGTTGGTGTGGCAATGTCTAGGCCCTATATGATAACAAATTGTTACAGAATCTTGGAATGCCACTTTGCGCTGTAATTTAATGTAACGAGGCTCGGTTTTCATGGTCTTTATGTCATTTCCTAGTCAAACCAGCCAGTGTATAAAGTGAAAAGTCCAATGGGAATTTGGGACGTTCACCGTCTGAAATGTTGTTGACCATGGTGTGTTTAATGAAATGGTTGAGTACAAGGCTCGTCCAGATGAAACAACTCGGTTAAAGGTCAGTGGTGGTCAAGACAAACGTTTACTCTCCCTCCGGCTGACAATAAATGAGTATCACCTTGTGGTCTATCAGATCTGTTATTAGGGTTGAAGTGGAGACCCGAGATTACCTTGGATCAATTGGAGGGAGGGGGATGGGAGCAGCGGGGGCCTTGAATAGTTTACACCTATTCCCTCCATCTTTCTTGTACTTGATTGCATATATCTTACAGGGGGGCACAAAATCTGCGCATTTCCTGGCACAGTAAACAGTGACGAATTCGACTTCATTTTGAACAAAGAGTTCATCGCCAATCTTTGGAGAGATTTGATCATTGGTATTGAAGTCATGTATCGTGTATTCGCGTTCGTACTGGGCGTTGTTGTGTCCTTCCCCGACCAGTTTCTTCTCTTGTTCGACAAAGAAGGTGAGTTGGTTAGCTGAAAATAAACACTAGTAAAATACGAGAGCGGTAGTTAATGGTGAATCCTCCCTCGCCAAGAAGCAAATCAGTTCAAATAACTTGTACGTGTTATACACGTAGACGACTTGCTCAGCAGCTGAGATGAATGATGTGCCGATCAAATTGACCTCGGAACATTACACATGCACAAGGACATGCATCACTGACAATCCCTCG
>NMRB01000186.1:0-13045 GCA_002633025.1 Notospermus geniculatus | reverse complement strand
GCGTTTATGGCGCCGAAAATGGCATATAATGCAGGTAGGCATGGCAGGCCTGCCATTACGGCTGTCGAGGTAAATTTCGGTCGAAAATTGCCTGTAAAATCTTTAAACGTGAGTATGACACAGTGAATTCTTGCTTGTTTATTGACAAAAATTGTATAAATTTACGGTGAGAAGTTTCCGTCCCCTCAACGCAGGATTGTAGGTGTTTTCTGCCGAAACAAATATTGTATTTTGTAGAGTCATTGCGCGGTTGGGCGCGACAAAGTCACGTGCACGTTTCCATCACGGTACCGCGTGACGGCCCAGTCTGGTATACTTCAATGTAAAGGAAGCCTAATGTCCCCACCCGCCTGATGTCCCCATGCATTGTTTGTCACAGGATTATTAAGCGTCTTGGTCTCTCTAGAGTCCAATTCAATGGTGGCGCTTAATCCGTAAATGTATTGTTGGGGATATCACACATCGGGGGACATCAGATTCTACTAAACCCGTCTTATTTTAGATGCGGTATAAGACCGGATCTAAAAGCTGTAATGGAAGCGCAGCTACTGTCTATACTTCCTAGGTATAAGTACGTAATTGTGATCAGCATCAACTTACCAAAGACATTACTTGTTAGGAAACCCAGCAGTAATCCAAGTGACAAACAGCCATATTCTATCAAAAAATTCATCGTGCTCCAAGTTGCCAATTAGCCTACTTTTGTAGAATGAACGTCGGATGAAAGTGGACAGGGGTTTATAACGATGTCGATATTCGCCAGCGTCAAGGTCATTAGGCCTATACCCGAAACTTTTGTTTCGATGCATGATACATGTACATGTAAGTCGTTGTCAATGAAAAATTGATACTACATGTAATTTTAATAACCTTCAATAATTGGAACATTAAGCTGTTCATGCGAAACCAATTAAACAGGCTAGTCCTTAGTTTACTTTCATCAACTATCGTTTGAATTATTTTAAAAGTATCATCAATTACGGCAATAAGGTTCCTGCTCACAACGGTCGGTGAGCAACACCTCATCCGTAGCCATTAATCAAATTCCATTAAAAGGCCCGAGGACGGCGTGGTTGATTCCCTTAAATACTTATTGAATTCGAGGCTGTTTACAAACAACAGATCCACAGAACACACACTGGTATCGATGTTGTTACGTGCATTTTGATGACCCTATCATTTTGCTGTATTGTCTGTATAGATGTAGGTTTTACGTATTCTCCAACCTGGAGGTTATTTTAATAAATAATAATAACAATAAATAATAATAAAACAAAGTACTGTAATTTCGAACTAATTTTGGTCTTTCAGCATGAGTTGTTTTTTTATTGTTCGTGTTAATAGCAAACTTGCTGTCAGGTGACATGTCAATTTCTTAATGGAACTGTGCAATCTACCTATATAATAGCTATTTATTAAAATTCATAGTGAATCGGTGTCATGTGATGTTCTTCGTTTTGTACACAAATGTCACTTGATAATATCGACCAGGGAATACTGACAGAAAGGTCGTGAAGATTCAGTGAAAAATGCAATAGCCTGAACCAACGCTGTCGACTCGTCATTCAGCCGGGTCAGTCGATTTTAAAAACACCCCTAACGCATTGAGTTTTGTCGCAAATGTGCGCTTGGCTTTACTCTCCGACCCTCAAAACGTCCAGAGTGCTGATGGAGTTCATCTTCAACAATCAATGTTTTGTCTGATTCGTGATGGTCAGCCACACTTTTGGTTACAGACATATGAACCGCCAAATTCAACAGCCGAATTCGGGATAGTTTGTCTGTCGATTTCAACCAAATAAGACAAAGAAAAACGAGAAATAAACAAACAAAATGTAAATAAACAATGATTTTCGTGGCCCGCGAAAATATCCGTGATATATTATCTTTAAAGGAGTTAGACGCCGAAGTTGTAAACACTCACTCACTGGTTCTCTATCCACGGACGCCTGCGGTGCTGCCACCTATTGTCGGTGATAGGTACTGACGTGAATATCGTGAGTGAGTTGCATCGGACCGGGAACCAGTCTAACGATCACGGGTGCTGCCACCTGCACGAAGGAATAAAACTAGTTTGCCGACCATATTTGTAAACAAACCAGCTTGTTTACAACTTCGGCGTCTCACTCCTTTAATACTAGTTATACGTTCTCAACCACTGGCACAGATGGGGCCTAATCATGTTTCTGAACGCTAGATGGCGCAAACTGTCATCAACCAATCAGCGACCTGTATTTCACGCGACTAGGGGAAAACATGAAACATTTTCTTGGCTGGTCGTTCATTGGCTGGTTGATCGAGCGCGTTCGTCAACAACTGGTAGTGACATCTAGTGTTCAGAAACGGACTTTGGCACCAAGTGTTTCAGTGATTGAGGGTGATAAGCTTCGAGCGGAGGCCGATACCACTGAATTGTTGAGTGTAGGCATACCCGTACAGAATAGGCCTTTACTGGCTGCTGGGAACAGTCTTCTCTGCAGTAGGCCTACTAGACCTGTAAATTACTGTGTGATTATAGAATAAATAATAGGGAGTTTAAAGGACCACGGTATTGCCACTTTCTGTCGACAGCCGGCGCCACTGACACCATTCTCCAATACTGTAGTTAAGCCTTTCGCCCCAGTGTTGGGAGAATGTATGATTACACTACAATGCACGTAGTAGCATGCGTGGTTTACCAAGTCGTCAATAGAGGTCTCCCTTAACGCGGGTAGGTGTAACGCAGGATTGGGAAGCAATACTGTGGTCCTTTAAGAAATCAAACGATAAACAACGTTAACTTTACGACAAGTTTATTTTTCAAACTGCGAATTCACCAGATTATACATGTATATTGCATTTTCGGTACAAAAATAACGTTGCCGTAAAGTTAACGTTCGTTTGGTTTTCTTAAACTCCCTAATATGACTTACCCTTACACACGAGTTCATAGTTTGCTCCACGGGAAAAGGTTTCAAGTGTAACTCCAGGGGTTTTCGATGAAGCTTTGCTCGCGTCACATTGGCCGACATCGCTGATGTAGTCCACGCTTAAGCATTTGAAGACGGCATGAAGGACGCACTTTAACAGACATGTCTTGATGTCGACCGAATTAATAGTCAGGTCATCGTGGCCGCTGATTACCTTACCCGTCCTCACTATGAAGGAAATGTCTTCATGAGCACAGTCGGGGTAACCTAACAAGGAAGAAGTTGTGCCGGTATATCTACACTGTTAAAAATACATGTATCTGTAAATTTACAGGAGAATTTTCACTGCAAGGTTGCTGTAAAATTTATTTCACTGCAAACTGTTGTTTTTTTTCACTAGGATTTAACAGCAAGATTACAGTTTCTCAGTTTTAAAGACAGCATTTGTTGTAGAATGTATACAATTTTGCTGCCAAAATACAGTAAACGGGTGCTGTCAAAATACAGAAAAGTGCTGTGTTACTCTGCTGCCAGCAAAGTGCTTTAATAATACCATAAAGACATCAATGTCTTTATGATAATACTCACTTTGTACACCGGCGTTGGTGCTTGCAATACGTACATGTATATAACGACCTATATGAGGGATAGTGATAAAAATAATTTTCCAAACTTACCACTGACTTTGCAGATCAAGACACTCAACAGCCATGAGAGTGCTGCACCGGTAATGGCCATCAACAACTTCATCGTTACGAAGGCGGAGTTGGATCCAAATAATAAAAATGTTAGATGGACCTGGTAGAGCGACAATCAAGTTCACCCCCAGAAAACCTTGTAACCGAGAGTAATTGAAATTGTGCAAGCAAGTAAAATTATTTGGATTGAAATGGTCGCCATGCCATTTGTTGGTGAAACGATAACCTGATTGGATGCTGCAGACTGCATTTATTCAGGCGTGAACCAATTAGAGACGTGTTTACATGGCTTTCACGTGAACAGGATTTCATCCATATCTTTTTTTTCAACTAAATTAGTCAAAAAGAGAAATGAAAAATAATGTATCTCATTATTTATTCTTTTCGCATGAGTGCCTTTTGTTCGGGTACATTTAAAATTATGGTGAACAAACTTATGATTCAATTTCAATGGGGCTACAGCATGATGTCTGGCCATCGACTAGTTTGAACCTGGGACCTTATTCACGAAGCTGTCCCAGCTTTACGGAGTGGGTAAACTACAATTGTTAACGTTAGTACCGTTGTGGACGACCTCTTATAGTCTCTCTCTGTATTAATAATATTGTTTAACAATCAAATGACAGTTTATTGTTGACAGTAGTCAAACTTGACGCTAGGTGGCGATATGTGCAATGACGTCAATCATATCGCCACTAGTGACGGTGGTAGGTTTCCATCTTGAAAAGTAGTGCACACGCGGAAGGAACAGAAGAAATTCTTCTGTTTGTGAAGCGGTCACCCCATCACTCGTTTTCTACGCTTACAATATAGATCGTTGAAGACAGGTGTATAAAGATATAGAGTGATACAAGCAACGGTTGAGTAGATGTAAAGTAATAATAAAGTTATTCTGTTTCATTTTCGACAAGGTAAACACTGTTTTCTGCAAATAATACCATTTTGAAAAAGAAGTTCTCATCACGTGATAGACTAGCCCGCCGACGATGACGTCAGGATTTCAAGATGGCGATTTAGTATCGATGGAAGTGTTAAAATTTTCGTCCAATTATCAAAAAATTTCAACGCTGTCGTGGAGTATGGACAGTAGTCGTACTAGGACATGATTGATTCAGCTCATTAATATTTCAGTGCAATTAAAGTAATACCAAAACTAATAGTTGACAGCAATGAAATCGGCATCGAAGTGTAATTAATTTAGCTAAAAGTGATTTTTTAAAAAAGGCACAGGAAATGAATAATGCTAACTCAAATCCTGCTTTTAACAGACATGTTACCAGTTCATCGCAAAAGCGAACTATACGACCCTAACATAGCCCTAACCCTCAAGCTTCAATCTCTTGCATTCTCCCCAGGCATTCACTCTTGGCCGACACCCATCTTATGGGCGGGGAACCTCACCGTATCTCCTCTTTACTACAAGCGGGCTTAAGCAAGGTTCATTGGCACACGGATCCGATCCGTTTCCTGTCCGTTTGCCCCTAGTTTTCCGGATACGACAACGCTGAAGTCCATTTGATAGATTTTTTACGGACATGAACCGGACCAATTCCGTGTGCCAATGAACCTTGCTTTACTCAATAGGGCCGTTTAGACGACAAGTCAAAAACACAGATTCAATCCGATTGGATCCTAGTCCAGTAAATCTAGGAATTAACCGGGAACAAATTGCAACAGAAGGTTTTTTTGCTTTAAATGTTTTATTAGGTCACCTTGGACATCATATCCAAAATCCCCCAAAATCGGACGGCGGGAACCCACTTAATTTGCATATTCAATTTTGTGAACTGGCTTCAACGTTGGACGCCGATGGACGCAACAACTGAGCTTTGTACAGGAGAGTGGGACCCGATGTACAGCTAACTTTGTAACGGTTGGATTTACACCCCATAAATGTATTACCAAAACATAGAAACATGGTACCTCGGAATCAACTAAGCCTATTCTTTGGACGTTTTAAGCGGCTACCTAATCGAAATTGACATTTTATGCATTTTGACCCATTTTTGTGTTAATTTATATAAAAAGCATCATACATAACGACTAAAAACAATTGAGAATGTGTTTGTCTGGTTCCGAGGCACCATATTTCTATCTGTTGGTAATACATTTATGGGGTGTAAATCCAACCGTTACAAAGTTAGCTGTACATCGGGTCCCACTCTCCTGTACAAAGCTCAGCTGTTGCGTCCATCAGCGTCCAACGTTAAAGTCAGTTCACAAAATTGAATATGCAAATTAAGTGGGTTCCCGCCGTCCGATTTTGGCGGATTTTGGATATGATGTCCAAGGTGACCTAATAAAACATTTAAAGCAAAAAAACTTCTGTTGCAATTTGTTCCCGGTTCGCCCGAATTTTCGCTTAAATTTACTGGACTATCCGATCGACCCGCATCGGGTCTCATTTGCGTTAGACGAGATTTGAATGTGCTCGTATGTGGTCCAATGCGGTCCAATGTGGATTCGGGACCATTTTAAATCCACATTGGACCGCATTGGGTAGCGTTATACGTGCAAGAATTTTGAACCACAATTGGATTCGATCGGATCGCATGTGGATTTTTGCCTTTCGTCTAAATAACGGCCCTAATATAACTTGTGCATGCTGTAAATCGGGCATCATCTATTTTTACATGTATTTTCAACCGTGTTAAATATATTCTGATGCATCTATTTTGCTATAATCATATAAAATAACCATCATACATGTATCAATTTTTATACACAATACTTATGCTTTGAATCGACAGCAAATTTAAGAGTACTGTCTCTTGAACAAAGCACATACATGTATTCTGGAATAGTTGTGATTGCATGGTTTGAATTCATCAGACTTTTTAGTCTAACTCTTCAACTCCATCATACGACTACCTTAGGTGAACCCCAGCAGCAGCAGTCTGACCAGCCTTTACATAGCATTCCTCACTGACATAGTCAAAGTCAATTCAGCTTGCTGCAGACCTCTTTCCATTGGAGGCTGTACGTTGAATGAGCGCTTCTTGATCCTGATGTCATCAACGTCATGAGGGCGGACTCCGTAGACATCGTCGCCAACCAAACATCTGACGGGCCAACACCAGATGGAACTGAACCAGATGACTATGAGCTACTCTCTATTGTGACGTATTGGCTACTAATGTACGCCCCGATTGGTCTGGCCATCATTGGTATCGCTGGTAACATTATTTCACACATTCTTTTGTCCCAAAGTCAGTACAAGTCATCCTCGACGTGTTACTATATGAGAATGCTGGTCATATGTGATTCGGGTTTCCTTTTTATAGCAGTAGTATACGACCATTATGTGACGTTGCAAAACCCTTATATCGTTGTGTGCCCAATTATAAAAACTTTCAGGCGAGTCTTTCAATCAGTATCCTCCGTAGTTCTCACCATAATGTCTGTTGACCGTCTGGTGGCAGTTGCAGTGCCACTTAAAGCAAGGGTCTGGTGTCATGTGGGTCGAGCAAAAATCACAGTGGCTGTCAGCGTCGTCGTTCTTTCAGTCATCCATTCGCCAATTCTTTTTATTCGAACATTCATTACCAAGGAAGAGAGGTGTGGTGGTAATACGTCTTCATATCCCTGGTCTCGTGTCTACGCTCATTTCCGTCTAGCCACAACATTCTACATCCCTCTGATTCTTATCTCTCTGTCTAACGTTGGCATCATTTGCATCCTAAACGTCAGGCGATACAGTCGACGGGAACTCGTCAGCTGCCAAGATGCAGAAAGAGATCAGAAGGAAAACAGCATCACACTCATGCTTCTCGCTGTAACAATCAGTTCTATCCTCTGTCTCCTGCCGTATCAAATTGGAAGAGTCTACTATCGGCATATATTCGTGAGACCATTCGACAGGGAGTCCAGGGTTGTGTACAAGCTTGTCACTGCAATCACGCTGTTTCTGATGTACTGTAACTACGGCCTGAACTTCTACGCTTACACTTTACCAATCGCTAAATTTCGACACGAACTATGGGTTCTGTTACGTTGTCGCAAGTCTTAAGTCTTCTTGTTAAGAAGAGAAAGGAGCTTACTGGCTAATGCCATGCATAAAGTCCACCGAATGAAATCGCCAATTTCAGTTGGTAGCACTATAATCATTTTAATCCCCAGCGCGTCTGGATTTATCGACCAACAGAAAATTAATTCCTCGAAGACATTTATTGGTTAATTTGCACAGAATAGAGTCTTATGATTCTACGTCACACTGTGACGCATGCGCAAACCCGAACAGTTTCAAAAACTCGCCAAGGCCCAGACGGACACGACGCGTTACATTATTGTGATTATGATATACATGTACATGTACATCTACGTAATACGGATTGTGTTCCTCCGAATGTCGATACTGTGAAAAAACGACATTTGGGTGCAAGCTGTGGTGTGTCTCTGTACAATATATACATGTGCATAAAACTCAGTGCTAGCGAAACTCGTCTTTAGGGGAAATGGCTCCACAACAAATCCAGGCTTCCATTACATAGAAGTATACGGTATACGAAAACGCCGGTTAACAAAGGCTTCAAGAGGATTCACGACCGTGAAGCCATTGTTAACCGGCGTTTTCGTATACCGTATACTTCTATATAAAGGAAGCCTAATGGACGAGTTTGCGCCACACTTCATCGCCAACGAAACCTACATGACCGTTTCATAACCCTCAAACTTCATATTCAACATATTCTCACTTGCTCACTAGATGAATGTTGCACATTCACTATACATGTAGACCTACATGCGCATACATGTAGCTCAGCGTCGCCTGTCTACTGAGAGTGCTAAAAAGAGAAGTGTTTGAAATGGGTGTTCTAATTGTGACTGGTGTAAATCAGGCATCAGAATCGATACATTGAATCAACTTAAATATCTTTCACCTTGTAATGTTTTGATACATCAAACTACATAAGGCATGTTGATGTTCAAAACTATGCAAGAGTGATGACCAGTGACAACCAGTCCACTTGCGATCCGATGAGTGTATTTCATCAAGCAGGGGCCTCTTCAACTCCGCCGTGCAATCACCTACGGGGTGAGGTAGGCCTATTATTGATGATTTTGAGGATATTCTAAAGAATTCCAACACCCAAAAAGATTCTACGGTCCTGACAATCCGTCTAGGCTCTATATCAACTCATAAGACAATAAAGGAATGTTGACAGTCAAAAGCAATTGAGCTTGCTGCAGTCATCTTGGCATTGGAACTCGTAAGTAAGTTAATATCATCAATATCTTGCTCCTGATGACATCAACACCATGACGACGGATTCGGTAACTGTCGTCGCGAACGGAATGTCTAACAGGTCAACGCAAGATACAGCTGAACAGTATGACTATGAACCGCTCTCTGCTGCAACGTAGTGCGCTTGTAATGCACGCTCCGATTGGCATAGCCATCATTGGTATCACTGGTAACATTATTTCATACATTCTCTTGTCCCAAAGCCAGTACAAGTCGTCATCGACGTGTTACTACATGAGAATGTTGGTCATTTGTGATTCGTGTTTTCTTTTTTCGACAATAGTATTCGACCATTACGTGACGTTGCAAAATCCTAATATCGTTGTGTGTCCAATTATAAAGAGTTTCAGGCGAGTCTTTCAGCCAGTTTCGTCCGTAGTTCTCACCATAATGTCTGTAGACCGTCTGGTGGCAGTTGCAGTGCCACTTAAAGCAAGGGCATGGTGTCATGTGGGTAGAGCGAAGATTATAGTGGCTGTCAGCTTCGTCGTTCTTACATGCATACACTCGCCGATTCTTTTTATTCGAACATTCATCACCAAGGAAGAGAGATGTGGAGGTGAATCATCTTCATATCCCTTGTCTCATGTCTACGCCAATTTCCGTCTAGCCACAACATTCTACATCCCTCTGATTCTTCTCTCTCTGTCTAACGTTGGCATCATTTGCATCCTAAACGTCAGGCGATACAGTCGACGGGAACTCGCCAGCTGCCAAGATGCAGAAAGAGATCAGAAGGAAAACAGCATCACACTGATGCTTCTCGCTGTAACAATCAGTTCTATCCTCTGTCTCCTGCCGTATCAAATTGGAAAAGTCTACTATCGGTATATATTCGTGAGACCATTCGACAGTCAGTCCAGGGGCGTATACAAGCTTGTCACTGCAATCACTCGTTTTCTGATGTACTGTAACTACGGCCTAAACTTCTATGCTTACACTTTACCAATCGCTAAATTTCGACACGAACTACGGGCTTTGTTACGTTGTCGAAAGGCAGTGTTAAGAGCCGGGAGCTAATACATGTCTTGTATTTACTGCTAGCAGAGTTTGGCGAATGAAAAATCGCCGCCATTTTCAGGTGGTAGCGCATTTCTAATTAGGGGTTTATCATTCAAATACCTGGAGCGCTGTCTCGATTTGTCGACTTCACTCGAGACCCTCGGTCAAGCTAGTACGACACGAACACAGAGGAAGTAAGAATCAGTGCCTCGAAGACAGTATTTAGTAATATGCGCAGATCGTCGTCGATGTCAGAACGGTGATTCTAGTCACAATACTGTTGGCATTCAGTGGTCGATTTAGGGGGAGGGCGCAGCAGGCACGCCCCCCCCCCTTTATTGCGGCAGAGTGATGGGTTTTTTGTGCCTCAGATGCCTGGAAAACGCATTTTGGCATCCCATTTTTGAAAACTTTCTNCCGGAAATCCTGGATCCGCCCTGGCATTCGGTATGTCGGCTCGGTTCACCCTCTGTCCTGCCTCGACATCCTTCTCCTCACCACCATCGTCGACAAAGTGCATGCTATTCAAATACACCTTGTCTATGCTGAGTGTTAAAAGTGGAGATGTAACCACCACCTCAAATCCTGGATTGAGATTTGTCTCCACCAGCCCGTCGCAAAAACAAGCTTCTGATCCCATCACCCTCAAACTTCAGTCTCTTACAAGCTCCTAATACAAATTCTTCTAACGTGTTGCAGACATTCGCAATACGTACATTACATGTACATACACCCATTACAGCGAGGGAACCTCAGCGTATCGCATGTACTGATAGTAAGAAGTGTTAAAAATAAAGAAATAGAAATAGAAGTGCTAAAAATATTAAAACGTGTTGTAATTTTTTTTGTGTAAATCAGCCCTCGGTGACAATGGAAATCTATTTCTACATATATATTTTTAATCGTATTATTTTCGGAGACATCACATCCCGCGCTTGGCGTGCTGTCCAAAATAAATGCAATAGTGATAACTAATGGGAAATCTTCGTGCGACAACTCCGAAGCTTCGTATTACTACTATACGTTCATGTGCCTTTCCTTGCTTGGGCTTGTACATGTAGGGGAGAGTGGGGTTAGTTGAGCCAGTGGCCAAGTTGAGCCACCCCCTATTACTCAGGAAGTAGACAGGACAGAGCACTGGTGTTGCTATCTATTGAGAGAGGAGAGAAGTACCTCCTCACCCATGGAGCCATGACAGCTAGATGGAAGAGGTGTGACAAATAGGCATTAAAAACCGATTTTAACCCCCAAAAGTAAATTTTAACATGCCAGACTGTAATGCAGCCTCCTACTGCAATGGTAGTAGGTCAGTCGTCCTGCTGTCCAGTATTTTGTCAGTTGGTACTTAAGTGACCTATATATATGTACCATGTATGGTTGGATGTGTAGATGATGGTGGATTACTAAGGATTGGTAGGGGAGAGTGGGGTAAGTTGAGCCAGTGGCCAAGTTGAGCCACCCCCTATTACTCAGGAAGTAGACAGGACAGAGCACTGCTGTTGCTATCTATTGAGAGAGGAGAGAAGTACCTCCTCACCCATGGAGCCATGACAGCTAGATGGAAGAGGTGTGACAAATAGGCATTAAAAACCGATTTTAACCCCAAAAAGTAATGCCAGACTTTAATGCAGCCTCCCTACTGCAATGGTATTAGGTCAGTAGGCCTACTGCGCAGTATTTTCTCAGTTGGTACTTAAGTGACCTATAATATATGTACCATGTACTGTAGGCCTAGTTTCTGCACCAAGCTAGTGCATCAGTAGCTCAACAATACCCTATGCACAATTTACCCCAAGGGGTGGGTAAGTTGTGCCAAAGGACAATTTTTTTTCAGCATCCATCTGCCACGAAATGTCAATCAGTGAACTGAATATCTCTCACCCACAGCACAACCAACTACCTGCAGCATAATCCTGTACCACTGATTGAATGCTCTGTCCAGCCTTAAAGCAGCATTTCCCAGATATACCTTACTATGCTCAACTTACCCCACTCTCCCCTACCTTTCGTTGCTTGGACCCCACACAGAAAGCATTCTGGACAAAAACACCTTCACCAGTATGGAATCGTTGCTATGACCAAAGTACATCATGCTTCAGTTTTTTCAACACCGTCATAAAAGTCTACCTTTGGCAAGAGGGAGGCCTAATTGACAATTTTGAGGAAAATGTACAAAAATTCGTGTATTCAGGGAAATTTACAATCATGAAAATCAGTCTAGCGTCTTCTTGTCGAGTAGCATGACGTAAATGAGGAACACTATCACAAAGTCATTTTACCGTGCAGGCCTTTTAACACTGGAAGCAGGTAATGTAAGCATTACTTGATCCTGATGTCGTCAACATCATGAGGGATTCCGTACCAACAGTCTCCAACGTATCGTCCAACATTTCAGCACCAGACACGACGGGACGGCATGACTATGAACTACATGTACTCTCTGTTGTAACATATTGGCTTCTAATGTACGCCCCGATTGGTATCGTCGTCATTGGTATCACTGGTAACATTTTATCATACATTCTTCTATCTCAAAGTCAGTACAAGTCATCATCGACGTGTTACTACATGAGAATACTGGTCATTTGTGATTCAGTTTTTCTTTTTTCAGCGGTACTTTTCGAACATTACAGAGCTATGAAAAATCCTTTTATCGTTCGAATAATCCTCTGTGCGGTTATAAAGAGTTTCCGACGAGTCTTTCAGACGATTTCGTCCATGGTCCTCACCACAATGTCTATAGACCGTCTGGTGGCAGTTGCAGTGCCACTTAAAGCAAGGATCTGGTGTAATGTGGGTCGAGCAAAGATCACAGTGGCTGTCAGCTTCGTTGTTCTTTCATTCATCCATTCGCCAATTCCTTTCATCCGAACGTTCATCACCAAGGAAGAGAAGTGTGGTGGTAACATATCCTCGTATCCCTGGTCCCATGTCTACGCTAATTTCCGTCTAGCCACAACATTCTACATCCCTCTGATTCTTCTCTCTCTGTCTAACGTTGGCATCATTTGCATCCTAAACGTCAGGCGACACAGTCGACGGGAACTCGTCAGCTGCCAAGATGCAGAAAGAGATCAGAAGGAAAACAGCATCACACTGATGCTTCTCGCTGTAACAATCAGTTCTATCCTCTGTCTCCTGCCGTATCAAATTGGAAAAGTCTACTATCGCTATATCTTTGTGGGACCATT
>NMRB01000185.1:544963-555006 GCA_002633025.1 Notospermus geniculatus | reverse complement strand
AAAGTAGTAGTCGTGCCCATTCGTTCGAAGGAACCACCGATCCAGTCGACATCCGTTAGCATTAGTAACTTGTTTATGTTTGTCATTCCGTCACCCACGACGGCCGTAATGGTTGCTCGTTTACGCAACGGTCGATTTGGCGCGTACACAATGACCGATCTGCCGCCCGAGGACACAGTGGGATACGAACGGTTCGAATCCGTTGATGACGAGGCTTACGTTCCTGTGCGTACCATGTCATTCGAAGCCAAGTATGGGAACGACTTGATTAGCGTTCTTCGGAGTGAACGAGTACTGGCCCCGCACAGGCTCGACCAATTGGCCGCTATCATCAACAAGTCGTAATACTCGGATACCAATTCCCGATGTACAGAACAACAGAACGTTTAGTGTTCAGATCTCATTTTTATTTTATATAGAAAAAGAAGAAAATGGCATCGGTCAGGCTTGTGTGTCCGGGCATTTTAGATTTATGTCAGATGGTGCTAGCAGTCCAGCATTGGGATGGCCAACACCGTTCGGTACAGTATACACCATGGCGTTATCAGCATCAATCGTAGCCTCATCGTCGTTAGTTGTCGTTATCATCGACCCGCATTCGTTGTCCTGTGGTCGAGTATTGTGCGAGCGTGTTGAGAATCGTACGGTTCACAGCTTGCCGATCGTCGTAACAGTTAGTCGATCTAATCATCCTCTGACATACCGTATAGCGAGTGCCACGCACGCGTGATTAATCGGGGAGAACGAGTAGTGCAAGAAGCGCCTAGCGAAAAACACAAAGGTACGGGACGAAAAGATCTTAGGAAGTGTGTCTCCTAAACTATGACGGTGTGTATTCTTTTGAACACGTCCAGGATCGCTGCATTTTCTTCTTCGTCCTCGCCACCGCTGATGTTGTGTGGGGGTAACGATATGGTGAACGCGGCATGGTATGCCGTGGTTTCATCTTCCGAATCGAGCGAAAGTCGCGTTAAGAGCGTACTGCGAATAGCTTCGATATCGGTACTGTTATGCGCTGTCGGTGTTCTGCGCAACATGGCCAAGTCCCTAGACATGGTAGCAAAATGAGGGGACCAGTCTATAGCGTTGTAAGCACCCGACTGACGTACACGGTGATTTACGTGTAGAGTGTTCCCGGTAATTGACACGACTCTATCTGCTGGGGCCTTCCCTAAGGGCAGCGTTAAGAGCCTATGTATAATCACTCTGTATTCGGTTAACGACAAAGCGCCGACAAGTTTGTAAACATCGGTGGCATCGTGTAGTTCGAGGCGACCGACCAAAGGCCGAATATTCTCGTCGATAAACTGACAAGTCGAGTCCTGAACGTATCGGCACCACGTCAACGAACCCGCGCTGTCGACCGCACCGATCGCGTACATATCGTCGCGCCACAACACGTTGGCTTGCAACAGCACGCGACCGCCGCGCATCAACTCGTTCACCGGTAAATTGACGACCGGCAATACGTACACTCGTTTACACTTGCCCGACTCGTCGGCATCGCGTTTGATAAACTTGACGCTGGACAAACGATCGTCCTGTCGTCGTTTAACAATCCTATTGCTGACGAGTTTTCGCAATTTCGAGTCGCGCTTGTCACTGATGTCGGCGGCGGTGCTACCACCTCTGACCGTCCTAGTCATTATTGAGCAATTTCACCCGTAACGGCGCTAGACGTATTTTTAACTCGCTGCGTGACAAACGAAGAAGGACGCCCTCGACTGGCTTTGCCCCCTCCAGGCTGACGACTGTCTTTCTGTGATGAAGTAGATCCGGCGGCGGTCATAAAATCACGAACCGCCGACGAAGAGGCGGGGGTCACTGTCGGTGCTACTTCGCGTTCGACGATCATGCCATTCCTAGTCTCTACCGAAGTCATCTCTACGTCACGCGATGGCGATACCGATCGGTGACGAGCGACGGGTGACGGGCGACGTATTGCCGGCTCGGGTATTCTCCCCAGTCGACTAGGCGTGGGTATAGATGGAACGGTTAGCACGCTGCTAGTCACCACCATACCCGGCGCAGTGGGACGAGTTTCGTCATCGTCGTTGTCGTCGTCGTCTTCGCTTTCACTCGTACGGGGGTCTACGGAATAGCGGCCTCCGTCCGGCGGTGGACGTGGCGGTCGATGTTCGTGGGCAGGACGTCGTGGTCGATGTGGACCGGCTAACATGGCGTAGGCACTGCCGCTGGCCACGTCGGTTTTATGTTGGTGCGTTAGTCGTAACCGGGTGGCACTGGCTCTGTCTCTGCGCAGGTCGTGCTGATTTGCCGCCCGATACCAAAACGGCAAGTAGTACCATTCTGAGTGCGGCGAGAACGTGTAGTTGTCGACGAGCAGTACCCCGTCTTCTTTGGGACATCGTTTCGAACGTAACGGTATGCTCGCCAATCGAATGACGGCCACGTCCATGTAGCGTACGGCAATCTGATCGTCGCATTTCGTGTAGGCGCGACATTTGGATGCGACGTACTCGGCCACGTATTGAGGCGTTGCGTTGGGTGGTGCGAATACGAATGCGCTGGTGAGTCGTTGATCGTAAACAATTTTTGTGCCAGTGTCGTTACAAGTTCTGGCGCACATGAGCGTTGTGGGATCGCTGCTTTCCACCTCTGGACGGTCTTCGTCGCAAAGCAGTTCGTCGCCCGGACCTACGACCAGGTAGAGCGAGGCACGGGTGCCGACATCGGCATCGATGTCTTCGTAGATGTAGCGTTCATTGAAGGTACGTTCTAAAGGTAAGCGTAACGGGAGGCGATCGAGTCCGCTAACGGTGCCGTATTTCATCACGTCACACCAGTAGCGATTCAATTGCGGCATTTTGGTCATTTCTTCACCCACTATGGCAAATGGTTTGATGGCCTCGGTCATGTAGTAGAGCGGCGAACGACGCGGCCACGACGAGTTGACGTCTATGTAGTCTTCGGCGTTGGCCGTAACGCACTTGTATAACTGTTCGCTCATTGGTCCCAGCGATTGTTGCGGGTGATCGGCACCAATCACGTTCAACGATTCGAGTACCGATTCGATTGTGCCCAAATCGACGCAGTCGACGTTCACGCCCACACCGCTGTCGCGAGCACCCGTACCCAACATAGCTCGGCGAAGGGCTGCCTCGTTTTCGCTCCGGTACACCTTGGCCTTGAACAGTACGTTGCACCGAGCCAACGCGTCCGTAATGGTGCTCGATTCGTCGGGTGCCATGGCATTCTTGGGCAAGAGGTAGGACTCGCCCAAAAGAACGCGTTCGAAACATTGGTTCGAAGCGGGCGGTTGGCTAAGCCGCGGATGTAAGTTGATCGAAGACGACATCGTGTATGTTTATCGCGAAAGTCATGTTTCGTCCAGTATTAATATTTTTGCTCGTAGCACTCGTTGCCGCCACCGTCTACGTCAACCACTATTGGGAGTACAAGACAGGTCGCGGTGTGTCGGTTCTCGAGTACGAGAGGTTGCGACTATGCGCTCCGTTCTTTAGGTGCGGTTGGGCGAACGAGACTAAACTAAGCTTAGCTTGTCGGGTGCCAGGGACTGAATGCCGCGGAAGCCTTCGATGTTGTACCGATTGTCGACACGCACCGCTTACCGTGGCCGACACTCATGAGCGACATCAACAGCAACCGGGAAACGTAACTGTTACCGACGAGTCGACCTCGATCGTGTTCAACGCTGGTGTCGGACTCCTCGCTTGTTGTGTTTGTTATGCGTTTGCCATGCTGTTGACTACCAAACGTGTCGGCCGTCGTGTTCGTAACCTTCATACGTTGTGCGCGTTTATCGGTTTCGTACTCGTTCTCGTTGCACTGGGTCTATGCGGCACCACGACGTACATCGTGCTCGAATTATTGGCAAATGCCAAGTACTTACTGCGTTGTCAGACTACCATGTTTCTGGTTAGCGTGTGGGCTTGGACTTTGCTGTTGGGCTCTGTTGACTTCATTATCAAGATTGTACCACGAGCTGTCAAGTCGTCGGCCAGAGGTGAAAGGTATGAACGACTTGATGATGAGGATGATGATGATGATGATGATGAGGGGGCCGAGCAACAGGGTAGTAAAAGACAAAAGAAGACAAAACGTGTATGCAAGATGTGGACACAGCCCGCTCGCTCGTTGATCGGATGGTTGGGCGGTATTTCCATTCTCGTGTTTTTGGGCGCTATCCTGTACATTGTGGGGGTACGCCAGCAATGGTGGAGTAAATTCATCACATGGTAGCCCGGGTTAGTTGCCGGTGCCTGACATATTGTAAAAAATAAACCGGTATAAAAATTCTCCATAGTGTTTTATTCTTTTAACCTCGCCACGTTCGACGAGTAAGCTGCTGGCAATATTGTGTAAAATGAACAAGGTAACGATTCAGAAACGAGGTCGTTTTTGAAAATTGATTTATCATCAACAGAAAAATGATAATGAAGATCGAGTACGGGAGTGAGTGGGCAGCGTTACAAAATCCCGATCAATTGAAAGCTCAGTTTTGCTTTTCGATTGTGGGGAAACCAGTATTGCTATCTGAATGGGATTTTCCCACTTCAAAACGGTCCATCAGTCCCCTTCACAACTCAACAAACAAAACAATGGACAACGGTACGGTGGATGTTTTGACGAGCAGACTGTCTACCCTGTGGTCAGGTATCGTGGTTGCTGATGCCGTTAGTGATAATTCGGTTCTATCTCCCTCACGGAATAACGTGCAGCATTACGAACGTGAACATCATCGCTCGAACTATCACTACGACGAAGACAAATGTCACACCGTGGCCGACACCTTGATCAGCGACGAGGAGCTGGCTCTTCTACATACTCAAAATGAAGACGGCGACACGGCATTGCACATCAGCATCATCAACGGCGACCTCCGGAGCATAGACAGGCTTTTACGAATGGTCACCTCGTTCTCGTGTCTCGATTTACAGAACGAAATGATACAGACGCCGTTGATATTGGCCGCGTTATGCAAGATGGTATGCGTCGTTCGACAACTATTACTGGCGGGGGTCGATCGAACGATACGAAACCACCGTGGTGATAACGTTCTACACGTTGCTGTCAAGAATGACGATATAGCCACCGTTTGTGCAATACTACGAGTACAGACAACAGAGGAACCAGCAACCTGTCGGCAAAGACACTGTCTACGCCTGTACAACCCTTGCAACGATTATAATTTGTTGAACGCTACGAACAATGAAGGACTATGTCCGGTGCATTATGCCATTATGAACGACAACGTACAAATTCTAGAACGGCTGTACACGGCCGGAGCCGATATGATGGCTGTGGATAGGAAAACGGGAAACACACCGTTGCACGTGGCCGTCGAAAGAGGTAAGAAACGTTCTATTGACTTCTTAATCAGAACGTGTGCAGTGGCCATGAACATTGGTAACTTTACGAACACTCCACCCATAGTGCTAGCTCGATCAAACAGTCTCGTGGAGATGCTTGTGCAGAGAAACGTCGACTACACCCCAATTCGAATACCACACATGGACTCAGATGAGTGGGATCACGAACACACGGACACGTTGGATTGAACGATACGCACGTTGTTTTTTAAACCGCAAACGAGTCGGTCGAGTGTTTACATCATAATACGGCGAGTTGGTGCTTATTGGCGTCGTACACAGTGACACGTTCGGTGGTGGCGTATCCGCAGTCCACACTCTGAGAACTCACCGGTTGGGAGTACAGATATAGGCTAACTCAGTGTTTTTTATACTTTTTTGTTTATGACGTTTATTTTGCGGTGTTTTTCACGGTCTCAGTTAGATAGACAAGGGCCTGTTTATCTGTGCTACACTCGGCGACCTCTACCAACACATCGGCGTGGCAACGACTGCCCAGGTCGCACCAACAGCCGAGTACCTTTCCGCGCAGTTCACGTCGTACTTTGTCACGCAACGACTTGTTTCTCATCAGGTAACGAACGTATCGTTGGAGGCACTGATCGAGTCGCTTGACATTAGGTACCGGGAACGGATTGCCAAAGTCGTATTTGAGTCCGTGCGCGAACGAGTTATAGCGGCCAACGTATACGTGCCGATTCGGATTGGCCAAGACCCACGCTAAAATATTCGGGTAGCCTTGTGACTGAAGGCTAGAACGATTCACACACGTACGTCTAGTTGAATGAGTCATCTCGGAATCTATATAGCTTGCGATCTAACTTCGAACTCACACACGCACACAGAGGGAGAGAGGCACGGAGTATTCAATCATGAAGCACTACAACTGTAACCTCTCGCTTTTGGAAAATTCGTTGGCATTCAACAACGACGCAGTACTATCACAAGGGAGTCCTACGACAACCAAGCGTTGGACACGTTGCTTCTGCATTCACCAATTAAAAGAATACATCGAAATGAACGGCGTGGATCACGTTCTTCAATTGATCGACTCGTATCGCTGTTCGTGGGGTTTGGATCATCTGACACTCGTTAAACGTGGATATGTCGCTGCCGCGGTGGACCCGATCGACGTACCAACGGCTACTTCGTTTTACGTACCAGCACCTACGGGATGGCCCGAGTCATTACGCGTGGAGGACGTGTCTGGAGAGATGACTCACGAACAATTTCTGAAAAGCATCGACGAGCACAAGGATGTTCTCTATAATTACGGTGATCAGTTGGATCAGTGTGCTACGTATTGGTCGTTGGACCGGTGCGCTGTTCAGGTTCGCGAAAGGTACGTTACACGATTGGAGCAACAAGACGAGGACCCGATACGATACGTAGGAAACGACGATGCCACCAAGTGCACGGCGATGACGCTAAAAGCTATCGTTCATGCCAAGTATCGCCGTCACGAAGCGACGCATTACGATGCTATTTTGAACCGATGCAGACTATCCGATAAGGTGAAGAGTAGAATACGGGAACATTTGAAAGGTAATACCGGCAGTATTAAAAAGACTCTGTGCAAGGAAAAGCATATGACAGTCTACAAACAAAACGACCGTGTCGTATTGCAACATTTTGACATTATGAAAGATGAAGGACTTGTCACATTGAGAGTAGCGCCACATTTAGTTAAGGCGATCGTGGCCCAGTTGAACTCTGATGCGTTGTCAGATGTATCTGCTTTCTAGTAAATAAAAAACAATAATTGCCAATTTATTGACTCCACAAGTCTACAGTGCTTAAATGCATTTGCTTTGTGCCTCAGAATCAGAACAGGCTTCACCCCTAACCCCGTTCGATACTTTCACCAATGCCCCAATCGTCGATGACGGCGACGGTCAACGTTTACCGGTGCTCCACCGGCCACGATCGGGAATATCTGGTTAGACACAGCTTCTCAAATTCACCGGTCATTGGCTGATGACTCATGGTTACGGTTTCTTCTCGTATTGCTCATTGGAACCGCTGGAACCACTGGACCCGCTGGAACCGCTGGCACCGCACCAATCAGATGTGAGTATTTAAATTGCCGCCAAAATCCGGTTACGCGATTGGCTCGGTTCCAGCGGTTCCAGCGGTTCCAACGGTTCCAGCGGTTCCAGGGAGTAAGGGCCGCTGACCGTCGAGTAAACTGGCATCCGAAGTTACTCGCGAGTCGTTCGCCCGGTGACGACGCCTGGGGTGTATTTTGAATTAGAAGAAACAATTTTTAAAACTTACATGAAGGACATGATATTTTTAGCCTGCAAGGTATTTTCGACCAAACTAATGCGTCGTCGACATTGAAAATACCCGGACTCCTTGCCAGTTGAAAGTACCATGTCCTTCGCCGACGCCGTAAGTCACGGTTGGAAATACCCGGCCTCCTAGCCATGGCCTCCCCGCATCTTCTAGCAGAAGCCGCAGACCCTTTGGTCGAAAATGCCACTACGTCGTCGACGTTGGAAATACCATGACCAGTTGTTCGTCGAAAATGCCATTTTCTTCGTCGATGTTAAAAATACCATCCTAATTTTTTCGTCGAAAATACCCGGTCTCATAAGTTAGTTGAAAGTGCGATGTTGAAAATGCCCTGTTCATCGTCGTCAAAAGTACCAACATGGCATCCTGAACGGAGCTGGTGGTAATTCGGACGGTATCTTTAATTGGATTGGTATTTCAGATGGCATTGATTGTAAAAAGTTCAAAACACCACTCCCGCGTCCACGTGTCGGGAATAATACCTGCATATGGACACGTCACTTTCGACGTCGGCGAAGGCCATGGTATTTTCAACTGGCCAATTGAACCTAACTTATTGGAATTGTTAGAACCGTTGGAACCACTGGAACCGCCGGAACAGAGCCAACCAGCGATCGGTATTCACATCATTCACCATCGCCCACCGAGTTGATTAGTGACGTGGTCCCAACAGTTCCACAGGTTCCAACAGTGTCAATGGGTCGAATTTCGACTTAAATAGAGAGGGCGTTTTCCACATTCTGAGTGGCATTTTCGACTGAATGTAGAAAGTAAACCTGCAGTTTTCCCGATTGTTGCAGCAGCCCAATGGGTAGCCTCTTGTGCATAGGGAAGATGATAGACACGGAAATAAACCAAGCACATGTGTTAGGAGGCACTGACATTCATTGGAGTAAAAATGCGCTAATAACTTGGATACATGTTTGTGTTACTCAAGCCATGATATGGAAAATACGATTGATAAGTAAGAACGTTATGGAAAATTTTACCATGAATGGCCTATCATGGGTTAGGGCGATGCCCTCGCTAGAAGACTGTATAATGTGTCTATTCCTAATGAGCAGAATAAAAAAATGTACTGACCTGGAATCCCTGACATGAACACCTTCATGAATTAAATTTCCTCGGCCATCTCGCACGATGTTGTTGATTGTCTCTTTTTGACACTCGGTTTAGCTGGTAATCCAAGACAAAGGATCATTCCCAAAATTTCCAAAGAATCATAGGTGGTGATTTCCGATATGGCGCTCCATATGAATGATTGAATTGAGCAGGACGCACACACGCGACCACAAAAATCAATAAAATAGAGCGCACGCCCCCAGGGTACTTCAAAAACTAAAATTGAGATATCCAGCATGTTGCAGAGTAGGCATTCTTTAGTACACAAAGGTGATGGATGGCCACACTACACTGACTCCGAGGCGCCCGGAAGCGGCGAAGACAGATAGATTGGTTAGATGGAAATGTTGACTTGCAATGTGGACTATTGGCAAACTTGGAACGAACTTAACGGACCAGGGTTCTTTGCCGCACTCTCATTTATTTGTATGTACCGTTACTGCTGTGGAAGCCGGACAGTGACATCAATAACCGAGTGGTGGTTAACTGCAAAATACAAGACAGTACTCTCATAAGTACTGATACAAGTACTGGTATATAAAAGAGGCACAAATTTGAAACACTATATATAAGTGTAATCCACTATCCATATGCAGTGGTGCATCTTGAATTAAGCATCGCACTATGCATGCTAAGTAGGCTAATACATGTATGTGATCCAGAGAATCAAATCTCGGATAAACCCATTCTAACATAACTGCTGATATAACTATTGGAACCACTGGCACCGCTGGAACCGCTGGAACCACCGGAACCAAGCCAATCAGATGGGAGTATTCGAATCGCGCGCTGTCATTCTTTTTATCGAATGACTCATATTTAGGTATTATGCTCACTAGACTACTGGAACCGTTGGAACCGCTGGAACCGCTGGAACCACTGGAACCAAGCCAATCAGATGGGAGTATTCGAATCGCGCGCTGTCATTCTTGGATTTGATTGGTCCGGTTCCAGCGGTTCCAACGGTTCCAGTGGGTCCAGCGGTTCCAATGGGTAATACAACGGGTGAGATGAAGTAATGAGTCATCGAGTAGCGGGTCGTTTGCATGCGAACACCAGGGTGCCGCCTTACAGGTTGCTCTATTTATCAACATCTAATATGTTTCGCCTACGGTATAGGTATTGGACCCGTTGGCACCGTTGGCACCGTTGGAACCGCTGGAACCGGACCAATCAAATCCAAGAATGACAGCGCGCGATTCGAATACTCCCATCTGATTGGCTTGGTTCCAGTGGTTCCAGCGGTTCCAGCGGTTCCAACGGTTCCAG
>NMRB01000185.1:514953-527352 GCA_002633025.1 Notospermus geniculatus | reverse complement strand
TTTATATCTTACCATGGTCAACAGCTTCTATTTCCCTGTCAACAGAATCCTGCTTCAGAAGTGGGTTGATGAAAAACCAGGCAAAGCGATCAAGTATTTCATGCAAATACTTTCTCTGAACATCAAAGTGGAACACAGTCTGGAATGGAATTGATCTCAATAACATTGGATGCCATAATCTAACAAAGCTGCAGCTATTACAGCTTCTGAAATGAAATGTATAGTGGCTGATTACAGCACATACCAAACACCAACACATACCAAGCACTGACATTATTCCAGACATCATTTGCCTGACAAATCAGTCATGATTGTTTGAATTGTGTGCATTCAAATCCAAAGAGAGACTTTGGTAAGCACTGCAAATTGAAGCCTTGAAGCCCTGTGATGAGTAAGAGAGGAAGGTAACTGATTCTTACATATTCTAAGTCTGTGAAAGCATTTGAGGTCCCTCCGTACCGACTGAGAGTGGCACCAAAGTCATTTTCATCAGGATACTTCTCACTGCCCATGAACACCACTGAAAAATGAAATGAAGTTTAGGAAACAGAAAATGACAAACAGAGCATTATTCTCCAGGTTGAAAACGATTAATATCATTTTGTTGGAGCCCCATTTTGGTCTTTCCAATAGACAATTTACTTGGATATGGGCTGGGCAATTTCTTTGAGATGGAACAAATATCGGGTGGGCCAAAAAAAACGCATCGAACTTCAAATCTTGATTTCTCGACAACTGTCCATTATAATTCAATAAAATTTCGTACCGTATCATTTAAAGATGTTTTGTTGAACGTGTGAACTTTTTGCCTTGATACCTTTGGAATTAGCACCGTATCACTCAATTTAAAAATCATTGTAAAAAAATGCGATTCCGGAATCCGGTGAAATACGGGTGGATGAAAAATTCCCAAACTTTAAATTTTCATTTCTCATAAAAGCTTTACTACAACTCAGTGAAATTTTGCCTAACAGTCCTCCATGTTATTGCCCCTAATATATAAAAATTTTAAACCAATAACTTTAATATCTACCCTGTGGCGCTCATTACTATAACGCCATATTGCAATCGAGCGTTTGGAAGTTTCACCATTGTCTCCTAAAATATGATGAATGATTACTATGGTTTTTAAATTTGGCACCACAATCTTAATACCAAAGATAATGTGTTGAAACTTTTACATTTTAGAAGCATAGCCACGGAACAGTATTGAGTTAATTTTCATTGGGTTATAATGAATAGTTATTGAGAAATAGAAATTTGAATTTCGGGACGGGATTTTTCATAATTTATTGGATTCCGGAATCACACATTTTTACAATGATTTTTAAAATGAGTAATACGGTGCTAATACCAAAGGTATCAATGCAAAAATTTTACACGTGAAACAAAACATCTTTACATTATACGGTACCAAATTTCATTGAATTATAATAAACAGTTGTTGAGAAATCAAGATTTGAAGTTCGATGCGTTTTTTTTGGCCCACCCGATATAATACAGCTACACTCAGGAGACGCACTTACTGTGTTCCAAAAAATGAGCAAATCCAGGAATATCTGGTGGATCACAGAAACTTCCAACACCAACGCAAAGAGCTGCAGCTGACTGGAAATAATGGAAAATATGAATTAAGCATCGAATGTTGTACATCTGTACTCCCTGGAATGAACTGAAATGACATCCTCAAAGCGAGGGCACCATCATTTCTAGAATGTCACTGTCAATGTGAAATGTGTTCAAGAATACCATCTTTTTACATCTCTTGATGAAAGCTACAGTATCCTGTAACAAGATTCCAACATACCCGTAATCCACCCCAAAGTGAAGTTACAAGACAAAACCATACTCACATATTTTTCTGATCTGGCTTTTCCCTTTCCTCCTTTGCAGTCCTTTTCTTCATCATCATCTTCATGTTCGTCATCATCTTCATTGTCCCCACCATCATCATCATCATCATCACCATCATCTCCAGACTCAGCATCATCTCCGCTCACTGCCTCATCGTCAGATGTTTCATGTCCATCATCCACAGAATCACTTTCTTCAGTAGAAGGATCATGTATGAGCAAGGCTTTGAGACCGTTGTCCAAAGTGATGGCTCTGAAAGTGTAAGGTTCACGTACATTTGCTATAAAATAAGCCTAGGCCTACCGCGAAATCAATTGAGTGCCCTACAGGCCAAGTAGTAAGATCATCGAGGAGAACAAGTAAAGACGAGAGCGTAGCTGGAATTCAGCGACAGTACCAGCATCAACCAACAGACATGAGACAGACCGTGACTGGCGTGCATGCGTGAGACACACTCGCACTGCCACTGCAACGTGACGACAGTGTGACAACAGTAGGGGGCCTTACCTATATTGTCTTTTGTCATTTGGAGATGTCACAATTAGATCACTGCCCCCTGGGCTTGGGTCGCTATCATCCTTCATCCTTGGTCCTGACGACGTAGGCCTACGCTTGTTCGAACTGTCAAAGGAACAATCACTCGGAACACCTGTTCCTGTACAAAATGTACATGAGAAAACTGCACAATTTCCAGCAGCAGCAAAAGTTGAGAACTGTCGGGCGACGATCTGGTTTTTCACAACGTATTTTACGTTAGTTTGGAAGTTGCGTGAATGATTAAGACAGAGTGAAATATTTCTGCGAAAAGAGCGAGAAATCAGGGAAGAAACACTGAGATTAATGAACTTTTTCGAAGCCAGTCTGCACGACATGCATGATCCGGACGGCCATGTGGAGCTCATGCGGCTAGCTTTTTGTCTCGATGCGCATTCAAAATCAAATCACTAAAATTCACGATTTAATATGTGACATATCATCAGTGTGAAATATATACATGATTTACATTGAATAAGAAGAATATAACTTTTTATTGTTTATTTTTGGATTTTTTAAGTGACTTTTTCAATCCACGAATCTGTCATCTGAATCAACGACAAATAATTGGGTAGACTGATTCTAGACCCTCATAACGTGCTGCTCGTGTAGCGGAGTACTATGAGGGCAGGGACCAGTTGGGGAATCCCCGAGATGGCCTAAAAATAGGCCTACGTCAGAGCTGATAGCTTGACACTGTCACTGGGCTTGCTTGAACTTGTTCATATTTCATGAATGATTGATTATCTGCTTTGTCAATCGCATGTATAAAAGGGGGATAGACAGATCTACTGTATTCATTTTATCGTTTGGCATTGCCCGGAACATTAGGCCTACTGGGGGAATTATTGCAATGGCTAGGGGAAAGAAAAGGAAGGCTGTGGAGAAGACTGAGAAACAAGCCAAGAGAGCAAAGGGAGAGACTGATCTGAAATATGGATTGAAATGGTCTGATGTTGGAACACCACCTGGAAAAGCCACAACCTTTCCATCTATGTATCTGCTCCATTCAGATGAACTCAATGGAGCGAAAAAGATAGCCGGGTTTGACCTTGATTGGACACTGATTGCAACAAAGAGTAGACGCACATTCCCAACTGGTGTGTATACAAGCTCATATTTTAGAACCAAGGCCTAATTATACTCTTGTCGATAGACTACCAAATAAACTATCAATGGCCACTGCAAAGAGACTTTGAAAAAACTCGTACGGAATCGCATCTTTGTTAAAGTTCTCTTTCACTTTCAGCAATTTTACATGTAATTATTAGTTTTATTCTGCGATTCTTAGTGTCCCCTAAATCTGAAGTTTTCCTTCCTGCAGGTCCAAATGATTGGGTTTGGTTGTACCCTGAAGTACCCGACAAACTTCGTTCCCTCCATGAAGACGGGGTTCAAGTGGTGATCTTCTCCAACCAAGCAGGCATTGAGAAGAACCATACCAAACCTAATGATATCAAGAAAAAACTGGAGGACATTATACGAGAGGCAGACATTCCTATCATCGTAAGTGTTCATGAGAATCTTAGTACCGGTAGGCGTTGAACAATCCATAGAATTTTCAGATAAGAACTTGAAGCATTATGATAAACATGACTTCTTGACAGCATGTGCGAGTCCAATTTATTTCTCAAATGCTGTGAAACTTCAAATTGTAATTGAGTTGCCTTTCTTCTTGTAGGCCTGTCTTGCAACAGGGACAACAGATTACAGAAAGCCGAGCACGAAGATGTGGGATGTATTGGAGAAAGATTACAACGGTGGAACCAAGGTACGTACCAGTACTTGATAATTCAAGCTCTTGCAGGTGCATATTCTTACAATTTTTGTTGTGTAATTTGGTGTGTGATTGATGACAGACCGTTGGAAGAGAATGCTTGCCCACAACACTTGTCCTCTTTCTCAATTATATCTTTTTATTCGATCCAGTTTGACCTGAAGAAATCCATCTATGTAGGAGATGCAGCTGGAAGAGAAAAAGAGTGGTCTCCTGGGAAAGGAAAAGATTTTTCTTGTGATGATAGAAAATTTGCTCTAAATGTTGGAGTAGGTAGGTACCAGTACATGTAATGAATTACGTTTGCTTTCCTTCAGTTGCACTGCTTTTGTTCATAATACCAGTCTTGTGAGTGAGCCAGCCAGTCTCCTCAGTGAACATATCAGTAGCATTCAGATTGACTTGACTGATTTTTGCAGATTTCAAAACTCCAGAGGAATTTTTCCTAAATGAGGCACCAACTACAAAATGGGATTGGAGATCTGCTGACCCGTCCAAATATTTGACAAAAGCAACAACGAAGCCAACTTACCATGCAGAGGTAACTTCCTTGTCAAGTTCTTTTGTATACTAGGCCCCTACTACATGTACTACGGTGCCAATGAGGCAGATCTAAAATGACTTGATCCCCTAGCCCCCAGGATGATCCGATCAAAGATGTTCCCCCTGCTAAGGATTTGCGAAGTTTGTCATGATGGCATCTTATTTTCAGAGTCAAGAAGTAGTCATAATGGTAGGCCTCCCAGCATCGGGCAAAAGTACTTTCTCAAAGCGCTACTTCGAACCGCATGGCTATGTCTCAGTGAATCGAGATACCTTGGGTACCATGTCAAAATGTCGTAAGTTCATGTGCGAAGCCTTGGATAAAGGGAAGAGTGTCGTTGTGGACAATACTAATCCCTCCGCAGCTGCTCGAGAGGAGTTCACCTCAGTCGCAAAGGACAAAGGTGAGTGGGTGAGCTATGTGATTGTTCATTGATCAGTATATATCATCATTGATTATTTCAGTGTTTAAACCCACGCATTGCATAGATTCTGTATTGACTTACCGCATGTGTGTCTTCTATAGAAGATGAATGGCCCCAGTAAACGCCAGCCATAGTTAAAGGATATTGAATAAAACTCTTCTCAGCTGTGCTTGTAATGAAATATCTGACGTGTTCTGATCATCTTCATCCCAGGTGTCCCTTGCCGATGCTTCCACATGGACACACCACGGGAGCTCGCACACCATCTCAACTATGTACGCCAGAACCTTACCAATGGAGAAGTCCGACGCATACCTGGTGTTGGGTACAACATGTANTTCGAACCCGGGACCTCCCGCTTCAAAGTCAAACGCTCTACCGACTGAGCTAAAGGGAATTTCCCGGTAGCCCGGGCTTGTAGGAGCGCTGATACTATTACATGAATAGAGTGTACCTATGTCGTAAAATTTGCGTAACTCTACGCTACGTACGGCTTCCGCATGCGTAAACTGACCTTGCGTAAGTACCTTTGTGAATAAGGCCCCTGAGCTGATAGCAGACGATGCATTCACAGAATCATGTGTGGCTCAATAGCGTTCATGAAAATGGGGCAGATTCTTGAAAAGTCACCTACGTTTTGTCATAAGACATCTAGATAACCTCAGAATATTACCCTTTTATTCACATAATAGCCAATCTAAGGGCCAAATGCACTAGAAGTCAGCCGATTTGGCACATTTTGGCATTTCATGCGCTTGCCTGTGGAGATAGGGCATTCATGATGAGTGCTCACACAAAAGTTTGTATTCGATATTTCCTACCATTCCTGCCCGAGTTTTTATATTTGCTTCAGTGAAAATTATTGAGATGTTGCCAGACTCCTGTACGAATTGTCAGTCAAATGAAATTTCCCTCTGTACGCGTTGTCAGTTAAAATGTGAGTACTTCGTTTATATTTGCCGGCTAGCGAAAATAATGTCGTACCTCGCTTCTCGTAACGTTCAGTGATATCCTAAATAAGGAGTTAATAAAAGCACTGCGGTTGGAGGATGGCAGCATCGATATACCAGTCCTTTTACAGTTATTACGGGGAAGTATGTTCTGTTTCAGGCAAAGAATCCGTCTCCGTGCTGATGTTTCGTCGCAGCAGACAGCCCAACCCCCGGGAGGCCAACCACGTTCCTTTTTATATGCAGTATCATTTCTATTTATTATACGTCCCATGTTTCCTCTTCTTGTGTGCCGCCAGTCCCTGCCTATGGGCAAACCGGGAGCCACATGTGTCGCAAAGGTGAAGCTTCCCCGTGTGGGAGTCCAGATGGTCAGCTATAGTCATGACACGACTTCGAATATTTGGGCATAACTATAGCCCCTGTTACACTACGTGTTTTCAACCGTGCTCGACCCGGGTCGAGCACGGCGCGGCAAAAAAAGTGATGGTGTAAATGGGTTGGCACGGCACAGCTGGGTTCGGCACGGTGCTACTTTTATCCGGGCCGAACCCCCCAACAGGAGGTGGGTTCGACCCGGGTCGAGCAAGGCACTGCTGAGAAACTACACAGTGTAAACACGCTACTGGGCTCGGTCCACTTGGTTACCATATCACAAACGGCGCTACTTTGTCTCCTGTTCCTCCTCCATTAAGTATTGGGAAAAATCTGGCATGAAGAGGCCCAGGAGACCAAGGGCGCCCTCCAACCTACGGGTGCGGGGGGGGGGGTCGAAACAAAACCAGCACAATCCCATCATTCAAACCCCGTCACTTCCGCCTTGCCCCACGAGCCTCACTCCCTATACCCTGGATCCCACGTCCAACACCAGAATGAGCGAGTCGTCACAGTCGCCGCGTGGCGTCGCTTGTGGTGATGACTCACCTGTAGTGATGTGCGCATGCTCATTTATCGACCTTGAACTCAACATACGTCATTGCCGCGAATATTTAGATTCATGGGCGCAGCCATATTGAAAATGGCGGAGAGTTCCTACCTCCACAGAAAGGAGAGTGTCCCCTAGCGGGCGATTCAAATAGTTTTCATGGCCTTGGCCCATTTCTCATGGTGCCAAAATTCTGCGTAGTGTAAAAAGGGCTTATAATGTTATGTTCGTAACTACATGTTATGTTCGAAGACCGGAGTTTTCGGACTAACTGTCTTGCCATCATCACGTGGTTGGGCACCCGGGGATTGGACTGTCTGGCCATCATCACGTGGTTGCCTATTCCCGTAAAGCTGTCCCTCAAATAAGACAATCGGTATGTCATTGACATGGGATCCAGGAGGAGGGATGGAGAGCTGAAATCCACGCCGTTTAATACTGCGTTTACCAGACACCCGGAATGCGGTATAGGGACGCGGACTCTCTGGCGGGAAGCGATATGTTGTATGCGAAAATGCATTGCAGTTTCCGCTTCCGCGTTCCGCAATCCGCATTCCGCGTGTCAGCTAATACTAGTGTCCCACTAACTCTTCGTAGACTGTCGTCTATGTTCGAGTGATTCTCTGGCTCCATGATAGGCAACTGGGCAGACTTCCATAATTCTTCCTCCAAGAAATGGTTCTCGAGCGTTGGCGTAATGAAGATATTCCCAGTGTGTTCCCGATCAAAGAAGAGTGCAATCCGGTTCTGGCTGAATAGGCTTAGCCACAACTCAAGTTTAGTCTTTGTGGCTACCATCAGGTCACCTAGTGTTGGCGAAGAGATTTCCTGGCATAGATCAATAATTCTCTTTGCCGTAACCTTGCCAATCTTGGGCAAAGATATCAAGTCACTTTGTGAGGCGTTACTGAGAACTAATTTTCTCTCGGTTATCTGGCTGGGGGAGGTGGCTCCACAAATACTTTGTGAACCCTCACTACCTGACTTGGATCCTTCGCTTTTACACACATCCTCAACCTTCCCCTCCTGATTAGGTTCTAAATCAAGAGTCGGTGCAGACGAAGGAACTGTGGTTTTACTCCCTATCACATTATCCACGGCTGCATCAATCCAAGACGTTTTTCCCTCGGGTTCATTCTCTGACGCCATCTTGTGTGTGAGTTTAACTATTTGTTTCAACCTAAATGTTTCTACGAAACAGCAAATCTTACGGAACGACGTGAGTCAAACAGATACTCCGTTTGTCTGTAGACGTTACCAGAGGCTAAGGTCAGTACCGGTAGGCCTATCACTTGGGACCCTAACCTTGATATCCGATTCAACATATACAAATTCAAACTCAGATGTCAACTGACTGTCACTCGACCAAATTTAAACTAACTCCTCAAGAGAGCTTGAAGTTGACAAAATACGACAAAATATCGCTTGATAATTCAAAATGACCTCGGTGATTCTTAATTACGACCAACGACAATGACACTGCCCTATGTACTACGTCCTCGACGCAACGAGCAGCACTAACAAAGCAATAATACCATATCACATAGGCCTGTATCAATTACACTGTAGCTAATGTACACACATGTGCGCACACACACGTATACAAAGCAGTAGACAAAATAGTTGGCCTCGCCAAATAAGCAAAAACTCGGGCACTCACTCCCTTTTCCCTTTCCACCAAAGAAAATCGGACGTGAACTCGCGAAACTTTTGACACCAAATGTTGTGAACTCACTAACCTCTCAGGTACGCAGCATACACACACCAGAACGGAAGACACGGAAAGTATACGATAGTCGTCAGTCGATGTTTACTGGTTCAACGCTCGCTCATAAGTGACCAAAATCATTGTCTTCATACTCAATCGTCACGCCTGAGAGGTCCAACAGGGAATTCGTAGGTGAGCTGGCAGTTGTGGGTGCCTTCGACAGATGGCAGCACCGCACAACACCGGCACTTCGAAATCAAACAACCCAGCAATGGACGAATCGAGGGCTCTTCGGCTCTTCCTTAGTGTTGAATTGGATCAAGAATCGACCAGTCGACGAATCGCACTTCAAGATGGAAACCTCATTGGCACACAATACGTGCGGGACCAGGATTTGCAACAATCGACCTATTGACGTAGCTTTTAATTTTCAACAATCGACGAATCGACGGATCTCCCTTTAACTAAATTAAACTGAGAATCGACAAGTAGGCGAATCGCACTTGCAGACGAAAACCTCGTCCCTACAACTTTAGTACGGAACGAGGTTTTTGAAATTGGAAATTTTTGGATTAATGTAGAATCGACGAATCGACAAGTTAACGTGAAGGATAGTGGCCTGTTTACTTGTATCCGTCCGCGTGGTGGGGGATAATGCAGGTGCGCCGAAGTCTCTTCTAACTCATGAATACGGCTCCATCTTCAATAACAGCAACATGGTAGACTAACGAAAGATGAATTAACACGAACAAAACGGCAGTCTCGGCGTATGTTGACGACGGAACATGCTTGTTTCGTTGGTGTCATCATACTGACATGTCTGAGCGCACGGATTCCGGGCGGGCCGCGAACGCCATCCTCAGAGACACATTCCCCCAAGACATTAAGTGTTAGGTGTGAGTGTAACAGTGTGTAACTACCAATTCTGACCTCGAGACAGATCTGTTAAAAACCACAATCTTTAATAGTTTCTGTAACATATGGTGTTACACATAACATTATGAGATCTGCTACAGGAAACGAATTTAATCAGAGCAAAGTGAAATCTGTTTATTTCATAACTATTTTGCGTTCCTTACGGATCTAACAGGGGTTTTCACCAAATTTGTTTGGAATAACTACCCGTGCTGTTGAACACTTTGCGAATAATATTCTGATTGTGGTAGAAGTTCGAAGTTTCAACCACTTAGTGGTTAAGGCAGTGTTAGACGTTCAAGAGGTCTCAGCTCTCTGTTAGTGTTAGTGTCAGCAGCCATCTATATTTTGCCTAACTGGGGATGATAGCAGCCTTTTAACACCATGTCAACATGCTGTTAACAGCCTGTTAACCTGGTTAGCATGTTGACCGGTGTGTGTTAAGAGTTAGTGTGTTAGTGTAACAGATCTGCTAATTTCGTGTTAAACTGAACCATGTTAAAGCGAATCGAAAGCGAAAAAATTTGATTGAGAAATAGAATTTGAAAGGGGACGAATTTTCAGGAAAAAATGTAAACAAACTTCTCCAGAATGCCAACAAAGAAATTTTCGTGCATTTTGATTGGCTGAATTTTGTGTTTACAAACACCAGCCAAATGTAAACAAATAAAATCCGCTATCGATTCGCTTTAACACGAAGTTAACAGATATGTTACACTAACACACTAACTCTTAACACACACCGGATACTGACCTCATCGTTGAACGAGCTGGCAGATTTCATCAAAAATCGTCCCAAATTCGGCTAATAAGGCCAGCCAGTTTAATTCCTGCTTTTCCTTGATGGCGATTGTAGAGTTTGAAGGGTAGAGTTGAGAGGAAGTGAATAGGAACAACACATGAGTGTATACGTACTGGTGGAGCCACCTATATTTTAAAACCATAAACAAGTCACACAAACATACAGGGTAACCCAAAACTACATGTAAAACATACAAATATATTACAGCGATCAATCATATTGCAGATTTGACGAACTATGAACGAGGTTCACTCAGTGGTATTTGCAAAACCGCCTCCGGAAGTTAAAAATTGCAGGGATCCATAGGAAGAAAAAATCCTGCGAAATCAACATGTCCTTCGCGAGGTTTAGAGGCCATAATTAAAGCTCGAATGAAATGCAAGAACTCCTGCATGAAAGGACAAATCATTCATAGCGTTTTAAAAAATCTATTTACTAAGGTGTTAATCGTAGGTGACAATCGTCCCCGCGTGATATTACAAGCCGCGCGCAGATACATGTACATCGGGTTATTAAAAAAACGTCATCTGGGCTTCCGAAATTAATTCTGTCCAAGGATTACAAAATTGCAGTGCCCTTGTATGAATCTTAACATGGATTTAAAAAAATGATCCCAGAACTACATGTAAGCTTTACTACTACTCTCTGGGAATGACATTTTGACTGGTGCCGTTCCTTTGGCATCGCGTGGTGCCATTGAATCTACATCTCTGATACTGCAATTTTTGACTTGCATCATTGTACCGAACGTTATTCCGTACTCGAGATGGATATTGACATGAAGATGGCAAAACCTCTTTATATTCTCCTACCCTTACTTTTGGTGTAGATTCATCGTATTCGGTTTGATATTTCAGGAGATATTGATGTTTGAAAAGGGGACGTTTTTTTAATAACCCGATATTTTAATTTTCAGGATAAAAATCATCATCCATGTATGAACTTCTCCCTAAACATTCTAACTCGTCTCGAAGTTTTAAGTTCTCCTAGCTGTGACTACTTCTTTTCAGCAAGTTGCGAAATGTTGGAAAAAGCAACGCTTTGAATGCCTCTCGTCGGAACTGACTCCCACCGATGCAGTAGAAAAGAAAGTTGATGGCGTTATTCAAGTAATTGAAAAGGCTCATCGAGGTATAAATAATTTCAATCGTATGATCATTTTGGTTGTAGGTGGTGTCGTCAATGAGACCTGATACAACATTAAAGACACGGATAGGCAGTGTGAGGAGAATAAACATTACACTGACGATGGTCAACATGTAAGTCATACTCGTCAACTGAGATGACTTGCCATCCCGAACGTCCTGAATGTTTAACATTTTTCGCCGCGTTATGTGACCCTTTACAACCGTGGATAAAACTGCACAATTGCAAGAAATGATCACAAGAAATGGTAGACCTGACTGTATCAGGAGATCGAGCCAAGTCCACACACTGAAAAAGAAAAATTCGCCTGCCGTATGATTTTTGCCAACATAACAGACACCATAGTCCTCAGCATTGAAGAGGTACATGAAATGCGAATTCAAGGCTGCCAGAAAGATAAATAGGCATGCAAGAGCTATAGCGGTGGATCTCTTTGAACAAATGTTCGATGCTTTTAACGGATAACGAACAGATATCATTCTTTCAACGGTCAAAAATGTCACGTTCCAACTGGCGAATTGGAGAGTGAAATACGTTATGGAGACATGGATCTTGCAAATAGCAGACACAGTGTTTCGCAATTCTACTCCGAACCTGTGCCTGATCCAGTGTCTTAGAAGTCCAGTCCATAACACAGCTCACAGTGGGTTTTAACCATAAAGAAGTCAGAAAAAATTATAATGGCATGAAACCAATGGGATGTACTCCAGAACGTGGCCTAGAATACATATATGAAAACCGGAAAAAAATCTGTTGGGAAATTTTTGTGAAATATGTGTTTTTCAAATTCATGTACATTTTCCTGTACATTTATGTATGT
>NMRB01000185.1:500050-514869 GCA_002633025.1 Notospermus geniculatus | reverse complement strand
TATACATTTACTGCTTGTACGGATAATACACCAAAAATTTCCTGGGGTCGACCAGCTGGCTCGCTGGCTCAGTGGGTAGAGCGTGCGGCCGTGACGCAGGCGATCCGTGTTCGATACCCGCCGGAGGCTATCGACTTTTTCACGCGTCAATTCTCTTTGTATTTCTTTTGCTGAAATTTCTAAGTCCATTTGCCCGTGCACATCCCTCCGACGATGTCTGGAAGATTTACCCATTCGCGCCAAACATGTCATGCTTGTCAATGCACATGATGCATGTGGCAGTGGTCATCTGACATCAAAGCCTAGCATGTCTAGCATTTGTCTAGGCATACTCATGCTCATGAGCCTTTGTCCAGTTAAATTAGAGGTTGGTATTGAACATACAATGACATATAGGCCTAGGTCACGGAGAGTAGGGGGTTAACTGGTTAAATTTCTAATACTAATAGGCCTAGGCCTAGGCCTACACTGTATTACTATTAGAAATTTAACCCCCTAGGCTACTCTCTCCGTGGCCCAGGCCCCTAGACCTAGGCCCTATTTCATGTATTTGATGTTTTTTTACCTCATGCATGTCATGTACCTCGCTATCTAGGCCTAGGCCTAAGCGCATGCTATTATTAAGGCCTATAGGCTAGGCCTAGGCCTAGGCCTAGCTACATTGCACTGCGCGGCATTGTTGACAACTGAATTAGCCACTATATGAGTATGACTATTACCGTATAGGCCTAGGCGTAAAAGTGTGAACACTGCATTGGTAGGCCTACCTGTCAGCCTGTAGGCCTAGGCCTAGCATGCTAGATATGTTGATTTGGTAGGCCTAGGGCCTAAAATTTGCTATCCCTCCATCCCCTCATTCTTCAATAGGCCTAGGCCTATAAGCGTAGAATGTAATCCCTTGCAAAATTAAAGTGAGGCAAACAGTACGAAACATTTTCATTTGGGGAGGGGGGGGGTGCTTTTTGTTTTTTTTCCAAAAAAAGCTTCACCAAAAAATGTTATCAGTTGAAAAAAATGTAGGCCTATGCCAAAGTGGCCTATCACAGTATCAGACAAACTGATGTGATAGCTTCCTCAAACTGCAGAGGGCTTGGCAACTCCTATCCCTTCAACTTCATCAGCACAGGCTGAGTCCGGAGGAGGCGTAGCAGTCCCTTGATGCTGTTCAGTGACAGTGTTGTCACGATCACCACCACGGAAGAGTAATTTATGAAGCTACGGAAAATGGAGAGAGGAGGATAGGAGAGGAAATCTTTAGGCCTAAGCCTAAATTAATCATTTTGGGGCCAAGTTATCACAACCAAGTGCACTCTACAGGGACGCTAATGCGCGCTGCGATGCTTCGTTCATCCTTCCTTGATGCAGAAAGTTCCGAGTAGGACGTAGCAAGATCATGAATGCTCTTAAAAACTGGAATAAGATCACAAAAATGTTAGGACCAAGTTGGTTTTTAGTTAGGGCCGAGTTGGCATATCGCCAGGGCCGAGTTGGTGGGCCGAGTTGGTCAGAAGACATGGGCCGAGTTGGCTTAGGGCCGAGTTGGACATACACCCTTCAATATGCCCCCGCATCAAAAATAGCACACCTGCGGGGGACACAGCTTCTCTGATGCCTTGTTGACAACTGAATTAGCCACTATATGAGTATGACTATTACCGTATAGGCCTAGGCCTAAAAGTGTGAACACTGCACTGGTAGGCCTAAAGGTAGGCCTAGCATGCTAGATATGTTGATTTGGTAGGGCCTAAAATTTGCTATCCCTCCATCCCCTCATGCTTCAATAGGCCTAGGCCTATAAGCGTAGAATGTAATCCCTTGCAAAATTAAAGTGAGGCAAACAGTACGAAACATTTTAATTTGGGGAGGGGGGGTGCTTTTTGTTTTTTTTCCAAAAAAAGCTTCACCCAAAAATGTTATCACTTGAAAAAAATGTAGGCCTATGCCAAAGTGGCCTATCACAGTATCAGACAAACTGATGTGATAGCTTCCTCAAACTGCAGAGGGCTTGGCAACTCCTATCCCTTCAACTTCATCAGCACAGGCTGAGTCCGGGGGAGGCGTAGCAGTCCCTTGATGCTGTTCAGTGACAGTGTTTTCACGATCACCACCACGGAAGAGTAATTTATGAAGCTACGGAAAACGGAGAGAGGAGGATAGGAGAGGAAATCTTTAGGCCTAAGCCTAAGTGCTCCTGGTTGCAACTGGTCTACACAGTATCATTGGGAATGGTCTTTGAGGTGCTGGGTCCTTGAACCTGCTCAATTTGGGTCGTCCATTGCCCTTTCAGGGAGGTGAGCAAGGTGGTTTCCAGTTCAAGAAATTGTTCTGGTGATGCTTGGCCTGTCTCCCATTCAGCCAGTTTGTTGACTCTCATCATATCCCATCAATCAAGCATTCACTTTGCTGAGGTAGGCTAAGCTGCGGCCAGAACAGAATTGGTCTTTAGTAGTTTACCATTCTTTGAAATAAAGATGAAAAACATGGAAAAGGACATGGAAAAAAAGGTGACAGGTGGTTTGCCGCCGAACTCCATTGCATAACTTGGCTAAAAATGTTATAAAATCTTAATAAAACTCTAGTTCGTTAGTTCCATTCTGTAATAATCTGAATATTTTCTGATTTTAAATGCACAATTATATTGAAATAACCCGCTGGCCGAGTTGGTAGGCCTACTATCTACGTTGGCCGACGAGTTGGTTGGTCGACCAACCAAGTTGGCCATTGATTGGCCGAGTTGACCCCAAACCCAATAGACGATATCAATATCAGTCCAAAAGAGCGCAGCACTTGACGGTAACTACAGCGTCACGACGTCCCGTACTCATTCCATGACATCTTGAAACAAGTGGAGGTTTTTCGAGTGACGTCACCGCGTTCAGGGACGGGACGTCGTGATGCTGTAGGCCTAGAATGAATGAATGAATGAGTTACCGTCAGGTGCTGCGCTCTATTATTGGAGTGATAGAGTCTATTGGCCTCACAACAGTGGTCAGTGGACACCGAGGCATCACGCTACACACCGTGCATGCCGTGACTGTACATTCGCCTGTACAAATGTCATCTATTCATGTTTAACACACATAGGCCTAACTCGATTAGGCTATTAAGGAAGAGTTCCAAGTTTTTTTTCCAATGCTGAATTCGTACACAATTCTGGAGAAAATGCAGAAATTTGGTTTCCACAGAAGATTTTCACGCTGTAGCGTGATTTCACGGCCTACCTAGCGTGATGGTGTCCACTGAACAAGTCCCCCCCCCCCAAACAAGGGGCCAACTAACGCACGTGCTTGTTCCAGGTCCTCAGTGATATAGGCTAGGATGGAAGAAGGCCCAGAATTTTAACCCCTCCCCCCCCCCATCACGGGCTTTTCAAGCAAGCTAACCCCCTAAGCCAGCAAGGTTAACCCCTTAAAGGAAGGAAGTACCCCCACCCCTGCCCCCACCCCACCCAAAAGATAGAAAGGAAGGCAGGAAAGTTGCCACATGAATAATTCGAGGACCCCTAGGCCTACCTACTTTTAGGTTGACGGATAGGAAGTCTTTGGGGATGTAGCCTAGCCTACATTTTTCATTTTTTTGTATTGCAGTCTTGCATGTCTTGGGAAACTACAGTACCGAAACCGATCTAAAAATGGCAGGGTCTTCAGACGATCAATCGTTTTCTTCGCCAGACAAATCCCCAGGGTTCTACAAGCGTAGTTGGAAGTCCTTCAAGCGAAGCGATAGGTAAAGTTTTAAAGCCCTGCAGTATAGCTAGATGACCACGTTCCGCGGACCCCTGGCGGTGATAAAATTATCGTCAATAGGCCTACCTCAGTTATAATTAATTATCCTTGTGAACGTTTTATGACATTTCAAATACACGTATGGGTAACTATCTACCCTAATCGTAAAATTATTCATATAGGTAAACACGGCGAAACACGGTCTACTACACGGACCTCGGGATTTCCCGTCCAACCTCAGCCTCGGCAATTTCCATATGAGTTACTATGGGGCCTATGTATTACATGCACCTGATGGCGAGGGTGCACTATTTTTTCGGAGGAATTAGCGTTTGCGATCTTGCTATAATGTACCCCTTTAATATGTAAATGTAGCGGACATGTGGGAGTGTGCGGCAATGTTTTTAGTAACGTTTTCGGGGAGGGGACCCCCAACCCCCTTTTCGTAGGGAGACCCTGCACCATCTCCGGGCCTTCAGCCAGTTAGTTGGGCTATTCGCTCAGTCATCACGGTCCTGCCACCAGTTAGTTTAAAAGCATTATTGGCTATCAGCCAAGTTTTCCTGCATGCGGCATAGTTTCAGTATGTCCATAGATTTACAGACAGGTGAGAGTCCTGAGATAACCATGCTACATGACGTCTTCTCTTTTCTTCAGGGGAGTAGCATTGAGCATAGAACGTGATGAACAATTCAGTGCAAGCTCAGAAACTGGAAAGCGAAATCTGCAGAGGCAGTTTGATGAGGTTTCTGCCATTTCCGGAAATGACAGGTATGTAATGATGGAAAACTGCTACATTCAATAATGCTTATGCTATCTGACTGATGTGACTGTGTCGCAACCAAATTGAACTCTACCACAGGCCTACCTACTCTGTCACAGGCCTACCGATGCTCAAGGGATCAGGATTCTGTCATGTCTGTGTCTTTTTTCTCCTGAATTTCATGAAAATCCATTTCAAACCATCTTTCAGAAGGGTGTTAGGTTATGAGCAGTATATCAAGACATTGAAAATTTGATATTTTTCGTGCTTTCCGGAGAAAGCCACATGGTCGGCAGCTCTGGTGTGATCTGTAGTTTTTCCCTCTGTACTAATGACAGCAAACACAGTACATGTACAATGTATTCCAGGTTAACTTACCTCCTAACCACTCATCATGTGTCACGGATCATTCATGTTTGATGTTTTCTTCTCATTAAAGTGACTGGGGGTGGGAAATGAAGAAAAGAAGAACAGTAACTACAGGAACACATACATGTACTGCCACTGCAGGTACAGGAAAATGTACTGCAACTGCAACTACAAGACAACTGACTGCAGTTGGGTTCACACAACCAGTAAGTATGCTATAGCCATAATTTTGCCTACCCTTGGTAGGTCTTAGTCGAATCTATAAACCCAGATTATGATTATCACCCTGGCCAATAATTCTGAACTGCAAAGGTAGCAGCAGAAAACTTACTCCCTGTTTTGCTCACATGGGCATACATCATGCATGGTCATTTGTGTGTCATCCATAAACATGGGCTGGTCGGATTTGACTGGATTCTTTTTATTGTTTTGAACTTTGTACGCCTGGTATGGCTATTCAAATCTCCTACTCATTCAGAAATTAACTACATGTAATAGTGTTGAATTTGTTTTTCAGGGGAATGTACAAGATCCAATTGTGATAGATTCATCGGAGGAAGAAGCCCAGAATTTTCCTGCCAAACTAGCTGCATCTCCTGGTTCCACTGATGGCATGGGTAGTAGCGAGGACATGGATAAGCCTATGGATAATGAACCAAGATTTCTACGATTCCACAAGGATGACCCCCAACTGCCAATGCTGAAGAACAATTTATGCAGCGACCTTCAACAGTCTTTGGACATACTAACGAAGAGTGATATTCCTGATCATTACATTAGTAGGACAGTTCCATACAGGGTTGAAAGGAATGGCTCCTTCATTTTGGATACTAGACAAGTGCCCTTCAAGGACATCACGCGGGATGGGAATGGCGTATATACACAAACTGGGACCCGGATTTCTACCCTCGACCAGAACTTCAACTTCATATCGCACAAGAAAATGAAAGATCTTCCCTCCGGACATGTCCATATGGTGCGAAAAACGTACAAACATCAAATTCACCCTGATTTCAAAAGAAAGATCATCTTTATGACCGACTGGGCCGAAAAAGTGGTGAATGATCGTGTTGTCATATTGTACGAGTTCGACGGCGATGAGCATGCTGTTCAGCTGAAAACGCATGGGAATTCCAAAGTGAGCCAGCGTCTGTTCACAGGTGTGAAGCCCTCAGTCATGGATGCTGCCCGTGAGGAACGTCTGGGGAGGAGTACATCAGAGGCAGTGCACAACGTTATGCAAAGGCAAGGAGGGACTGCTAATGTTGCATCACTGGCAGATATTCCAACTAGGGGACGGCTGAACAAGCTTGTGCAGAAAGCTGGAGGAGGGAAACACCGCCACGAAAATGATGAATTGGGTGCTGTTTTGGACGCAAAAGCAGGTGACATGAAAGAATTCATCCACGATACCACTATTGGAGATGATGGTCATTTGTCATTTGTTCTCTACAACAATGAGCAAATAAATGACTTGCTGAAGTTTGGCTGCGACCCAATTGATTTTGAAGCTATCTCAGTAGATCCTACATTTTCTATGGGGAGATTTAACGTTACACCCATAACCTATAAACATTTGCATGTTGCGACAAACAGGGCTCCTCAGGAGAGTCCTATTTTCCTTGGGCCGATCTTGGTTCATTACACAAAGACCAAGGACAGCTATCAGAAACTTCTGGATAAAGTTTGTAAGGATCATCTGCTAATAGGTAGCCTTATTGCCTTCGGGACAGATGGTGAAAAGGAGTTGGAAGAGGGCATGAAGGCAAATCTCCCCAACTCGATCCATTTGCGTTGCTTCAAACACTTCAAGGACAATGTCAAGTCAAAATTGAACAATCTTGGCCTGTCTGCCTTCATGCCCCAGTTCATCAAGGAGATATTTGATGGATTGCTGGAGGCAACAGATACTTCTGGGGCCTTATTCATCAACGGTTCGTAGCACTTACGTATTCGTAACCCTTTCGTAAGTATATCAAATGGTATTCACTAAAGCCACGTAAAACATTTAAGTAATGCGTAAATCCCCTATTTATCAAGCACACTTAAGAATTTCGTAAGTTTGTCGCGTAAGTGATTAAAATCACATACGCGGTATTCACCAAGCTTACTTAAGCCCGACACTTAAGGTCCATCTATAGACACTGGGTTTTCCCCAGACAAGCACATTCCAATGCACCCACTGGCGTGTAACTGAATGAATCATAAGCCATATTTAGCCTACATTACGAATTTAACCCGGGGCAAATTCGTTTAACCCGGGGCAAATTCGTTTAACCCAGGGTAAATTCGTTTAACATGGGGCAAATTCGTTTAACCCAGGGTAAATTCTCCTCTTGCAACAGGTCCTCTAAAACGCGCTCCCCTATTCGCACGTCCGAGGCCCTGTTGAAATTGGCGCCTTTTCGCGTGGAACTAGCGACAGAAAATCTGTCGCTGAATACAACCAATCACAGCGAAGCTTCTCTCCCGCCATGGTCACTCCCAAATATGGTGGTTTCAAACATTCCTCGATTCGCTGACAAACTCGCTGGATTTTTTAATATTCCTGAATTAACTTCGCGTAAAACTGGTTGTCATGGATTATCTAGATAATGGGTAAGTACCGACGGGTTCAAAACACGAAGGTATGATCCAGTTCATGTGTTTGGGGCAGCTATCATTCCGACAGCATGCATAAATTATGGAATGAGATGCATTGCTATGAGACTGGTACCCGCTAACTCATAACACCAGATATATGTGCATACGTTACAGCACTAGGCGCGATGTCTGCCCATTACATCAAGTGGCGATCCCCCACTGCATTGCATGGTTTATTCGTGAATTACCAGTTGGCGAGTACACATGAGGGAACAGCCCTCTTCCCCATCAAAACGGGGTGGGTTTCCCCAGGGCATTGTAACGCGCTATGCAGAGTGGAAATGCCCTGGGTTCCCAGGATGGNACTCCACAGAACACTTACTTCCACCTGAACAAGATGTGTGTCAGAAGAAAACACCCGAACTTTCATCCAGATGATGTACAGGTGCCTGTGAATTTGGGCTTATCAGAATTGCAGCTGCAGAAGTTTAATGAGTTTTTAAATCAATGATTCTGAAGAACTTAGGGGGAACAAAGTCTTGTCTTTGCTAGATGGATAAACATGGTACAATATGGTGTTGAACATGTTGGTTGTGCTGTCAAGTACACCTGAACATCTAAAACATTTCTAGAATTTCCGTGACTGAATGGTGTATGAAAAGATTGACACACTAAAGGCAGCCTTCCACGTGAGAGTTTTCCTGTGCAAGATGGCTCCCTAATGGACAAATCTGCCAAGGACAGACGTTCATTTCATTGGTCTTACCATAGGTCACAGATGAGTTACCGAGCCTGAATTGCCCATGTAGAAAACCAACTTGCGGAAGAAAATGGCACCTTAAAGGTGCTACTCCACCTGCGAGTAAAATTCTCAGAAGTGGCTCTAGAAGGGCAATTATGTCAAAACCTCTCGCCTGAGTGAATTTCTTCTGTCTGCCTGCGGGTAATAGGCGTTCTACGGCCACTTCTGCGAGTTTTACTCGCAGGTGGAGTAGCGCCTTAACTGAAGTATTAAGCAGTTATGTGAAATCCCATGAGTTTTTTCTGGGTCAGTTTTGTAAACTAGTAGGTTTCGAACAGGGTCTTTGAGGAGAGCAATGGCATTTTTCAGAATAGTCTTATATGAACTCTTTTATTTCACAAGTCGCATACCATTTGAATTGATTCATTTGTTTTTACTATTGCTCTGACTGAATATACTTGTCTGAACAGGTATATAGTACGTCACAGTCGTTACCGTGGTACTGTAATACCGTGGTACTGTCATTTATGATTATATGGAAGAGTTATCACAGACATGTCATACTCGCAGGTGGAGTAGCGCCTTAACTGAAGTATTAAGCAGTTATGTGAAATCCCATGAGTTTTTTCTGGGTCAGTTTTGTAAACTAGTAGATTTCGAACAGGGTCTTTGAGAAGAGCAATGGCATTTTTCAGAATAGTCTTATATGAACTCTTTTATTTCACAAGTCGCATACCATTTGAATTGATTCATTTGTTTTTACTATTGCTCTGACTGAATATACCTGTCTGAACAGGTATATAGTACGTCACAGTCGTTATCGTGGTACTGTAATACCGTGGTACTGTCATTTATGATTATATGGAAGAGTTATCACAGACATGTCAGGATGCCCGAGTTGGGTGGCAGGGTCATTGTATTTCTGTTTGTTACCTCTTTTTAAAAATCTTTGCTATCAGTCGGAGAGCTTGTAAAGGCGGCCTTCCACATGAGAGTTTTACTGTGCAAGTTGTCTCCCTTTGGACAAATCTTTAATGGATAGGTGTTCATTTCAATGGTCTCATCATAGGTCACAGATGAATTACCCATCCTGAATTGCCCATAGAGAGCAAACTTGCAAGAGAAAACTTGCAAGTGGAGTGGCACCTTTAGTTGCCTTTCCCAAACTTCTAAAGGCCACGGGAGAGTTTCCTTGCAGTAGTTGGCTCCCTAAGGACAATTCACCATTGTCAATCCCCTTGCCACCAACACAAAGACCATTGAAACTGATGTCTGCTGGGACTTGTCAAACTGTCGAGTTGCCCATAGAGAGCCAACTTGCACTACAAAAACTCTTAAAGCGTCTATCCACGGGAGAGTTTTCTCGCAAAAGTTGGCTCTCTATGGATGTAGACATTTACATCATCACAGTTTCTTTCACATCATCACAGTTTCATCTCAGTTTCAGGATGTCAGCACTTTCCCTGCCAAATTTGCTTCCATTCTCTCCATGATTTTATTTTTTGTAACTTTTAATAGCATCGATTGAAGTTCATCTTGCTTGTTTACATGCATATAGTCATGATAGTAAATCGTTCATAGTTTTAATATTTTTGTAATTCCTGCCAGAATGCATTCAACAACCATTCCTTTATTCAGATTTTATTAGTCTGATGCTGATTGTACATTTTGTACTCCTATAGGCATGCCTACCATGGTTACAGATCAGGACCTGGTTCACTCAGAATGCAATTGTGATTCTTATACATTAATATGTTATTTTGTTTCCTGAATTTTTTTCTTTTTTTTGTAATCCTGATTTTATTTTAAATAAATGTAAGTTTTAGTACCGGTAATACTAAAACCTAATAGATGAGATAATCCGACTTCTGATATGATCCCCTAAGGCCCTTAAGCCCGCAGCACATGAGGCAATAAGAAGCAATAGGAGCAGTCAGCCGCGCATATTGCCAACAGATGGCAGCAAAGTCTCAGCGGACCAATGTACAGGAAAATCTACGTGATTGCTGCTCGATCGATAATGACCGCATTGAACTGGGCCGTAGAGACACCTAGTGGTCAACTCGCTGACAGCTCCTATTTTATTACCCGTTGCTCAAAGAAAGCAATATTGCTCGGATGGCTTTCACAGCACACGAGGCAACAGCAATCAATGGCGTGGCACCCTTCTTGACATATTTATGGCTCATGTGACTCGAAGCGGCTTGTTAATTGGTTACTGGAAGATCTCATTGCTCACTGCCATTTCACCGCACACGGGGCAACAAGGAGCAACGGAAATGAGCATTGAGCAATAAAAATCAAACATGTTTGATTCCGGCAATAGATTGCTAGCAACCGTTGCTTCCCATTGCCGCCGTCCGCACACGGGGCAACTAGAAGCAATTTTCAGTGTTAGCAATAAAATTGCTAGAAACGAGCAATTTTATTGCTTCGTGTGCTGCGGGTGTTAGCTATACCCCCGCCCTAGGCTTCTCTAACGTCCATTTGCCCGGTGTAACATCTGCCAGTGTTCCCCGTCTGTGAATGTTCCAACCCCTATTGTCCGACGGAATAAGCGGCGACTTGACAAAAGAGGACACACAGCGATCCCAAACAATAAAATACCAATACGGTGACACAGAAACACTAGTAGATGCAACACTTGTCTCCATCCAATACTGAAGTCAAGCGGCAAAATTGAATAGAATAGAAAGCGATCTAAATTCCTTTGTATTTGATCGCGCGACTGCAGTATGATGGAGTATAAACTGGGCCTTAAACGGGAAGTTCAGTCGTGGTTTGTTTACATATTTTGTTTACAAAACCTCTCGATCGCCAAACGGGAGTACCATTTTTTCCATATTTTTCTGAATCGTAAATAAATATCAACTTGTTTCTAATAAGTCATTCATGTCAAAAAGATATGTTGGAGATTGTTTTTGTGCTGCCCGCTGGGGATACACAAATATAATTTGCCAGTACAAAATGTAAACAAATCACGACTGCACTTCCCCTTTAATTTGTTTTTAAGTGTGGTGACTCAAATGTGAGGATACGTTTTGTAAGAGCTGCCTGTCTAGCAGACGACACATTTAAATTTGCTAAATTAACTAATTATTTGCTTATTGTACAAACATACACCTTGGAGGAATTATACTGTCAGTATTCCTCCAAGCCTAAACTAAAATGTGTCGTCTGCTAGACAGGAAGCTCTTACAATGCATGTCCTCAGATTTGAGTCGCCACACTCTGCCATATGAACTACTATTGGTAAATCTCAGGCGGCGCAATCCAATGAGTCAGCGTCCAGCTTTTTGAATCCAGAGTCCAGCTTTTTGAATCCAGAGTCCAGCTTTTTGAATCCAGGTTTTAACAACAACCCTAATTTTCCTGTCAAGTGCACGACAGTTAACACATCCCTGAGGTTACAAACGCTTCTTTTAAGGCCCTAGAGCCAATGCCACTGATTCAACAATTTCCTTTTAAGTTATTTTACATGTACTTCTGAAGGAAAGTCCCAACGTGAGGTATAAGAACCCTTGGGAGGTTTTAAAGGGATAACAATTACCTGACGCTAAGTTAGGGTGTCATTGGTGATTGATCTCATTTGCAGCAGGAGAAAACCGGAGTTTTTTCATACTGAATCGAGAACCGTGAGAGCTCTTATTTATTCGTTCCCATGATTGGCTCTTTCGACCATATTTGGTGATTTGTATGTAATGTAGGAGGAAACCGGAGTACTTTTTCAAACAATGATTCGAGAACCCTGAGCTCCGACTTGGCTTATTATTGGCTCTTAAGACAATATTGGAGATTTTTATGTAGGCCTAATTAAGAAGGAAACCGAATTTTCCAGAGAAAACCTGTAGATGTAAGCGGTCAAAGAGAGTCGCCCTCTCCACTGCAAGGGGAATGGGGTTCTACCTGGGATCAATAACGGAACTTCACAGGCGACAGGCACCGAGGTAATCAATGCTCGTACTCTGACAGCAAGTCCATCTCCTCTGCCAAACCACAAGATATTTTGTACAAGAGCTAATCGTCTCACAGTGAAATGAAAGGGCTAATTAGAATTCTTCTGCGAGTTGGTGCCTGGCCTCAGCATACCGGGTGTTTGTCAGGCTCCCCTCATGGAGATTAGTCACCTCATACAAAGCTATCAATGGGCGTGTTACACATAATTGCTAATTACTAATGAACCAATCACAGAGTCGATAGGACGTTGGCAAACTGGAGCTGACCAGCGGCGCCACATATCAATACGTTTACTCATCACCAATCACATCACCGGTTACAATGGTGAACCTATCCTTACGTTTTCGTTCGTTCACTTTAGTCCTTTACCTAATACCGGTACTCCCAAAGAAATAAGGAAAACCTGCCCCCCCCCGCCCTAGTCAGGCATTCGAAACCTAGAAATTATCTCCATCACTTCGATTTTGTGAAATTGCAAAATAACAATTACATTTTCACATTTGATATTTTGATAATTTCAAGAATTTTGAAGACAATAGAATGCCATCAGGCCCACTTAGTCAAATGAAAAAAGATTCTACCTAAATTTCTGACTTTTTCAATCATATAAGTACGACAGCATTTTAGTGCCATGAAAAAAATATTTTTTATCTCGTAATTACGAGATAATATCTCGTAATTACGAGATAACATCTCGTAATTACGAGATAACATCTCGAAATTACGAGATAACATCTCGTAATTACGAGATAACATCTCGTAATTACGAGATAGTTTTCTCGAAATTACGAGATTATAGAGAGGTTAAGATTTTACTCCGAGAACGAGAACGAGAACGTGGTGACTTTGTTGCATGCCTGTAACTTCTCTAACAGCAAGAATCGAGCTTTTAGAACGGTGTGTTCTTCATTGGAAGACATCCGCCACTGTCACTGTGACCTACCAAAGAGGGTAATTTATATTACCCTCGTAAAATGGCGGCTCTCCAGTCTGTCGATTCAGTCGGATTTTTGGCTCCTGTTCCTTACAAGATGTAGCTACGAAGCTGGCTTTTTGCAGGTAGGTGGAGAAAATGTTACTCTTTCAAGTCATCTATAGCATAACATGCTGAAATCCCGATCTTTCGCGAAATTAGACGCTGAAATTTGGCGATTGGACGAGGGTTATATAGATTCAGTTAGATTCAAATCTCCCTCGTCAAAGTCGGCATTTTCATGGCCAAATTACTCAAATAGTAGCACTTACAGGGGTTCGTCACATATACTGGCGTGTTCATGACAGTTTTATCTACAAGCACATCCATAGGGGGACTGCTAAAATTGAATAGGGAAGGAATAAGAGCAGATAAACTTACCGAATCGACAGACTGGAGAGCCGCCATTTTACGATGGTAATATAGATTACCCTCTTTTGGTAGGTCACAGTGACTGTTACTGTGAGAAACAATCTGAGTTACCTCCAGGTGGTTTTGTGATACAAGTCCCATTCTCTTGTCACCACGTTCTCGTTCTCGTTCTCGGGGCGCATCTTAACCTCTCTAACATCTCGAAATTACGAGATAACATAACATCTCGTAATTACGAGATAATTTTGTAGTATTCATGGTATACTCAAGGCTATCGTACATGCACATCCCGGGACGCACATCCTGCTCTACAGACATGACACTTACAATTGCCACTTAGCAAACATCTGACACACAGTCACAATGACAACGTTACACAGTACTTTGCACAGCAGTTATACGGAAAAGGGACAGGCTAGCAAACAGCTTGATCTCACAAATGTTTCATGACCAATGACCATGAAACCTGGCTTGTATAACCGTATATCCTTGTGTATATTAATAAACCTGGATTTTCATGTATGCGATATACTGATGAACGCCGGTGAACAAAGTTTCATGGCCATGAAACGTACTTGTTAGGCCTGTTCGCCAGCGTTTCCGTAGCCCTAGGTATAAACCCGACCCGAACCCGCGTAAGGCCGAGTTTACATAGAAGTTGGCCTATACTGTATATGAACATGCTGGGAAACAAAGCCTCCATGGTCATGAACACTTTATTAAGTGGGCCCATACACGATCAATATTATTGCACAATATGAGGATCAAAATGGGGAATTTCATTTGCAATCTTTCTTCTCTCCATCATCCCAGAAGCACATGCCCCTATTTTGGCCGAATGGGTCAATGTCGTCCTGGGTATACCTTATGTTTACCCAGGATTATCCTGGGTAATCATTTTCTTTACCCAGGATGATCCTGGGTAAACATAAGGATCCTTAACTTTTCCCAGCTTGGGAATTCCCGCCGAATCATGCTGTACGTGCGTCTCATTCGGCAGAGAACATGCAGTAGGATCATTGCTAAAAAGGGCTGAATATTACCGTTATACCTCCTCCGGGGTTTGCAATAGGACGACAAGACCAATTCCTACAACTTTTCAAAAGGGACCGATAGTAAATTCTCAAGGACTTAGGAGCTATAGGCCTAGTTCGAGGCCACCCTTCATTTCATGATTTACGCTGAATATCAACCTCACTACACCACTCGGGAACTCCAATCTGGGTAAAGTTAAGGATCCTTATGTTTACCCAGGGCCGTCCTGGGTAAAGAAAAGGATTACCCAGGATGATCCTGGGTAAACATAAGGTATACCCAGGACGACATTGACCCATT
>NMRB01000185.1:457554-481622 GCA_002633025.1 Notospermus geniculatus | reverse complement strand
CCCCCCCCCCCCCCCCCCCTCACCACTGGGCAGGGCCAGCGTAATAAAAGAACATGGGGTCCTTTACACGTGGGAGGGGGCTTCTACCCTTATACAAAGGACGAACATGAATGGAAATTGGAACTCACAGGACAGTGTGGATCATACTGTGGTTTGGGTCTCATACGCCAGCCCTAGGCTAACTTCCGTCAACATCACCACCTTTCAATCCCGGACTAAATTTGAATGTTCATAGGCTATGTCAATTACAGGAAGCAGACATGGCGGCTGCTCCATTGACAAAGCACTCGAGAGCGTGAGTCAAAGATCGTCATGACAAAACCGTTCATGAATGCCGGTATTGCCATCATGTTGAAGATACCCAGGCGTGCCATAATCTCGGTGGATACATCCATTTTCATGAAGCCTTTTCAACCAGTTGTTTGGATTTGTATCATTCTGGCCGCATGTGTGGTATGTAAATAAGGCCAAATTTATAACAGGTGTTTTGAAACACCCTTCGACGCGTGTAACTTCGTCAAATACTGTAAAGCAGGAAAATTTCGCGTGCAGGAAATTTTCGCGAATTTCTTGTATGAGTCGCGAAAATTTCCTGTCGCGAATATAAATACACACCAGTGATAAATATGGTCCGTGAAAAAAAACCTGAAAAAATGGCAGAGACTCGCGAAAATATCCTGCCGCGAATATGTCTATAATTCTTGATTCGCGAAAATTTCCAGCAACGAAATTATCTTGCTTTACAGTACATGGTGGAAGTGTAGCCAACAGAGACCAAACAAATAAGATCGCACAAAGAGACCAAAGATTCAACATGTTTAATTTTCGGTCGCAAAGGCCGACTTACTTTGCGACTAGTCTACCGATACAATAAACGATTAATAAACTTTCGTCCGCAAACAGTTCTGTTGCGACGCCACAATAGTTGGCGACTTCGGTTGCTTCCGGAGGTCGTCAGCCGTTTGCAAATGGTTCACTAAAATGGTGGAAGGTGTGGTCGGCGAGTGACCTCGCACGCGATGGTGGTCGCATGATTTTGGTCGTAGGTGTGCGCCATTCTTAAGTCTAAAGGGCGGCGCACACGTGCGACTAAAATGCAGGCGACTACCGATGGCCGATCGGTAATGTCATCCGCGACATCATTGATCTTCCAAGGAAGCAATTGTCCCAAACGAGTCAACAAAAACTAAAAAAAAAATAAAAATATTTTCAGCCGCTGCTGTGGTCGCAAGGCCGGTCGCCTAGAAAATCACTCGAAAAATCGCAATTTTTGTACTCCGCCTTTACTGATCACTTAGGCTACATGTATTTGACGAATTCAGAAGACGCGACCACGTGGGTTACAAAAACCATAGCACAGAGGCCTCGGGAATATTGGACTAAAATGCGGGTGTCTGGTCGACCTTGCGATGGCACAGAACAGGCGCAGGCTGACTTTTCCGGATCACTTTGCGTCTGAGGCACGACAGCGTGGAACAAATCAGTCGCCGATCTTGTGTGACATGACTGCAGTTGCGTCTCACTTGCGACGATCGGGATCAGTCGCCGACCAAAAATATCACGAATCGCAACAAGGGTTGAACCTATTCAACTTCTGTGTCATCCCGACGGGCGTAATCCATTCGCAGTCGAGATGACTCAAGTTACGATTCCCTACGCGCTGATGCTGCTTGTTCCACGATGATCGTGCACATTTTCGTTTTTGTGACCTGACCATGATTGCGACAGCTGATGCCGACTGTTCCGTCGTAGCGCAGGCAATCGCAGTATGACCTGACATCCGCATTAGGGCCAGGCTTGGATCGGACTTTAGCCTAAAGTATAGCTGAAGTTAAGACTTTCTCTTCGCTTGAAGCATAGAGAAAAGTCGGACTTTAATGAAAGTGTGGCTGAAGTCCGACCCAACGGCCCTTAGTCATTTTGGGATTTCGGGCGACCGTGTCTGAAGTGGGGGAATACAGTAGTATACATGTAGTTCTTTCCACGCTATTCTGTACAAAACGATACAATGTGATTTATAAATGAATGGAAAATATTATCGACTGTTCATTATTAAAATACAAAGAGATAATTTTTCATCTGTGGTTTAATTTGACAATAACACTGTACAATAAAGCGGGGGAAATATTTCTTTGTATTTTATGATTTCATTTGACAATAGAACTGTATGTCAAAGCGAATGTTTATCTATAATGAATCAGCACCATCATGACTTAGTCTTAGTGTGGTCGGTTGTTCAATGAATGTGATGTGTTAACTTACGTGTCTCTCCTCATGGGTGAAAACTTCATTATACTTACATTTCTGAATGATACCTTTTTCCTGATCAGGACACAACACGAGTCCGAATTTTTCATAATAGTGAAATTTTTCGAAAGTCATCAGAAGAGGGATTAAAAGGGAACTAATCACGGCAGTCAAAAATGACACTAAAAATCATTTTCGCGGCCCTAGACTTCTAGTACCTCATCCTACCAACCTGCGCGCCGCAGCCGTGGCTTGTTTGGTAGGACCAGTATTGGCCGCCATTTTGGAAGAATAGGAGCTGTCAGCGAGTTGACCAATAGATGTAGCAGCAACCACGTAGATTTTCCTGTACATTGGTCCGCTAGAACTTTGCTGCCATCCGTTGGCAATATGCGCGGCTCCTATTCTGCCAGTGAGGTCATTTGGAAATTTTATGTAAATTTATTCAATTCTCAAATACGGCTGATGTACCGGATATCAGAGAGAAGGTGACCTCCATTTGACCCAGGAAGTCCACCAATCAGGAAGGTGTTAAAAATAGAAAGGTATCAACACAATCGTTCCTATACTTATCACCTGCACCAGCACCGGCCAATCAGATTGACTAACGCGATAGGCACGACCGGTCCTAACCGGTATGCAAAAGTTCTCATTCACCTCTGGGATCTCTTCTACATAGCGCCTGAGGAAGACCCCTTCTATTTGCCTAAATAACTGCAAAAATAGTCAACGCGATTAGTTATGGATGAGTAAAATCGCGTACGAATAAAATAATTTTGTGTTTGAATCGACAGTCCTTCCTATCTGCTTTTGTTTTGGTATGCGATTTTTCATAGGCCTATTATTGTTCATTCATTCACACACACACACACACACACACACACACAGACACACACACACACACACACACTCGGGCTGCTGTTTGGCGCACTTGCCTTCTTCGGACGCTGATTCCTGTCACACGTGTGCAGTTTTTCCCCCACTTGCATGAATTTACCCCTAAAAATATGGGAAAAACGTGAACGCAGAACAGATTTGAAGCACGGACTACCCTCAGGATCAACTACTTTCCAGGTCATACTCCTGCTGGAAGGATATGATAGTTTTTACGCCAACGAACTGTAGGAGATATGAATGAATTTAATAGTTGAAACGTTGAAAATGCGTCTTTTCGTGAGGTCTTCACGACGCCTTCAACCACCCTCGAAAAACGTTGTACATGTTGTGTAGACGTGTGAAAATGACAGGTCCAACACCTGTTTTATATACGGTAAGTTTTCAAGATGAAATCATCCAAGTGTGCACCAATTCCAAGCATCTTTAGAACAAATATATTGGATATTAGACATGTTTTTGCAAGGTATGAAGAGAGCAAGGTCCCAGCGAAGGGGGTTTCACCTTTTTTGCTCCTTTTCAAACACTGAGTGGTTGAAGAGGAGCCAGGAGGGATACTGGTCGAAAATTTTTCATAGCCAGAACAGTAGGGCGTAATACTATATATTTCATGTATTGATTATCTAACCTTTGGACGCCCTAAAAATATGGGAAAAACGTGAACGCAGAATAGATTTGAAGCACGGACCACCCTCAGGATCAACTACTTTCCAGGTCATACTCCTGCTGGAAGGGTATGATAGTTTTTACGCCAACGAACTCTAGGAGATATGAATGAATTTAATAGTTGAAACGTTGAAAATGCGTCTTTTCGTGAGGTCTTCACGACGCCTTCATCCACCCTCGAAAGACGTTGTACATGTTGTGTAGACGTGTGAAAATGACAGGTCCAACACCTGTTTTATATACGGTAAGTTTTCAAGATGAACTCATCCAAGTGTGCACCAATTCCAAGCATCTTTAGAACAAATATATTGGATATTAGACATGTTTTTGCAAGGTATGAAGAGAGCAAGGTCCCAGCGTTTCACCTTTTTTGCTCCTTTTCAAACACTGAGTGGTTGAAGAGGAGCCAGGAGGGAGACTCCTCTCCCACCTGTCTATCGAAAAAAAATCCTAATCTTGATTCTTAATATGTGCACCTACGTGGAGTTGGTAGCCATCCTACTAACTTCCACGCGAGCACGTGATTGACTACTGGAGTCCGGAATTTTCATTCGTATAAAAGTTTTTCATATATGTGGTACAACAAAGCATTCACTTCCAAAAACTTGACGACAAACAAAAAATAATGAGAGGTTTATTGCAGAAAAATATATTGTTACCATGTTTTTATAGAACGAGGCAACATTCCTATAGTTTTTGTTCACAATATTTTTTTATTCTAAAATTATTATAGCTATTAATTCGTCACAGACTCGCCATGACAAGTAAACCGTGTCATGAATGACGTATGGATAGTAAACATGTTTTTGCAAGGTCTGAAGAGAGCATGATCCTAGCTAAGGTTTTAAGTTTTGGCTAGTTTTTGCTACTTTTTCAACCACTGACTGGTTGAAGAGGAACCAGGAGGGAGACTCCTGTCGATCGAAAAACCCTCATCAGGGGTAGCGGACATAAAACAGTCGTAAGTGTGTGGTCGTAATCATGGGTGTAAAGGGCGGCGCACACGAGCGACAATTTTGACCGATTTGTCGGCCGACTTGGCTTCCGACCGCCAAAGCGACAAGATTTGGCGCTTCTGATTGGCTGATGTCTATAGAGGTTTCCCACGTGACGTCATCAAGGCCGCGTTGGCCGTCAAATTGACCACGTGTTTCCTGAAGGAACGTCACGATGACGCGATGACGTTATTTCGTGCCGTGTCTCGTCGCGTCAGGCGGAACGTCAATCCACGTGTAGTACCCTATTGACGCCAGTTTGCGTCATTTTGACGGCCAGTCACATGACTTGATGACGTCAGTGGGATTCCTCTATTAGTAGCGTGTTCGTTTACTTGCCTGGGCCTCACCTGGGTGAGACCCAACAGCGTTCTTTTTCGTGTGACGTCATGATCTGGGGTCTGTCGGGCCTGCCCGAAGTAATCACCTCGCCGAGGTGATTAGTTGGGGATGTATCCCAGAATGCCTTTCAACACAATGGCGTCGAACGTGCCGAATCCACCATTTTTACCCAAACTGGATATAAATAATGATTAGCATGCAACAATAGATGCAGATAGGGAGGATAAAATTGCTGCCAGGGCGACTTACATCTTCTGGTCGTCCATGTCGTCTGCTGGTGTGTCAGTGCCATTGCTTGCCGTCGGTTTGCCTGATCACGTGGTGCAAACTTACACGGGTGAGACCCAACAGCGTTCGTGAATATGGCTTTATTGAGCATGCGCGACGGTCGCCCAGAAATTTACTCCGGGGAGGCCCAGGCAAGTAAACGAACACGCTATAGATGTGTACCGAAAATTGCGGACGACGTGACGTGACGCCGTAGTGCATCCAACACATGCTGATGCATTGCGACGTCACTGACGCCATGTAAACATGGTCGGCAATTTATGGTACCGGTACTATAGTCGCACCACCAGTCTCGTCGGCGGTCGCCCAGATTTAGTCGCTCGTGTGCGCCGCCCTTAACGGTTTCTAGTCATCGAACATAAAGTAGGGGAGCATAAAGCTAGGTTGACATAACGACTGCACCGAGGTATATCACTTATTAGCGATTTATGACCTAACTCTCATTGAAAATGTTGTGTGGCTGAACAAAGCCGACGACCCTCCCCATGACGTCCTGTCTTGTGGAGTGTGTACAGGGCATGACGTCATGGGGAGGGGTGTCGGCCTTGTACAGCGTGCCGCAGTGAAATGTTGCCGTGTAGACGACCGCCTGTGCCATCAAATGGTAGAAAAATTTAGGCGACGTCCATCACCTCCGGACTCTGCGTCGTCGTAATTCTCAAAGGCAAGGCGTAAGGCCGAGGAAAGTTAATTTCTCAATAGGACGAGAAATAGGGCGAGAAACGAAAATGTAGTAGATTATTCCTCGATCAAAGAACATTTAAGCAATACTACTACCAATGCTTGGAAAATGGCTGCCTACTTTCATTAAGACAGCTTTACGCCTGCTAATGAGCAGGCGTAGGTTTACACCCAGGGTGTCTCAACAAAATGTACCCAAAAGTGTTTCAACAGCACAGATAAACCAATCAATATTTTCAGACATTTTCTGCATGATTATCTAGCTGAAGGATGTAAGTTTTCTCCCCAATGGACAGTTTTTAGTTCAGTCTTTCCTTTTTCATGTTATAACCTTTACTTCTTACACCACATGATCAATGTATTAACCTCCTAGTCTTCCGATCACAGCCTGCATTCTTACTGCTACATTGTTGATCACATCTGGGAATGTTTCCGGTGGAATGTTCTGGATTTCTCTTCGGATGTTCGCCTTAGTTGTTCTAGGTCTGTTGGCTTGGGATTTGCATAATACCGGTATGGTCCTTCAAATAGCCCCAAAGAAGGAAGTCTGGGGGCGTCAAATCTGGTGAATAGAGAGGCCACTCAATGTCTTCAGAGATATTAGACGTTCAAGAAACTGTGTTTGTAGGAATTCTCGTGTGGCCCTTGCTGTGTGTGGTGGAGCTTCATCTTGTTGCAACCACTGTGTCCTCATTCGGATCTCATTGCCCCGTCGCCAGAACATTCCACCGGAAACATTCCCAAACGTGATGAACAATGTAGCAGTACGGATGCAGGCTCTGATCGGAACACGAGGAGGTTACAATGATCATGCGGATGTGGCAGGATGTGGCATTGCCACATGCTATTCACGGAAATTTGACAGACTCTTGCATTCGGGGATTTCATTCAAATAAATTTTTTTGTCATATTTTGTGGTGCAATGAAGCATAATTTCCAAAAAATTGACCAACAAAAAACAATGAGACGGGTTTATTGTACAAAAATATATTGTTATGTTTTTACAGGATGAGACGGGTTTATTGTACAAAAATATATTGTTATGTTTTTACAGGATGAGACAACATTCTTATAGATTTTTTGCCGTATTTTTTATTCTACTTAAGGCCCAACAGTATGCATTACTTGTAGGTGATGCTTTCACTCTCACCACCTCGATGAGACTGGTCCGCTATCCAAACTGTATGTAGCCAGTGATAAGACAGAGGCTTGGCTGATTGGCTACCACTCGACACAACAACATCCCAGCTTCATCACTTGACAAGCTCAGCGTTCCAGTTAGGTAATGTGTATGGAAGAATACACACATTACCTAAACTTAGATCATTCAGATTAGGTGGATTCGAAGACTCTGATCGAGCATGCACAGACCACGTTGCCAAAAGGTCAAAGGTTACGTCGATCATCGTGAGATACTGAACCTAATGCATAGTGTTGGGCTTTCAGATCCAGTGACGACTGACCAGTTTTCAAAGTCTTTCAGACGTCATTTTGTTAGCTGGGATGGTTTCAAAAAAAAGTTAGGGTACCGGTGTCATAGAATGTACTGCCACCGATATCAGATGCCCACTTCTTTTGTTCAGGGGACATCTGGTAACAAAAGTTCCTGTCTGTTGTTAGTGTCACGCCTATTGTAGCTGCCGCTTATTCCGTCAGAATCTATTGTGGGGCATCTCATATCGGGGGGCATGACATTCTACGACACCGGTAGCAATTTCAGGAACATAGCCTTAAACGTGAAATGTACAGAAAAGTACGAATGAAATGACCAGGGCCATTGTGCTCACCTCTGTGATAAGACTGTCGTAAATTAAAAACTGACACTGGTGAATGATGAAGAATCAGTACACTCAAGATAAAGCACACACACAGATGTCAAAATTCTATTTTTCAAGGACGCCATTACTTGGAGGTCATATTCTTACATAGATGTTTAGGCAACATAAAACCATCATACCTTCACTATTGACAAGATATGACCCAAAGTAAATTTTTCTATATTGCTGACTGGCGGCTATATTTGACACCCATTCTAACCGAAATTTACCATACGTTTAGGAGGCACCTATAGATACATGACTTGGCAAGGTTAAGTACGGCTTACTCCGTCTTAGGAGATAGGCCTATGGGTCAAAGTTCTTTTTTAAAGAAGATGACCTCCTAGCGACGATATTTGGATAGGCCTATGGGTCAAAGTTCTTTTTTAAAGAAGATGACCTCCTAGCGACGATATTTGAAGTTCGAATGGGTCGAAATTTGGTGCACTAGTAGACGAGGCCTCAGTCTTCACACCAAATCAAAAGTCAAGTCCTGAAAAATCACATGCTCGAAAGGATTGTAGGATCCAATTCTTCAAGCCCTCACCTGACACTCAGGCCTATGCTCATCCTGGCAAGCCCAGTAGAGACAGCCCAATTTTGTACTCGCAATCATATGACTTCCGATGGCTACACTGCTCCACCCAGCTGTACATTCACTGATGTGACACTTTTTAGGTTTAATTTGTTTCAATCAACACTAATGAGCACTGAATTTGCACTCCTTGACATTGATATTGCTTTTGTAGATTGTCATTTGACCATTACCCACACATCAATTACCTGGATGTGCATGCGTTGTGCTCTGCCCAGCTCAGTGTTCTCCGCATGGCTTCAAGGTGGGGCGGCCCACCCTACCTTGGCATGTTACCACCCTACCTTAGAAGTAGCCACCCTACCTTACAGCCCAATTTTGTAATGGTTTTCTATTACACCCCCCTATATTAGATTGGTGACCACCCTATCTTGATTTGCAAAGTAATGGAAAAACCTGGAATTTCAAGGATACCACCCTGTCTTAAAGGAACCCTGCGGAGAACACTGCGAGCTACTAATCACTGATGAGACACTTTTTTTTGATTTACTGTAAAACGGGAAATTTTCGCGGACGTGTTAATTTTGCGGTCTTTGCGGTCCTATCACATCCGCAAATTTAATACGCGTAAAATTCAACATTGTCGGCACGACCGCAAAAATAAGACATAATTTGCATAATGCTAGTACTTGCCAATAAATCACGCTGAAACTTGCAACTCGGTAAACTCCACATTTAAGAATAGTGTTCTGATCATCCGATACTCGCGTTGAAGATGAGCCGGCCGTCATTAGCCGCAAATACTTATGGTCCCAAACCAGACACAACAAAGCCACGTGGTCAGTCTCCAGTCAAAACAAGAGCACATGGAACTTCGGGGCTCTTGAACTGCTTGTATTTATGAATGAAACTGCTTCCCATAGAGGATGATGGTGGCCTGAATGCCGGGAAATCACGTCTACGGCTCTGTGAATTTGTTGCAATGCATTTTAATTTTGCGTTTTTTGCGGCGCCGAGCTGTCCGCAAATTATAAAGGCGCAACACATTATTCTGGGGCAGAAATACTGAGGGTCCGCGAAAAAAAACATCCGCAAAAATTTCCCGTTTTCCCGTAGCTCTGCCCAGCTACTAAGGCCATGAGAATGAAAGTTCCTGTTTTGCGTCCACCGCCCGCATGTCCCGACAACGCCCCCCAAAAAAGTTCATTATTTCAAATTTCATTATTCCCAAAAAAATCCCCAAAAATCGCACAAAACACAACAAATGCTCTATTCCCAAGCATCCATATCGTCAAATCTGCACAGTAAACACATCTTGCGCCTCACCTTCAGTAGGCCTTAGTGTCGGCCGTCACCAGCGAGCTGGCTACGAAGACCTTGTCATGCTTTCATTCATTTACTACTCAAGATACTAGTAAATGAATGAAAAGTGTCATGATCTAAGCTCTTGTTGCTTGTAGAAATAAAATAATGAATAATGAATAATGAAAAAAAGCCTCATCAGTTTTCATTTTTGCCCGGACGCAAAACAGGAACTTTCATTCTCGTGGCCTATTGCTAATCACTGATGAGACACTTTTTATTTTTGATTTATTTCAATCAACACTGATCAGCACTGAATTTACACTCCTTCATGCTGATACTATAGGCCTTATCGCACCTAGCACATGGCTAATCAGCATAAAATCAGCGAAGCTGAAAGGGCCCAACCATCAGCGCCCCCGCAGTACATTCACAATGCATCGCCCTGTGCATGGCCTGCATTTTTTGTAAACAATGGCCAATAAAAGCAACTTCCAAAATCCGGATGTGCCAAAACTAACTAGCTACGTGGGAGGCGTTATGAAGTGATTCAAATCGGTCAAATATTGACTACCGATCGTTCTCGCGATCGCAAAAAATCGATGGTTAATTCCAAAAGATTAGCACATGTCATGATGTTATCATCATGGTGGCCCTGTCCCATAATTCCCCTTCTATTGTCTCGACGGTCACGTGTCAGTTATTGACCAATCAGCGTGGGGTTGGGGCGGGGTTGCACGATAACATGATAATGTTTTGGCGTTGTTTACATGGACTAATCATCGATTTTTGGCGATCGCGAAGACGATCAGTGGTCAATAATTGATCCACTTGAATCACTTTATACCGCCGCCCACATAGCTAGTTAGTTTAGGCACATCAGGCTTTTGGAAGTGACTTTTATTGGCCAATGTTGACAAAAAATGCACGCCATGCATTGCACAATGTATTGTAAATGTACAGCGGTGGCGCTGATGGTTGGGCCCTTTCCGCCTCGCTGATTTATGCTGATTAGCCATGTGCTAGGTGCGATAAGGCCTATTGCTTTTGTAGAATGTCATGTCACCTGATTACCCACACTAACACATCAATGACTTAGATGTGCATGTACATTGCTGACTCTAAAGCTGGCTCTAGAGGCCCTTTAACACAACCTTTTGATTTTCCCTCTCTAGTAAATTGCCTTTTTCTTCGCTTTCTCAATCTGATGGCGTATAAAATCTTTTATATTTCGCCATTCCCGTTTTTTCAGACATGGTTCTTGAAGTTGGCCAGATTCAATTTCCCGCTTGCCAGGGAGTTTCTTCTCCACAATGTTTCGGTGGAAGCACCTCAATGCAGCTTGCCTCTGTTGCTCCGTCCATGGTACTGTATTATCGAAAGAAGAACCAAACAAATTACCAGCTACATGCAATTACATCTAAGAGAACAATTTGAAGAGGTCGTCGCCATCTTTGCTTGGCTCAGACCTATGAAATGAACAAGATTCTTGTGCTCATCAATTTTACTAAATTATTTGATCAATTAAAAATCATACAAAAAAATTGCATTCGTTCCAGTATTTGCAAAAATACTACTATTTTGACATTCTGTTGAGTTTTCAAGGTTTTATTAAATAACAAAGTAGGAATTCTTTGGGATCCCTACGCAATTGGTTGTGCACAGGCCATAAATTAAAATGATAATGCATTTCGCAGTGTGCAAAACTACTAGTACTGGTCTAGACCTTTCCAGAGTTTCATGTGGGCATGGAGCTCTGGGTACGAGATTGCTAAGAGAAAAGCTTCTTGCAGATCTAAGATTTAAGAGAAAAATGTTTTGCAAATCACGAGTTTTACAAGCATATTCACGGGAGGATATTTTCATGAGTCTCTGCCATTTGTTCATTTTTTTTCAGTTTTTTCACCGACGATATTTATCACTTGCCTGTATTTATAATTTTTAAACATCACCAGGGCAGATACTAAATTTTAAGTAGATTCTGTGCAATTGTGGAATGATAGACATACCTTTCTTAGTTGTTTTCGTTGTAGCAGCAGAGGCAACACCTGTAGCAGCAGAGGCAAGATCTCCATCATCACCTGTTGGAGCATAGGCAAGATCTCCATCATCACCTGTTGGAGCAGAGGCAAGATCTCCATCATCACCTGTAGCAGCAGAGGCAAGATCTCCATCATCACCATCTGACTCTTCACTTTCATGGCCATCACTGTCTCCATCATCCAGTGCAACCTCTGAAAAGAGAAGTGTACTGTACATTCAAATATCAGTTGGACTTTCTATTGCAGAAAGACGTTTTCTGCAGCATCAATGACTTTTAAAAATCGGAAATCAAATATGTCACTGCCTTCTAAACAAGTGGCCCATGGGCCTTGCGCTCAGCTGACTATCATGAGGAATATATTGCCTTAGAGAAAGTCAAAAACTCAACCCCACAATGTACAGGAAAAATGTACAGAGCTTGGGGTTGAGATTTCACCAGCCAAGGTACAATTTGTTATTGAACCAGCAGGATCAGTCCTAGAAATCTAGCATTGGCCCTGCTGGTTCAATAACAAATTGTACCTTGGCTGATGAAATCTCAACCCCGAGCTCTGTACATTATTCCTCTACATTGTGGGGTTGAGTTTTTGACTTTCTCTAAGGCAATATATTCCTCATGATTACTTGGCAGCTCAAGAGGTTGACAGGGGAAAAGTGAGACAAATACAAATATTTCACCTTTTAATGGCGAGCAAACATGACTACATGACTACCTTGGCTCAAGGTTGACAGGGGAAAAGTGAGACAAATACAAATATTTCACCTTTTAATGGCGAGCAAACATGACTACATGACTACCTTGGCTCAACTGGTCTTTAAGTAGGTCACTAGGTCACGGAAGTAGGTCAGTTGACACCTACACCTCATTACCTTTAGTTTGATACCAAACTTGACTACCAGTACCTTGGTCTCTGGTACTAACTCCCCGCCAGACTCGAAATCATGGAGCCTTGCATTGCATGGGAAGGGGTTATTACATGTAGGCCTATCACTTATGAGTCGAGATAGATATTGTCACTAATGGTGGATGAAGTCAGAAAGGGCAAATGGCTGATCTGGCAATGCTGTCGACCATTCAATAGTAGCTTGCTGTTCAACAGAGCACGTTGTTGACTGTCTCTTACAGTTCAACATGAACTTCCTGGAGGAAGGATAAGCCACGGCCAGGACAGAATTCGTCTCTTCTCGGTTTATCAATAAAAAACAAATAAAAGAAAATCCCATAATTCCTCATTCCATGAACAAAAGAGCATCCAACATTGTCCAACATGGCAAAGTAATTGCTGGAGCGGGAAATTCAAATAGTGCTGTTTTCTATTTTGCCACCTAGCGCCCCCTGGAGAACAAATTCCAAATTAATTGCCATTGCACTTAGTGCACCAAAAATCAAGTTTCATACCCTATCAATTTCAGTTTGATATATTGCCTCTGGACTGAGTTATTGGGGTTTTCCATTTTACGGCATATGCCCCCTGAGGGCATAATGTAGGTCAGATCGCAAAGATTTTGGGTTCTGTTTCGAGTCCTTCCTAGGGCCTACCCCTCCTGGAGGAGTCCACCCACTTTCATTACCCTGGGCCTTGCGGTTGCGAAATGTGCCAGTTTAACAGACACACACACAGGCAGACATTTTGAGCCATTTAGTCATATGAATAGCTCCGCTGACCTTTGGTCAGCTGAGCTAAAAAATCATGGAGTGGGATATGTTTAAGGATCATGGAAAGTGTTATGTCAGGAGTAAATTAAAGTTACTGTGTTCACTGGTGCTGAGGCAATCGGCAACACTAAAAACAGGCTGTATCAAGCGACAACTCTGGTACCGGTAAGACATGTCAGAAGAAATTTCCACGGGAGCTGTTGATCACTCCCATGCTGTCATCCATGTTGTGATGTCTATCTTACTAGTTTTCATGGAGGGAATAACCCAGCCTGTCAACCCATCTACGTACATGTGCATGTAGTTGTCTTTGCACAGCACCTGCTATGCATGTTTCCTGCTTACATTTGGTGCTGGGTGTGGTGTGCTATGTAGGACCAATTAGTAGTAGTATTCTAGTCTTAAATTGATTTCAGCAGGTGTCACACAGCCCAGCAACAATATTCAGAAGCAGTCAAAAATGAAATGCGTAGGGCTTAAGCAGGCGCCCCATGATTAGCAACTGGACAGAACTGTTGCAGTGTGAAGACAACTGTATATGTAGGCCTACACTATTGATGGGGTGGCAGAGAGTTCCAAGCCTCTGGAAATGGGGAGGGAGCACTCCACGTTTTTGTGTCATACCATGTGTACCACTACCACCCACAAACTGCCCAAAAACTGTAGCGATGAAGAATGCACTTTTAGTGGCATGCTGCATGATTGCACAGAACAACCCAGTGTCTTAGAGATGGGCTTACAGTCTAGACTGGAGTACTGTATGTGATATCAACGGGATACCACAGGCTGGTTTAGAACTAAACATTACTGTAAAGAAACTGAAAACTAAGCATGACAATAAATGATTCAGATAACAATCATCTCGTACTAAAATATTAATGTATCTTTGTTTCCGATAAAGGTACTGCATAATGAGCCCACTTCCAGATTAATTACAAAACACTGGATTTGTATGTGCAGAGCATTGACAGATCTCAACATCAAATGCTGCATGCAGCAAGCATATAGATGATTTTCATTGTAATGCATCAGCGATAAGTTACTGATACTGTAAGAAAAGCCAAATACAGAAAGACACCTTGGTGATATTTGGTCTGATATGCATGTATCTGGCGTCAAATGCCGTGGGCACCACCCGTATAGCATTTTACAAATGGGGACTTGATGTAGTCCACTGTACACCCTTTGTCAATAAATAGACAGCGACTTATATTGCAAACATTTCTAAGAGAGTACAGGTAAAGCTGATTACGAGCTCATTTTTGACACTTGTCACGTAACTGTGGAGTGAGACCTTAGCATCTCGGAGTCTGAGCGGGAGTGGGAGTCAGACCAGGTTTCAACCTCGCTGTTACCTCCACCAAGCACTACTTTAGCAGTTCCGTCACTAAACGGGTATTGCCTATTTAGCTCAGCTGACCAAAGGTAAGCAATAAGCAATATACAACTGCAATGCATGCACCCTCAAGACCAACCATCCAACCAAGAATGGAGTATTGTATACTCTGAAGCAACATGCTAAGGCCAACAACGAGAAAAGCCTCAATGCCCTGGGATAACACTTTTGAGACTGTTGACTATAAAATCCAGCCTAATCAGTGTTGTCCCACTGCTTGTGGCATAAGCACTTCAGCATGTTCAGCGCGCCAGGCTTGACCTCTTCCAGTTATTTGCTGTCAAATCTGCCATATTACTGATAAAGAGTTAACACTGTGGTGTTGAATTCCATTAATTTTTGCCGAATTGAGTGGCTGATCATTTAAAACATACCTTCCTTGAATAAAATGAATAAAGCCTGAATGAACTCATGAATAGACTTTGGTATGTGTTATCAGGAGCACAATGCTGGTATTGCATGTGTAGCGCGATATGTTGTTCTCCAGCGCTAGGCCTATACTCCACCCATCGACAAGATAAGACAAGTGTCACTCTTGTCAGTAGGCCTATACCAAAGCAATCGGCGGTTTATCACACAGAATAAATTGTACATCGTCAAGATTTCATGCTTTAGCTGAGGAAGACACAGAATCGAAAATACATCACGACGATACTTGTCGACCCTTGAGGGCAGGGTAAAACTTCACGTTGATACTTGCACTGAAGTATTCTAAGTACCGGTACATGTACTCAAATTCAATGTACAACACCGCATCCCACTTGTTTTTCACCCAAGCAGTGCAATGCAAGAGAAAATATTCCTACCTTCTTCTACTGTCACTTCGATGTCTCCCAGACTTTTCCCTTGGTGTTTTCCGAGCGTTCCTTGTTCTAGTGCCACTAGAATCTTCGACACTTTGGCAACTTGTAGGCAGTCTTGAGGTAGTCTGTAAAAGTCCCTATGGACCCTAACATCATGCCCCAAAAAATCCGCCAGTATGTCAAGCTCGTTGTCCTTCAAGTTCAGTATTTGTGACAATGTCGCTATTTGCTTCCGCAACTTGGTGGAGCGAATCAATTCTGGCTGCTTAGCGCCACACATCGAACTGTGGTCCCTTAATGTGTCACAGCCTCGTATGTGCCCGAGAGAAGCTTTACGGGCACATGCAAAGATATATTTGTTCTCCGGATTTACACCTGCTGCTGTGCGCGTTTCAACAAGTTTCTCTAGCCATGTGAGCATGTTAGAGGTTAGCAAAACAGGCACAGTCCTTCCTCTTTTCCCAATGATTTCGATCCTATGCAGAACTTTGCATAATTTTTGCTCGAACGGGGATAGCATGTCAAGAATGTCACTTTGCCTAAACTGGTGCCTGTCGTCAAAATCGGCGATCTTCATTTTAGAAACCTCTCCCTGTCTCTTTCTATTAAAAAGAATGATGGTCGACAACGTGACTTCACTCAACTCGACCCAAGCGGAAATGACCGTCTCCTGCTCCTCTGAATCACTCTCCAGCACACCAAATGCTTTCGAGCCTCGTTTCTTCAACCAAACAGTCATTTTCACGCAATCATCAGTCAGTGGGATGAGTTTCACATGATTGCGTTTTTTCTCCGATAGGGTCCTTAGTGCATGAGTTGACACATTCTCACTCCATTCCATTTCAATTAGTTCAGTGAATGACAGCGCCTTCTGAATTTCTGCCTCATTTCCTGTCTGTAATCCATTGGCTTTGACTATCTTGGCACATTTCTTCAATGTGTGGCCAACTTTTAATGCTAAGGACGGTGTGGACATAGTGTGTGTCTCCTCATCGAATCCAGAGATTCTGAGGGCCGAATCAACTACTGTCCTAAATAATAAAGGATCAATGAATTCTGTTAGTGTGGCAGATGAGTTGTTGATCCTATTCCGCAAGTCCATGAGAAGTCGTGCTATTTCACGCAATGTGTTTCTCACAGGGGCATATTGGTCCCTATCGTGTCCATACCTCAAATATAACTTTTCTGCCAATTTTAAGATCAAACTGTCACTTCTGATTACCCTTGATATTTCATCAGGTGAAAGTGTGCACAGTAATTTGTTCGTAGATGCTGCAATTCCTGGTGCTGAAGGCAGAAGCAAGCGACCAGACTCCAAAACCCTAGCATATTTCTTGTGCTCCTTTTTTGTTGATTGGCAACGACGAACATGCTTCCAAAGGTCACGTTTTGCGTAATATCCTAAGCAGTGCTCACATGGGATGTAGTCTTGCCAAGATGCCGGTGTGGATGGTCTGTACGCCACTATAAGTGTTCCGGATCCACTTTCAATTACCTCAGTATTATGTAGGTGGTTACCGCGGTTTCTCAAATGTACAAACATGGCCTCTTTTTTTTGTTTGTCTTCCTCTTCCACACATCTAATCACCTCTGTTTCCTTACTGTGTACCGTTTCCAAGTGACGCCGCATTTTTAGCTTGAATGCTTTCCGACAAAAGGGGCAGTAGTGAACTTTGTCATAATTTCTAGATCCATTTGCATTGTTGCATTCCATAACCGTAATGGATGATGTAACAGTACTTCCGGTCAGTGTTGGATTCTGAGCTGAACCACCTTTATCTGAAAATACATACGAGACCTGAACATCAACAAAATGGTGTTGTCGGCTGGTAATATGCAATTAAAGGCTCTCTAGTTCAGATTGTAAGCATTACGCTGTGCCACCTATTGTCGACTTCTAGTAGGCCTACTAACAAATAGGACAAAAATTGAATTAAATCCCGCCTTTCACAACTTTTTGTGTTGTTAAGCGAAAATAATAAATATATTTCAGTTCCAGTATTGTAATCAACCATGTAAATAAACAAACCATAACGTTTACAATTCAAACTAGAGCACCTCCTATAAGGATTAAGTGACTTAACTCTTTAACCCCAGTCAATCCTGAAACCTTTCAGTAGAACTCAGTTGAGCTGCTCATTCAGTGCTACCATCCGAGCATTTCCCACCGGTACCCATTTATTCACCTGGGTTGGGAGAGGCCAGTGAGGCAAAGAGACCTGCCCAAAGTCTCACACCAGCAGCAGGATTCGAACCTGGGATCCTCAGACCACTAGTCAGACGCCCCAACCATTACACCACCGTGGCTCCTAATCTTAATTTAGATGGGGAACCAACATGGCAGCGACGCCAGATGGTGTGGCAATAGATCATACTTTTATGTGACGTGGCGGCGGCACTTTGTGCCAAAATTTTTTGTGACGTTTGTTGTCATGTCATTCTGTGCAATCCAAGTGCATCATACATCCACTGTCAGTCATTGTGACATTTTTGGAGCGTATCTGCAGAGTGGCGTCTCCATTGCATGGTATATTCGCAATCACATGCCAAATGGGGACGTCCTCAGATGCAGATGGGTCCCCAATTGCAGGGGAGGAACACACAACACCCCTGATGGCGACTGTATCATACTAGTTTAATGAAATTCTCCAAATTTTTCAACAGCTTATTTTCTGGAACTCTCTCAAATATAAGATAATCTTATTGAGATAGGGAACCCACATGACAGTGATGCAAGACAGTGTTTTAATACATCATACTTTTATGTGACATAGGTGCAGCACTTAGTCCCAGAATGCTGTGTAACGTCTGCCGTCATGTCGTTCTATGCCAATCCAAGTGCAATATCCTTTTGGTACATGTATATACATTTTTGAGCATATCTGGAGGGTGGGTTCCCATCGCGTGGTATACACACAATCACATGACAAATGGGGACGTCCTCAGATGCAGATGTGTCCCCAAATGCAGGCAGGTAACACACAACACCCTGCTGCCTGTATCACACCAGTTTCATTTAAAATTCTACCAGTAATCTCAAAATCAAATCACCATTCCACGTTGGGAACTCAACGACTGGGCTAGTATCACACCAGTTAATTAATGAAATTCACCCAATTTTTTCACATGCTTATTTTCTGGACCTTCCTCTAATTACATGATTTGAAATGGCATGTCCCAAAATAACACAAACCACATGATGTACATGTATAATTGGTAATTCTACAAGTTAACCTCCCTCCAATTTTTTCTAAACAAAACTAAGGATTCTTTGTGGTCCCAAATGAAAGACTCAAAATTTTAGCAGGTTCCAACGTTACAGCCAAAAGCGACATATTTTAAATATGTCGTTTTCTGGCTGACTGGGGTTCAACCTTGGAGGAGTGGCTGATTTGACATTAAAAAGACAAAAATATATTCTGAATATTCCTGACTATCAAAGTAGTCCAGGGGAGAAGGTAACCAAATGTGACCTGCCACAACAAAATGAGTTGGAAGTCGCACAGAAGAAGACCCAAAATGTACAAGGTTATACCAACTGTTCGATGATTTTCAGGACTGTCCCCCATTTTGAAATTTGATAATTTCTGTAGATGTTGTCTGGTCTCATATTCCGTCCGTTTCTTTGCGACTTCCNGTCCATGGACCATGTGCTCACCTGGGTGAATGTACCAGAAAAACAAATGACAAATGTTAAATTGAAATGGTCCAGGGTCATGTGTCCTCATTAGATGCACCTGATAAAAATTTGGAGGCAATCCAGTTATCAGTTTAGGAGTTACTGGACTTTGAGCTTTGATTTTGGCCACCTGGTGGCCAAGTGGAGAATCGAATTGGACCGAAAAGTGGTGTCATAGGTCACCTGACATTGGGCTGTATATGTACCAAGTTTCAAGTCAATAGCTCAAGCAGTTATGAAACGCGCCAACAAATGACTACATTTTTAACTTTGCCCCTGTGACCCTGAAAAGTCGGTCAAATCCGAAACCCCTTACTTACGTCATGCATCCTCATTAGAAGCACCAGTGATAAAAATTTGGCGAGGGTCCAGATATTCGTTCATGAGTTGTTGCACTTTTTGTGTTTTTGGTTTCCGCCACCTGGTGGCCAAGTCAAGAGTCAAATCAGACCGAAACTTGGCGTCATAGGTCACCTGACCTAGGGGTATATATGTACCAAATTTCAGGTCAATAGCATCCGCGGTTACGGAACGTGCCACCAAAAGGCAAAATTTTAAACTTTGACCTCTGTGACCTTGAAAAGTAGGTCAAATCAAAAACCTGTTACCCTCATTAGATACACCTATGATAAAAATTTGGAGGTGATCCAGTCATTAGTTCAGGAGTTATTGCACTTTTTGTGTTTTTGGTTTCCACCCCCTGGTGGCCAAGCTAAGAGTCGAACCGGAACGAAACTAGGTGCCAAAGGTCATCTGACCTAGGGGCATATATGAACAACATTTCAGGTCAATAGCTCCAGTGGTTACGAAACGTGCCCTGCTAACGGACGAGGACGACAACGACGACGGATGCAGACCGACGACTATAGCTCACCCCAGGTGAGCTAAAGATGCTGTGCAGCGTTCGCTGCCATGTTGGTTAGGTATCATCAGTCATTGCAACATCTTTGGAGCATATCCGCCATAAGGGACGCATTCAGTGCGAGCAACTGGGAAACGTGTGTATTTGGTCGGCCCTACTTTCCACGATATTATAAATATGATAAACAGACAACGTACACTTGCCAGTTACTACACACTCATATGCCAAATGGGGACGTCCTCAGATGCAGGTGGGTCCCCAAATGCAAGGGAGTAACACACAACGCCCTTGATAAAACCTGTATCACACGTTTAATAAAAATTCAATTTTTTTCAAAGGCAGGCTTCTTTCTGGGCCTCTGTCAAATACAAGATAACAGCACTTTGTCAGAAAATGCTGTGCAGCGTTCGGTGCCATGTTGATATCATCAGTCATTGCAACATCTTTGGAGCATATCCGCCATAAAGGGACACATTCAGTGCGAGCAAGTGGGAAACTTGTGTATTTGGTCAGCCCTATAAACATGTTGAAATGGCCAGAGCCATTGTGCTCACCTCTGTGATAGAGTATGGAAGTGGGACTCTCCTGGTGAATGGTGAAAGATTAGTGGAGATACGATAAAGCAGAATACCGTACCGGTATTTTATGATCTGACCAGTAATTATCAATGACATCAACAAAGTCAGGGGCGGCAGAAGGAGTCCGATTTTTCAAGATGGCTGCCTGGCAGCCATGTTGAAGTCCAATCGAACCGAAATTTTGCATGAGTAAAGGGTATAAGGATACATATTTAAGCAGGGTTAAAGCATCCTAGCTTCTACCATTTATGAGGTCTGGGTCCACTTTTCAAGATGGCTTCCTGGTGGCCATGTTTGATGTCCGATCTGACGGAAGTTTGGCATACACAAGTTTATAGGGTACCAAGATACGTACTTTGACACAGTTAAAACATTCTACCTACTCCTATTTATGAGATGTGGGTCAAAGTCCATTTTTCAATATGGCTTCCTGGCGGCCATATTTGAAATGCAATTTGGTTGGAGTTTGGTGCACTTGTGCACGGTGCCTAGATACATGTATATCTTCGCACCAAATCACAACACTCTACGTCAAATAGCCACGAAATGTGCCACCAAACAGTGAATTTTGGAATTCGACCTCTGTGACCTTGAAAAGTAGGTCAAATAAAAAACCCGGGATTTATGTGATGTTGTCTCATCAGATGAACCCACTATAAAAGTTTCGTGGTTCTAGCTCGCAGCGTTCAGGAGATACAGCCAAAAGAATGTTTTCACAAAGCGCCGGCCCCTACACTAGGGCAGAGTGTACAAACCACAGTACTAAGTTTCGGTCCAGAGATAGTTTTTACTACAGGGTACCACTGTACACCCAATTTCAAGTTTGTAACCCAAGCGGTTTAGAAATCTGCCACCCATGTTAACGACGACGACGACGGAAGAGGGGCAACGCACCATGAGAGAAGCTCACCTCACAGAGGTGAGCTAATAAACAGACACAGTACATTGCCAGGTACTACACACTCATATATGCCAAATGGGGACGTCCTCAGATGCAGGTGGATCCCCAAATGATTGATGCCTGATATTATCTTTTCAGAGATATGACAGTGATGCAAGACGGTATAGACGAATCCCAAATTCCAAGTTCTGCGCACTTCCGCCGAAATAGCAACAAGAACCTCCATCTGAAACCAGCTGACGTGACGCAATCCGTGATTCAGCAATGGTCAACTCTGACGTAACGTCGTCCAAGTCACTGTCGTGGGGTTCTCTGCGTCACGTCATTCAGTTTCGGACCGAGGTTCTTGTTGCTATTTCGGCGGAAGTGCGCAGATCTTTCCCGATTACGTCAATTTGGGATTCGTCTATAGATCAGACTTTTATGCAACGTAGTTACAGCACTGTCCCAAAATGCTGTGTGACGTCTGCCGCCAAGTCATTCTATGTCAATCCAAGTGCAATATCCTTTTGGTATATTCAGTCATTATGACATTTTTTGAGCATATCTGGAGGTTGGGTTCCCATTGCCTGGTGTACACACAATCGCATGACAAATGGGGACGTCCTCAGATGCAGATCCCGATGCAGATGTGTCCCCAAATGCAGGCAGGTAACACACAACACCCTGCCGCCTGTATCACACCAGTTTCATTAAAGTAATTATCCAGAGGCGCATACTTTTCAGTAATTACACGTATGTAAGTGTTGTAAGTGATGAACTTTACAATATATCCCTACTCAATCACGAAATAAATCAGCCGCTTTCAATCAATCCACTTTTAAAAATGTGTAAATTCGCGCCTCGCCAAAAAGACGGACAACGTTTCTGCACTAGCGCCCGTGGCTTGATGACGTCACGCGAGGGCGGTCGGCGTCACAGTGGTCGACGTCAGCAGTTGAATGATACGGAAGAAGAAAAACGTCAACAAGACGTTGTCATAATCACTTAATCAGCTGTTTCTCCAATAAATATGGTATATAACTGCGTTGTCTAGGGGTTTTTTAAAACGGCCGAGGTGGGCGGAAGGACTATGCATGAATTTCCCAAAGATTTTGCGATTAATATGCCTGGTTCGACAGACCATGAGCTGGCTGGTCAAGTAGGCCCTAATTTATATGTGAATGCCCAAAATGCTGCGGAGGGGTGGAACAAATGAAATTACAATTCATGAAATTCACAGGGCGCTTGACTGACGTCGTACAGGCGATACAATGATTTCATGTGCACATTGCGAGTTTGTCCCTACACCCTGTCCCGATCCAACTTTTCGAATGTGAACCTAGGCCCACCTAGGCCCTAGGCCTAATTGCCATCAGTCACTGACATCAGTCATTGCCATCAGTCCGAGTTGGTGCATAACTAAGCTCTTCTTGGCCTTGGCATGACGGAGACCAACAACAAATGAAATGGTCCATGGACCATGTGCTCACTGGGTTGGACATAATAGTCTAATGACAGAGGGCGGTACATGTACATATCAGTTATGAGCAATCTGGGTCTAAGTCATTCCCAGGTAGGACTTTGATGATTTTTGGGTAATGTCACCTGGCGGCCATATTGGATGTCTGATCGGGCTGGAACTTCACATGCACATAAAGGTCATCTGCAGGGGGCCACGTAGCACATTGGAGCGCTTTGGGGCAAGTCGTTCCTGAGTTACAGCACTTTGATGATTTTCGGTTACGCCACCTGGTGGCCATATTGGATATCCGATCGGGCCGAAACTTCACATGGACATAAAGGTCATCTGCAAGGGGCCACATAGCACATTGGAGCACTTTGGGTTAAGGCGTTCCTGAGTTACAGCACTTTGATGATTTTTGGGTTACGCCAACCTGGTGGCCATGTTTGAAGTCAAATCAGGCCGAAATTTGACATGCATGTAAAGGTCATCTAGATGGAGGTAAATATCAAATTTGAGCACTCCGTGTCAAGCCGTTCCCGAGTAATAGCACTTACTTGATTTTCAGGTTACGCCACCTGGCGGCCATATTGGATGTCCAATCGGGCCGAAACTTGGTATTTTCTAAGGTACCCCTCCAATGCATGTTTACGCAAGATATGAAGTCACTCGGTGAAATAATGGCAAACTGTGGCAGGTTCGTCACTTTTGTCGAACTTTGACCTCAGTGACCTTGAAAAGTAGGTCAAATCAAAAACCCGTTATATATGTTATGTATCCTTATTAGCTACAACTATGATAAAAATTTGGAGATGATCTAGTCATTAGTTCAGGAGTTATTGCACTTTTTGTGTTTTCGGTTTCCGCCACCTGGTGGCCAAACTGAGAGTCGAATGGGACCGAAACTTGGTGTCGTGGGTCATCTGACCTAGGGGTAT
>NMRB01000185.1:428952-451785 GCA_002633025.1 Notospermus geniculatus | reverse complement strand
CCTGTTTAAAGAAATTCAATTTTTTTCAAAGGCAGGCTTCTTTCTGGGCCTCCCTCAAATACAAGATAGCAGCACTTTGTCTGATGAAATGGTCCATGGACCATGTGCTCACCTGGGTGAATGTACCAGAAAAACAAATGACAAATGTTAAATTGAAATGGTCCAGGGTCATGTGTCCTCATTAGATGCACCTGATAAAAATTTGGAGGCAATCCAGTTATCAGTTTAGGAGTTACTGGACTTTGAGCTTTGATTTTGGCCACCTGGTGGCCAAGTGGAGAATCGAATTGGACCGAAAAGTGGTGTCATAGGTCACCTGACATTGGGCTGTATATGTACCAAGTTTCAAGTCAATAGCTCAAGCAGTTATGAAACGCGCCAACAAATGACTACATTTTTAACTTTGCCCCTGTGACCCTGAAAAGTCGGTCAAATCCGAAACCCCTTACTTACGTCATGCATCCTCATTAGAAGCACCAGTGATAAAAATTTGGCGAGGGTCCAGATATTCGTTCATGAGTTGTTGCACTTTTTGTGTTTTTGGTTTCCGCCACCTGGTGGCCAAGTCAAGAGTCAAATCAGACCGAAACTTGGCGTCATAGGTCACCTGACCTAGGGGTATATATGTACCAAATTTCAGGTCAATAGCATCCGCGGTTACGGAACGTGCCACCAAAAGGCAAAATTTTAAACTTTGACCTCTGTGACCTTGAAAAGTAGGTCAAATCAAAAACCTGTTACCCTCATTAGATACACCTATGATAAAAATTTGGAGGTGATCCAGTCATTAGTTCAGGAGTTATTGCACTTTTTGTGTTTTTGGTTTCCACCCCCTGGTGGCCAAGCTAAGAGTCGAACCGGAACGAAACTAGGTGCCAAAGGTCATCTGACCTAGGGGCATATATGAACAACATTTCAGGTCAATAGCTCCAGTGGTTACGAAACGTGCCCTGCTAACGGACGAGGACGACAACGACGACGGATGCAGACCGACGACTATAGCTCACCCCAGGTGAGCTAAAGATGCTGTGCAGCGTTCGCTGCCATGTTGGTTAGGTATCATCAGTCATTGCAACATCTTTGGAGCATATCTGCCATAAGGGACGCATTCAGTGCGAGCAACTGGGAAACGTGTGTATTTGGTCGGCCCTACTTTCCACGATATTATAAATATGATAAACAGACAACGTACACTTGCCAGTTACTACACACTCATATGCCAAATGGGGACGTCCTCAGATGCAGGTGGGTCCCCAAATGCAAGGGAGTAACACACAACGCCCTTGATAAAACCTGTATCACACCTGTTTAATAAAAATTCAATTTTTTTCAAAGGCAGGCTTCTTTCTGGGCCTCTCTCAAATACAAGATAGCAGCACTTTGTCAGAAAATGCTGTGCGGCGTTCGCTGCCATGTTCGTATCATCAGTCATTGCAAGATATTTGGAGCATATCTCCTATAAGGGACACATTCAGTGCGAGCAACTGGGAAACATGTGTATTTGGTAAGCCCTGCATACCACGATGTTATAAACATGATAAACAGACACAGTACATCGCCAGGTACTACACACTCATATATGCCAAATGGGGACGTCCTCAGATGCAGGTGGATCCCCAAATGATTGATGCCTGATATTATCTTTTCACAGATTAAATGGGGAACCCACAACAGTGATGCAAGACGGTGTGTTAATAGATAATACTTTTATGTGATGCAGTTGCAGCACTTTGTCCCAAAATACTGTGTGACGTCTGCCGCCATGTCATTCTATACTAATCCAAGTGCAATATCCTTTTGGTACATGTATATTCAGTCATTACGACATTTTTGGAGCATATCTGGACGGGTGGTTTTCCATCGACTGGTATACACACAATCACATGACAAATGGGGATGTCCTCAGATGCAGATGTGTCCCCAAATGCAGGCAGGTAACACACAACACCCTGCCGCCTGTATCACACCAGTTTCATTAAATTCTACAAATACCGTATTCTCAAAATCAAATCACCATTCCACGTTAGGAGCTCAACGACTGGGCTAGTATCACAACAGTTTATTAATGAAATTCACCCAATTTTTTTCACATGCTTATTTTCTGGACCTCCCTCTAATTACATGATTTGAAATGGCATGTCCCAAAATGACGCAAAACACATTGGCCCGAACTTATAAAGGATGTCTATCCCTTAGACAAGTCTAACTCGCCAAGACAAGTCTATATCAGTCGTCTAGCTTAAACTGCGATTACAGAAGGATGTCTAGCTCAGACGTGTCTAAAATGATCACTCACCATCAGATGAACTGACTGCATTGATGCGAGAGCTTGCGTCTGAATTTGTATGGCCAAGTGAAGTTGACTCACTATCATCAGTAGATATGCTGGCACTCACTTCAGTTCCAAAAGGCGTACCATCAGGTGCACATTTATCTGCAAAGAAATACAACAGTGCATTAATACTAGTGTAAACAAATACCCAACAACTCCACTGGCCATAAACGACTTAGGCTTGGGCAACAAAATGCCTGTGTGACTAAAGAAATTATAGCCCTCTGTCTAATGAAAATTTGGGAATTGCCACTATTTTCTATCGGAAGGCTCAAATTTGATAAAAAAACATGTAGCTAAAGTGAACATTTCCGAAAAGAAAGCCCTCAAACACCCACGCCAAATGGGGACATCTCTACTCCATATACGTCCCCGAATGCAGGAATGGAACACACAATAACCATTGGTAATCAATTTTATGCAACTCAGTCTAGTACCATCCTAAGAATCTCAGGTTATTTACGGTCGTACCCTCCCTCAGGATAGTCAAAAATTTAGCAAGTTTGTCAGCAACTCGAAGTGCGATTTCTCCCATCTTCAAAATACGAAGTGGAAGTCCACTTTGAATGCAAGACGTCATTGTATGAATGCGATGCTGAGCGGGCGATCTTTCACCAGTTACCCCAGGAAATAGGGCCAATGTCCTCAGGGCGTAGTGAGAAAGGAGTGAGCGCGAAGCCCTGGGATTCTCAGAATGGTCTATACACAAAGGATGGTACACACAGAGGCCAACGCACACAAATGAAAAACAGCTATATTATCACTTGAGTAAACGTTTTTTTCTTATTTGAATCACCATTGGTTGTGACTCTTATTGTACTAATAAGCCCTTTTTACACGGTGCCGGTGCATTCCAGATCAAGACGAGATCGAGGAGAGTTCGGTTATTTTTCCCCGTTTAAAAGCGAGTCAACTGGCCTCCACCTTCCTCGCGCCAGTTCAATTTGCCGCGCGAGTCTCGGGAAGGTGGAGGTTAAAAGTTGCAGGCTGGTTATTCTCTCATGGAAAAGCGAACCGACCTCCACCGGCCTCGTGCGGGTTCGAGCACACTCCCTTAGTGACATCAATCGCGTTATTAATTACCGGTACCTGTGATGAAGGTAGGTTTTCGAGAACAGGCACCATGTAAAAACCCCCATTCATTCATTATGAGAGCTTTTTTGAGCTGCATTACCCTTGTATTTGCATGATGGTGAATGTTGATGTTGGTTGAAATGGACTGACTTACCTTCATTGCACGTATTTTGTTTAGAAGACGTGGGTGTCAGGGACTTGGGTGTCACGGACTGCTTCATTGAACGAATCGCCTCTAAATCATGAAACAAGTCTGAATAACTACTGCCTAAATTCCCAATGACCTCGCTGTCTTCCGAATCCGAGACTCTGTCCTGCTCAGGATCTTTGGCTGAAAAGTAGTAATATCATATCATAAATTATTCCTAACATTAATTCACACTCATCAAAGACATATCTGTCATGCCTGTGCCAATCACTGGACAAAATCTTTCCACGAGTCATAGAAATCAGTTTTTCAGGCCCTAAATTGGTTGTAAGGAATATGCTATGGAAAAGATATTTGTGTTTGAGATATCTGTGTTTGTACAATGTGTTTTTGACTGAATGGCACAGACAATATAATTTTTTGCCCCTACTGTACTTACCTGGGTCATAATCTTCATCAGATGAATGGTCGAGAAACATTGGCTCGTCAGATTGATAGCCCTCCACCATGGTCTCACCGCATATTTTATCAGCTGCCTTATCACCATATCCTATAAACACAATTTATCAAACTTGCTTTTCAACAAAGAAATAACAAGAACTGGATGTTCTACCAGTATATCATCATTTCTCAAATCTGCTACTTGACATTTTGAAATTCACTATCCTAGGCTCACTAACAACACATCAAAACAAATTTCAACTTACCTTCTGTACTTGGGTAATGGACATCAACAGTATTTTCCTCAAGTGAACTGGGCGGACACATCATTTCTTCATATCTGGATGCACTCTCTTCAGGCGGTTCTCTTCTTCCATCTGCTTCACACTTATCTAAAATGCAGTATACAACAGCATTGACATGATGATTTATACCTAATATTATCTTTTCACAGATCTTACTTGAGTCTAATCTGCCATTTCCTTCCAATCTGTATTAGCGAACTGCCCGAATGATGTCGGACTTTTTCAAATTCTTAATGTAACCTCGTTCGCAGTGTTTACATTGGCATATTTGTACAGGGTTTGCATATGGCTGTACCAACGCTTTGCCTGGAGGTGAGATTCACTCTCTATGGGAGGAACAACGAAAAATGTAAACAAATCCCGCGAGCCATTTGCTTTAATGAAATTCGAATTTTCTCAAATCCAAATAGGTCTGTTTAAAGAAATTCTCCCAATTTTTTTCAAAGGACCTCTCTCTCTAATATGATATAAAATGACATGTCTCAAAGTAACGCAAGATACACATGTATGTTGGGAACTCCCCAAGTTGACCCCTTCCAATTTTTCTAAAAAGAAACCAAAAATAACTTTGTGGTCCCAAGTTTTAGCAGGTGCCAAAGTTACAGCCCAAAGTGTGGGTGCCATTACCCTTTTTTCCTCCAAAATATGTCGTCTTATGCCTGACTGGGGTTCAACCATGAAGGAGTGGTTGATTTTACATTAAAAAGGACAAAATATATTCTGAATATTCCTGACTATCAAAGTAGTCTAGCAGAGAAGGTGCCCAAACAAATGTGACCTGCCACAACAAAATGAGTTGGAAAACGCACAGAAGACCCAAAAATGTACACCCTTAGTCAAAAGTAAATAGACAGCTACTAAATTCAATATTTCTTTTAATATTAATGAAACGCATTTTTTCTTTTTATACTCACTCATAACAACTGCTTCAGCACCTCTTTCCACCGAAATGACCCAGGTATACAGTTTAGTGACTTTTTGGTGAAAGATTGAAATTTTGTCAAAAAATGAGTTTTTTTATTATCGGCTTCGCAAAATCGAGAACCTGAGCATTTTATAGCTCTACTGTTTCCAGACACAGTGATATTTTGAAATAAAGAATTGAAGCTTCTGCAACCGAGTTATTGACGGTTTCTTACAGGCAATTTTAGGGTTTTCCAGTTGCCAGTCTGACACCACATTCATAACCAACCAGTTGTGACGCGGCAAGTTCAGGGTCACGAATAATAATCGCTATTCATACTGGGCTATTTCACCGACCCTTTGGAATTTCAATAAGACATAATGTGAATAACAATAAGGCATAAGTAGGCCCGGGATGACATTCCGAGCTATAGGCGATTACCGCAGACAGCTAACCACAAAGCATGTTTACCCTTTCAAAACTAAACTATAGTGCACAATACAATCAATAATAATGATGCAACGCAATCAACGTGGTTTCCCCCGAGCGTGTGCTTTGTGACGAAGAACTGCTGAATCTTCAACACTTGGTCGGTGTGAAATACGGAAGAGCACGTGGAAGATCGAACTTGGCTAACCGAACAAAATCACTGCAAAAGTCCCTCTGTAACTTTGTCCCCCCTACAGATCCATGGGATCCGAAAGCTAGCTTCAAGATGGCATAGGTGCGGTCACCAACAAATCCCGAATAAAAAATCACTTTTTTTGATGAAAATTCAAACTTTCACCAAAAAATCAGTTCAAAGGAGAGCAAGATAATTTCCGTGTATTAAGGTGCCAAAGCAATTGTTATCAATGGAAATAAAAAGAAAAATTGTGCCTCGCTGCTATATTAGGAAATATTAAATTTAGTAGCTGTCTATTTACTTTTGACTAAGGGTGTACCAACAGTTCGATGATTTTCGGGACTGTCCCCCATTTTGAAAATTGATAATCGATTTCTGTAGATGTTGTCTCGTCTCATCTTTGGTCTCTTTCTTTACGACTTCTGACTCACTTTGTTGTGCCGGGTCACCAATCTCGTACCCGGAGATTAGCTATACACACGGCCGAGGTTGACGGTCGCTACACTTATCTCTGGAGACGGCTACGGACTACTTCAGGTTTTCCCCAGGCAAGTGCAAGTGCATGCACTCGGTGCATGAATATATGCTAATTTTTGAGCGCTTCACTCCAATTTTATACAGTGCACCAAATAGTGCTGTGGATTTTTCTCAATTAACACTACAGTTCCCTTGTAAAAACCTTTTTAATGACATTTTTGTGCATAAAATTTTATACCGTTACTTGTGTAATTTGAATGCATCTGCGGTTAAAATTTAGCGTAAAATGGAACAATGGCAAAAATCACACAAAATGCGTGAAATGGTTAGCCGTCTCCAGAGATTCGTGGAGCGACCTACAATCTCGGCCCGAGCGTAACAATCTCTGTGAACGAGATTGCCGAGTCACAAATATGAAACTAAGTTTATCAGAATAGATTGAATGATCACTCACCATCAGATGGACTGTCTGCATTGATGCGAGAGCTTGCATCTGAATTTGTATGGCCAAGTGAATTTGACTCACTATCAGTAATTGTACCGGCAGTCACTTCAGTACCAATAGCCCTATCATCAGGAGCACATTCCCATTTATCTGCAAAGAAATAAAAAAAAACTGCATTATTACTAGTCTAAACAAATACTACAAACTCTCTCTGGCCATTAGCCACATTAGCTTTAGCTAAAAATGCCTCTGTGGATAAAGAAACCATAGCCCAGTGGCTAACGAAAATTTCGGAATTTCCATCATGCTACTGAAAGGCGCAAATTTGAAAAAAAATGTGGCTATCCCGGGGTGGCTATTAAGTAAGCACTTGCCAAGGGACCATACTTCGCGTACGTACTAAAAGTATGGTCCCCAATGGAAAGCCCTGAGTACCAAATGGAGACATCTCAAATGTACATGTCCCGGAAAGGGGTCACAATGAAACACAGTTACCAGAATAGCTTGAAAGATCACTCACTATCAAATGGTCTGTCTCCATTGATGTCAGAAGTTGTTTCTGAACCTGTATCGCCAAGTGAAGTTGACTGACTATCAGTAGATGTGCTGGCACTCGGTTCCGTATCAATAGGCCTACCACCAGGTGCACATTTATCTGCAAAGAAATACAAAATTGCATTAGTACCGGTAGTACGGTAGTCTAAACAAATACTCCAAACTCTCCCTGGCCATAATCCACATGAATTTTAGCTACAAAATGCCGAGTACCTGTGGTTAAAGAAAAAAATAGCCCTTTGGCTAATGAAAATCTGGGAATTTCCACCATTTTCTATTGACAGACTTATGTGAAATAAAACGTGGTTATTAAGTAAACATTTGCCAAAGGAAAGCCCTGAATGCCAAATGGGGACATCTCAACTGCATGTACGCCTGCGGCGAAGGGGGAGGGGTCACAAATATGATATTCAGTTTACCAAAGTAGCTTGAATGATCACTCACCATCAGATGAACTGTCTGCATTGATGCGCGAGCTTGGTTGTGTCCCCGTACGGCCAAGTGAAGTTGACTCACTACCATCAGTAGATGTGCTAGCACTCACTTCAGTTGCAATAGGCCTACCATCAGGTGCACATTTACCTGCAACAAAATTAAAAAGTGCATTACCACTACCGATAACAAATACCCAACAACTCTCCCTGACCATAAACGACTTAGGTTTTGGCTACAAAATGCTTCTGTGGCAAACGAAATTATATCCCCGTGTCTAATGAGGAAGGCTCAAATTTGAAAACGAATGTGGCTAAAGTAAACATTTCCCGAAGGAACGCCCTCAACCAAGCACCCGACGCCAAATGAAGGTTGACTTGGACTTCATCAGTATAGAGGTTCTTCACGTGACGTCACAGATCCAAATATCCGCCATATTGACCGTCAAATGACGCAACGTCACAGCATCAACACAGCGTTTTTGACGTGGTTTGTACGTTGTAGGCATTCATCGGACCTCTTCTTCACTGTTCTACAGCAAGCCGTATGGACGATTCGCTTTGTTTTCAACACGGTTTTCACACCAGACCAACTACTTATGCTCAGAAACTGTGAGAGGTAAAGTGATTTGTTGAGTTGTATGCTAAAATGAAACCATGGAGGCTGCCATCTTGTTCTCGGTTCGACATTCAGCGGCCCGTACAGACCACTGGGAGCCTCCATGGCTTCATTTTGACGGCCAGTATGGCGGCCGTGTGACATCAGTGAACCTCTATACCGGTACCTGATTGCTGGAAATCATTGAGTATCAATTCCATCAACACGATAAAGACCTGTCCTCTCACTCCTTCACAATTTCTAAGTGACTTTTTTGCTGCAGCCATCACGGTGTTGGTAAAGTAGTCATCGTCATTGTACATCTCTGACAATTCTGCGTATTTATCAGATCTTTCATACAGCTCTGTCTTCTTTGGCAGAAGTAAGGAATGGCCAAGTTTATAATTCTCCTGAGCAGAATTGATCATTTCCGTCAATCTGCCATTCTTCTGGATTGACCTCATGTAATCATCTATTTCAAAATGCCATTGTTTCTGTGCATTACCTGGCAAAACGAAGAATACCAAACAATAGACACCCTGCGAAAGTCCGCCATTATAGCCCAGAAGGGGTAAACATTAACCTCGACCTTGGGGGCCGAGTACATTTGTAGTTGGCTCCTGTGCTTACCGTCTGTACAATGCACTAGGCTCAAGGTTTGTAACCCCTTCTGGCCTGTCATGGCCAACTTTCGCAGGATGTCTATATTAAAGGGAGGAACCAACAACATTGCAGAGAATCAGCATAAAAACAATCAAATATAACTTTGAACATGATGAATGTGTCACAAAAGCAGGGTTTTTGGTGCTTGTTCATTTGTGCTTACAGAAAAACATGATTGATGAGCTCACAGGAAATTCTGAGGTTAGGAAATTTACTCTACTCATCAATTGGGGACAGTAGACACACTCTGTCCTCCACTCATCAATTGGGGACAATCTACACTCCCTCTGTATTATTCTCATCAATTGGGGACGGGGAAAACCTACACACACTCTGTACTCCGCTCATCCATGTCATCAATCGGGGATACGTGTGTCTACACAGTGTTCATCATCTCAGGACATTCATCAATTTGACTGACCGTCACAATTGTCACCATACCAGTAACCCCCTCTATTGGCAGGTTTCACAAAAAAACTGCCATTTTCCTTTTACATGTATTGGACCCCAATCAAGCTCAAAAACCAAACACAAAAATTTGTCCCGAAAACGGATTCATGCAATATGGGCTAAAACTGTACTTCCATTTTTGGGACATTCCTGTTGGCAGGGCATGTCAAATCAACCAGTTAAGATCTATAAAGCTGTGTTTCCACGAGGCATTTGTGGGCGCAGATTGGGGGCGCGCTCGGGTGGAAAAAATCCACCCAACATATTTCTCTTCAGGTATTTCACTCCCACCCGCCTCCACCTCCTAATCCGCGCCCGCAAACGCCTGGTGGAAACACGGTCTAAGGCAAATTACTGTTAGCATGTTAGTGGCCATCTGATAATATACAAGAAACCAACTTCCAGAAACTTTCACATTTTTGACCCCGGTGGGGTCTTCTTCAGGCTGTTGCTTAAACAGTACAAGACTCTAGAACAGACTGAACTGGACCCATGTTCCCGAAGCTGTCATAAGGTTAACGATGTCGTTACGCTGTGCATTTTACCAGTTTTAACAACATCGTTATCCTAACGACAATTTCGGGAACATGGGCCCTGAGTTCCTGCAGTAGATCAGGGGTCATAACCATCGCAACTCATTCCCACATTGTCATCAAAAGTAATAAGCAACAATTAGTAATAACATAACAACAACATAACATAACATAAACACAAGACAACAACATAACACAACATAACATAACTGTATAACTATAACATAACAAATAACAATAACAAGCAATTCAAGATTTCCATAGCCTGAGTACCATCCTCGAACTCCACGTCTGTATTGGCTAACAAGAGCAACGCAGAGCATGGCATATGCCCCCGACTGGTATGTTGTTTGTGGGCGAAGCAATCTCAAGTTAACTGATGGAAACCCGATTTCAAGATGGCCACCATAGCCACCATCTTGGATGGGAGGCAGAGCTGGTCATCGAAAGAAACCTTCCCTTCATAGACAAAAACCATCACCAAAAAATTCAGGTTCATCGGTCACAGTGTTGTGAAGTTATTTTATGGAAACCAATTTCAAGATGGCCACCATATCCGCCATCTTGGATGGGCGGCGGCGCTGGTCGTCGTAAGGAACCTTCACCTTATAGAGGGCAAACCTCACCAAAAAATTCAGGTTGATTGCGCAAAGCATTCTCAAGTTGATCGACGGAAACCGATTTCAAGATGGCCCCATAGCCGCCATCTTGGATGGGAGGCGGAGCTGGTTGTCGAAAGGAACCGTCCCCTTATAGACACCAACCCTCACAAAAAAATTCAGGTTGATTGCGCCAAGTGTTCTCAAGTTAATCGACGGAAACCGATTTCACGCTGGCCCCCATAGCCGCCATCTTGGATGGGCGGCAGAGCTGGTCGTCGAAAGGAACCGTCCCCTCATAGAGACCAACCCTTACATACAAAAAAAATCAGGCTGATTGGTCAAAGCGTTCTCAAGCTAATTGACGGATCAACCAAATGTTTACGGACACCGACGACGACACCGACACCAACACCAACACCGGTGACGACACCGACACCGACGCATGCGCCATGACATGGGCATAAAAACTACGTCACTACTGGTCCCATAAAGGCTTTCGCATGTAATTCTGTATTGACGGTTGACCCACACTGAAAAATCAGTGTAGGAGGCAACCAGGTTTCTGCCAGCAGCTGGGAATGATAACAGAACACGCACCATAACAGTGAGCCGTTTGAGAATTCACGACTTAATTTTCCATACGATAATATTCAACGTTCGAATCGGCAACGACCCGGGGGCAATAACAGGCAATGAATGCTGTTGAAACAATGTGGGGTGTAGAAAAATAGGAAGCAGTAGGTTAATTTTACCAGTCGGCGCTAATTAACACTAGTAGGGGCTGATTTCACAAAGCGCGATAAGACTTAGACACGTGTTACTTCACTAAATGCACGCACTTTCACCATGCATTTGACGAAGTTACACGTGTCTAAGTCTTCGTCCTTTGTGTGAAATCGGCCCTTAGTATTGGATAAAAACAGTAAATGTGGTGGTACCAAAATATGCTTTTTGAACAGAGGGGCAGTTAACAACCAACTGTTAGTGAAACACAGGTCAAGATGGCGAAAGATGCCAAGGGTTTGTGCAAGCGTAGTACGAAGAGATATCACAACCCTTGGTAGCCAAGATGTGTTAAGCCCCCAGGTCACAAATCCACCAGGCCCTGTACAATTTTTTTCCCACAAAGTGGCTTCCCGTGGATTTTTGAGACTGAAACTTGAATCTAAGACGATTTACGTGAAAATCTCCTCAACAAATAAACTGTGGAAATTAGACTGGATCAAATGGGGCCCACCATAGAAATTGGCCAAAATGTCTGCATTTACTTGCTGTATATTATACGAGCTGCAATGTGGATATGTGACGGAGGCTTTAGCATAGATTTGCAATCAAATCAATCAATTTTACATGCAAAAACTCAACATTTCAGAAAAGACTATCTGGTGGAAAGATCTGTCGTAACCGGTACCTTCTTCATTTGTCTCCTTCAATTTTCAATGAAATCATGCAATAATGTTTTACATTTTTTTTCAAATTTACGAAGTGTTCAACTGACTGATAAATGAATGAATCCAACCTGCATGAGCAATGAACATCTAGGACTGGGTACGAGACATACATGACAAAAGTATGTTTGTTCTGTCAAGTCTGTATGCATGCAGCATGGATGGGGTTCACAAAAAAAATTATCTGCGCCACTTCTGTCTCCGAGAGTGCTGTCGAGTCCACACATTTGTACCGGTATGTCATGTATGTGGTGTCAAATATGTTGATGACAACTCACCTTCCAACTGTGGACCCACCCTCAAATGGGGGCATGCCGGTACCCAATCTTTTTGACAATCCTCAATAGGAATGCGGTCCAGCTCTGTTCGTAAACAACCAGCCAATTCCCTCAATACTAATTGCAATAAGTCCCCACAGTTGCTCTAGATCCATGATTTGTCACCACATACTGAAAACGTGTGGGGGGTGGGGAGGGGACTACATGCAGGCCTGATTTGAATCAATAAATAACGCCATTGAAACCCCACCTTTAAACCTAACACCACTTCTGTCTCCGAGAGAGTGTAGTCCCCCGTGTGTGTTATAATACATCAGTGTGTTATTTCAAAGTCTTCTATTTCACATTCTTTACTTGTATCTCCTTTATTCATGTTATTTGTGACCCCTTGTACAGTAAACCTCGCCTAAGTCGACAGCGTGTAAGTCGTCAAAGTGCACAAGTCGTCACAATAGCGAAAGTCCCGATTTTCTGTAACGTTATTTCCAATGAAATGTCCCTCTCTAAGTCGTCAAATGTAAGTCGTCAAAATGGCTAACTCGACACTCGACGTCCGGTCCCAAGTAACACAAATCCCTCTTAATTTCCAACTCTAAGTCGTCACTGAAAAAAAAGCAGTTGGCTGCCGCCGGCATTTTCTGCAATGTACACTCCAAGACTGATTCAATCAGTCGCCGCTGCGGTGCGCTGTAGACTTCAATGGTTATGAAAGATTCTGGTCAAGCCTGACATGCCTGATAGCCATTACTGATGTGTAGGTGATATACTCGTCATATTTCTAAGTCGACAGAAAATCTTCGGTCCCGAAAGTGTCGACTTAGGCGAGGTTTACTGTATAACATAAAACTGTTTGAGTTTGGAGATTGTTTGGATTACTCGCAGGGTACTGATGTGCACGCCTCGTTTTAAACATGGGCCATTGAACCATCTTTTTTTGAAGATGGGGATTTGGCCTAGTGGTTTAAGGCGTGTGCCCCTTAGTGCTGGCGATTGATGCCTGATGCGAGGGTCCGTGGGTTCGAATCTGGTAGGATTCAGGAAGCAATGTCTTTCACCTTTGAAACCCGACTTCCATTTCACATTATTTCAAAGATGCACACTTATTATGAAAGGTCACCTTCCAACCGTGGACCCACCCCCAAATGGGGACGTCCACAATCTTTTTGTCATTATCTCCCGGCAAATATGGTCACAAAGTATTCGTAAACAACCAGCCACACCTTGTCCCCCAGTTGATCACTAAGTCCCTTATGATTGCTCACCCCAGTTCCTGATGTGCCAGCACGTACCGGGACTGAAATGGGGGGGGGGGGAGGGAGACATAAAGCAATGGTCAGGGGCTAGTTTTCGATTGAGGCTCATTTCACTTCATTACCTTTGCTGCAAATATTTGGGAAACACTCCAGGGTGTAGGCCCACAAAAAAATAAGGTGTCCTTATTTTTTGTGGGCCTGCACATTCGAGCATGGAGGACGCCCCGTTTCAAGGCCTGTGCTGAATAAAATTCTATGAAGAAATATCTTAGTACTTACCCATGGTAGATTATCGACTCCGTAGTCATAAAGGATTTCCTCGCCGGGTTGAATCCTTCTGATAGCACTTATCATGAGATGAGGTCTTTTTTCGTTATCAACCTTTATCTTCACACGTGCATTTTGAGTTTTATCTTTCCTACTCCCATGATTCACTAGGCGGCCAAAATTAGACTCCGGGTCCTCAGGTTCTTCTGTTGCATCAATGCTGAAAAATAAATTAACCCTCATTTATGCATGTCTATGAATATTTAGAAAATCAATTTGCACACATTTTGGATTCTCCACCCAATAGCTACCGGTGCCAGTACCCCATAAAAAAGTAAGTGGGATAAAACCGGGCTCCCACCGGGATCCCGGTGGGATATGCATCCCGGTGGGATTCAGACACCCCGCTGGGATCCCAGTTGGCTGTAAATCAAGGAAAAGTGGTATCCCTCCTGTTACACTGGGATCCCGGTTTTGAGCCTCGTTTTCATTTTCCCTCTGTTTTCAAATTTTGAGTTTCTGCTACATTGAAGCACTGGGTTTCTGTCCAATTTCCAAGTAATGAGGGGCAGGCCTGTCCCTGAATCTGCCCTCGGGCTAAAGTGGAAGGGAAGAATGAACTGGGATTGGTAGGTATTGCAGACATACAATGTAGGCCTAGACCCTTCTTTTTGTGGGAGTTTTGTGTAATTGCAGGTTTTAAACCATGCAGTAGGCCTATAGGCCTACCAATGATGTACATTCGGTGTTTTTTATTAGGTCAACCTTCTGGGGAAAATGGCAGACCTTCCCTCACCGAAATCCAGTATGAAAACCGATATAAAACCAGTACTGATCCAGTAAGGCTGCCCAGTAAAGAAACCCAACCTATCCCAGTAAGAAACCTGACCTACCCAGTAAAAGGCCAGTAAGGATCCAGCATGTCCCCAGTAAGGATCCAGTAGTAATTTAAATTTTTGGACCCCCTGGANCAATATTGTATTCCTGTGTTGTTGAGCTACCGTCGATACACCATTCCGAGTGAATTCAGTAAAATCCCATCCTTATTTACTTCACAAATCGAGTTTGAAATCCACTTCTCGAATCTAAATGTACAGGCCGGTGACACGCCATGATGGGAGTCTCGCGCAATGCAGTTGCGCAGTCATGGCAGTTGACGTTAGTCTCGTTCTCATCCAGTGTCAGCGACTACGCCCAGTCACGTGACCTCGGATCATGTGACAGCTACGTGTTGCAGACTTGTTTACATGAGTTAGTGACATTTCGACGGAGTTTTGTATCAAAGTTTTTTCCTAATTTGTGCCAATTTTTCAGTCTTTTGGAATACCACTATGAGACATAAGGATACATGAAAGGATTCACGGCATTTGATATTTCTAAATTAGTCAGGTTTGCGAGTAATTGGGCATTTTATTCAGTACATGCCAATACACTATGCTCCACAGGGCGCATATGGGTAAACCATAACGTCCCAGGCAATAGCCGTCAATGTCATATCGTAAAAGAAGCTATGCCTGGGCGATATGGTTACCGTAACTAAGGCCAAGTAGGCCTTGGTGGATCACTACTGACGGTTTGCCTGACCGGGATCCCAGTCTCGATCCACTGGGATCCCGGTCTCATCCCACCGGGATCCCAGTTTCATCCCACCGGGTCCCAATTCCATCCCACCGGGATCCCGGTCTCATACCACTGGGATCCCAGGCTCATCCCACTGGGATCTCACTCAGGCATAAGGGACACACATACCGCGTTGAGCTAAAATCTTGTCCGCAGTCAGGTGTACTTCACTGCGGACAGAAATCTAGGTCATCCAGGTGTGCTGTGTGTATTTATATATTGTGGTATGCAGGGCTGGCCTAATACATTAGTTTCGCAGTTAGCTCACGCAGAGTGTGTCCCTAGTGTTTTATCCCGCCCAAAAATCCCACCTAAAATTCCCGGTGGGATCCCGGTTACATTTTGGGGATTGTGGGTCTAGTATGGGATTCGATCGATAAATCAACAGGTTGATTTAGTTTAGTAGACATTTTTTTGGAACCACTACACATGTACACGGTATACCGCCTGGGGGGGGGGTAGGGCCTACTCAACGCAGCAGGCGATTCAGAGAATTATTAATTGCACACATTTCTTGAACAAAAAAAGATCGAACTCACCACCAGTCCTTGTTTCCATGATGAAAGAAGTATCGAAAGACACTTGGTTGTGAACATTCCAGTCGCTCCCCTTCCTCTGCAGTTAGTAGCTTTCCAGAATACTCACAAATATCTTCGCCTATGTTTATGGATGTCCGAGTTCTCACACCTCGGCCTGGAAAAATTGGATCCAGATGTTTACAATTTGTAAATTATGCCCGCTGTACACGATCAAATTTTTCATCCAATTTTCTGAATTATATGCTCAATAAAGGCCTACATGTCGGTTTATAGGACTACACTGAAGCCAAATGGGCCCGGAATCTGAATTTCCCAAAAAATTGGATGAAAAATTTGATCGTGTACACTGAGCGGGCATTAGTCTATTATGATAATATGATTGAGACACAGCCAATGGAAATATAAAGGACTTTTGGCGATAAAAATGGTGAAAATCAAGGAATTTTTGTAGCTAATTGGCGAAATTGACAAAATCCTTTAGGGCCTATGGCCAAATGGGAAAATCCTGTAGCCAATGGCGATGAAAACAGTTACGGTACCGGTACTTTTCGAGCACTGTAAAGCATGAATAATATCGTACCGGTAGGCCAAGGCCCAGCTAGCATCCCTGTCGGTTTTGAACACTGCACACACCATGCACACTCCATCTTCGATAATCGAAGGCCGATCTGCTAACCACTGCGTTACATCGCACATCTACCCTTCGAGAAATAGACCGATCCACGGCGTATCTTGGGACGATGCCAACTTTACCGGTCGACCAATCAGATTGCATTTTATATCGGGTCTTCGGCAGGTGCTTCAGTTACCACTATTCATACTTTGTGGGAATTTTACAACACTGGTTCTGATTGGCCTCCTCTTCTCGAGGCAGCGGATCCGTTGCAGACAGGTCAATTTCTCGAAGGGTGATATGGGATATAACGGAGTGGTGAGCAGATTGCCGTTCGATTATCGAAGATGGCACACTCTGTCTAGTCACACAAATCAAGCAAAAAAAATAGACAAGTTGCGAAAGTAGCGGCCGCCATGTTTTTTATCGACTTGTTGACATTGCTTGGGTTTTTCAATGGGATTTTACACTGTCAGAGGCGTCCAAAGAAAGAAAGGTCAATGCAGTAAGCCACTAGAATTAGGCCAAAATAATGATATTTTAGCAAGCCAGCAGCTGATAAAATAGGCCTATATTCAAATTTTATTTGAAAAAGTTCGAAAATTCGGCAGAGTCGATAAAAGAAATGGCGGCCGCTAGGCCTACTTTCGCAATTTGTCTAGATAGGCTAGCATCTATATGCCTATCGTCATGATCGTCATAAAATACGCCAAGGCCTAGCCATGCTAGCCTAGGCCTGTAGGCCTACCGGTACATGAAGGCCTACATGTACAGTAGGCTACACATCAATGTTCCAAATCCCAGTGGCGCGAGGTTTTCAGTCGATATCTCCGCAACGGCTGGGTCAAATTCAACATAGGGCCTAGGCCTACATAGGCCTAGGCCCTAGGGTAAAGGAGGGAGTTATCGGCACTCTAAGCATTATTCCACTCTAGAACAACACTGGAGTCTTACCTGACCTGGAAGTGGAAGCTATATTTAGAATAAAGATGACATCATGGGGAATCCCCTCCACCATCCTTTAATGTGACCTCTTGCTATGGGGAGCAGTCATTAATTCAAAAAAAAATTTGGGCGAGGGAGTTATCGGCCCCCATGCGGGTATTCCCGGCCCCCCCCCCCCACTTTTCTTACTCAAGTGAGCTTGAAACAAAGATAAAAATGCATTTCAGCTGTTTTCTCAACCTAAATGTGATGAAATCAAATATGTCTGATTTACTGGTGTTTGGTAAAACCAATGAGCGCCCCCTGCAATGGTTAAAGAGTGGGGCCGATAATTAATAGCCTCGAAGCCAAAATCGTCGTGGGTAGGGGAGAGTGCGGGTTAGTTGAGCCAGTGGCCAAGTTGAGCCACCCCCTATTACTCAGAAAGTAGACAGGACAGAGCACTGGTGTTGCTATCTATTGAGAGAGGAGAGAAGTACCTCCTCACCCATGGAGCCATGACAGCTAGATGGAAGAGGTGTGACAAATAGGCATTAAAAACCGATTTTAACCCCAAAAAGTAATGCCAGACTTTAATGCAGCCTACCTACTGCAATGGTATTAGGTCAGGCCTACTGCGCAGTATTTTCTCAGTTGGTACTTAAGTGACCTATAATATATGTACCATGTACTGAAGGCCTAGTTTCTGCACCAAGCTAGTGCATCAGTAGCTCAACAATACCCTATGCACAATTTACCCCAAGGGGTGGGTAAGTTGTGCCAAAGGACATTTTTTTTTCAGCATCCATCTGCCACGAAATGTCAATCAGTGAACTGAATTATCTCTCACCCACAGCACAACCAACTACCTGCAGCATAATCCTGTACCACTGATTGAATGCTCTGTCCAGCCTTAAAGCAGCATTTCCCAGATATACCTTACTATGCTCAACTTACCCCACTCTCCCCTATTATCGGCCCCCTACTTTTTTCACAATAGGCATGGAATATTCCATTGACACAAATATATTATCAAAATTCAGACAATATTACATCACAAAAAACAACACTTCACTTGGTTTTTAAGTTAAATCCACATGAATTTGAATCACCTGAAAATAGTTGCCGTCTTAGCAGTTTCTGTCGCCATCTTGGAAATTCGAGGAAATTCCCGTTTCTCAGCAACGGTAGGTCACGTGTGGGTTAATAATAAGTCCCAAGTATTTTTCCGGTGGTATGATTGGTTAGGAATCTTCCATGTGCAACAAACAAGATTGTGTGCCGTCAAGTACCAGTATGATATTAGCAAGTGCCGATAACACCCCAGGGCCGATAATAGCCGCGTTTACCCTGGCCTATAGGCTATCATACGGTACATCAATTGACTAGCCAAGTCTTTCATTGCCAGTATCTTTCTGCTATCTTCATTTTTCGCGTAAGGCCTACATAACCATGGAAGTATTATACAGAATTACAGAAATACAGAAATACTTCCATGGCATAACGGATCCCTTTCTCAAAACCCATTCATTTAGCTAGGCCCCCTATGCTGTTCAGTGCAGTTTACACGTGCGCGATGCATTGCGTCAATTTCAAAATGGCGCCATTTCGGCCGTAGGCTAAACACGAACTGTGATTTGTGAAAGAACTTTTTTCTGTCACGTTTTTCGGGAAAATGACAGTGATGAAAGACACGTCGATTGACGTATGATGTTTCATCAAAATCGGCCCAGCCGTTGCGGACAGTAGGCCTATCGTTGATAAACCTCGCGCCACTGAATCGGATGAGGAATGCAACCACACAGCTTTTGAGGTGCCGTGGGCAGAGTTTTTTTCCAGATTTTGATGTTATTAACCAGCTGAAGTAGGCCTAGCGTACCGGTACCGGTACCGTAGCCTTCCCGCCCGGCGGCCAAGCTCACAAAGTGAGTCTGCATGAATGCATGTCATGTCTTGTAGGCCTAGGCTAGGCCGTGTGACTTTCGCAATCGCAGCGCGCGGCAAATTTTCACAGCCCAGGATGCCGGATTGAAAAACCCCAGGTGTTCGCTTTGCTCGGTAAGCCTACTTGGCTGAATTCGCCGCATGTGACCACGTATGGCCTCTTCTTACCTTTGGGAGGTATGATATCCACATATAAGTCAGAATCGGTGCTTAATTTGCGCTTTCTTGGCCTCGGCCTGCTTGCGCGGCTACTGTCCATGCTGTCGGTGGCCATGACTGCTTAGCCTCGATTTGACAATGGATGACGTCACCCGTACAATAAAGGTCAAACGAGGACGGGAAATATCTGTGTGTTTTTGGTCGGAATTTCAATACGCCACGTGGTGGCGAAGTCATGGAACTACAGAATCCGTAGGGGACCGGCCAATTGGGGACTACGTCGGATTTCGCTCATATTTCGAATACGAATACATTACGGCCCCATATGCCTGAAAATAGCGTTAAAAAGATTGTGGACGTCCACGTTTGCTGGTGCGTCCACAGTTGGAAGGTGTGCACTCATTAGGTTGCCCACGTTTGACACCATATACAAAAACACACACACACACACAGATACACACACACACACACACCTACACACACACAGACACCATGACCAAAAACAATATGTTTCCCGATCTTGATGATCGGGAACCATAATTATCTGGTTAAAACGCGATAATTATCTGGTTATAACACGATAATCATCTGGTTAAAACAAGATGGTCATCTGGTTAAAACGAGATAGTTATCTGGTTATAACGCGATACTGCTGATCTGGTTATAACGCGCAATTCTGTTTTTGTGGTTCGAACGCGAAAGTTATCAGGTTCGAACCTGACCGCTATCTGGTTATAACGCGATGGTATCAAGTTCGAACCCTATGACATCTAGTTCTAACGCGGCATAATCTGGTTTAAACAAGATTATCTGGTTCGAACACGAATTTATCTGGTTTGAACGCCATAACATCTGGTTCGAACCAAATGAAAAAAAAAACGTCACCTGGCACCAATACGTTGCCGTACGTAGATCAATTCGTTATGATTGATAATAACCAGTCAGGGGGACAATACAGGCTGCAGGAAGTTCTAAAAACTCGTTCCCAAGTTGAAATTTTTTGGTGGTTTTCGGCGTTCGTGCACTATTTTTAGACCGGATTCCCCTATTTGCTTGAAGCTGCCGATAGAGGACGCAGTGGTGTGAATTCTCGTTCTAACAGTCGTGATCAGAAAAAATATGATGGATCAGTTACACGAACTGAGTGGCTGTACATAGGCCTGTTGGTGTCATCACCTCCCATGTCACGGTCACGTTCTCATCAAGCTGTTTAAGGAGAAATACTGTTATGTTTTGTCCCACTTTCATCATGAACGCAGACGAAGACAGACGTATGATACGCGACGAGGAGCTAGAGGAAGGGGAGTGCGATCCCAAGCAGGACATTCCACCAGCGGTGCGAGGTACACTTGACTTCGTGCTTAATCAAGCCATGGATCCCAGAGTTCCCTACTACGAATTACGAATTACGAATTACGAAAGCTTTATTCACTGTATATACTAGAGAGATACATAGGTACTAAAAGAACAAAGCCATAATACTACAAAAACAAGACATACATAAAACAGATAAAAATAAAAGAAGAAGATCAAAGTACAGCACCAGACAAGACAAACCTAAAATACAGCAAGAGATGAAAAATAGATAGAATGAAATAAAGCACATAAAAGACACAGAGGAAATAAACAGTAGTACTACACAAACAAAACATAAATAAAATGCAGCGAGAGGTGAAAGAAAGGTAAAATGAGATAAGAAACAAATTAAATTAGACCTAATAATGATAATAATAGAGATACGTTAATGGTATAAAACAAGGAAACCATGACTACAGTACAAAAACAGAAGACTAAAACCTAAGTGAGAAGATAGAGTTAACAAAGTCAAGAACATATTTGGCGACTTCAGTGTCTCCTTTGTTATATGCCATTATAAAAATGAAAAGTTCGTTCGTTTGTAGGCTATCAATGTTGGAGATAAAGCTTAGCTTTGATATGAAAGATCGTTTTAAATCTGTACAAATTTTACAGTGGAGGAGGAAATGAATCTCATCCTCAACTGCGTTATTGCAGCAAATACTGCAGAATCTTGCAGTGGGAGGGACGACAGTCCTTTTATGCCTGCCCACCTCAATATCAAGTCTGTGACTGCTAGTTCTGAGTTTAGAGAAAGCTCTTCTGTCTTTGAATTTGCTACAAAGCAGATAATTTTCTAAACAAAATTCTTCCTTAAATCGTTTATATGTTCTTAGCTTGCCTTCACTGCTCTTAACTAAGTCTTTCCAGTTCTGCTCGTACAACAATTTCAGTTTGTTAAAAACTACCTTAATAAAACCCGTATTGCTGTAATACCCGTCGATGCTTTGGGCCTCCCACACATCAGATAAATTCAACGAATGAAAAATATTTTTCAACAAAGTGCACCAGTTTTCACAATTGGGTTTAGCTCTGGAGATAGACAAGGTCTCGAGATAGCTCTTGTAAACTATAGAAGTTCTGTCCATCTCGGTACTCTGAAATCTTAACCAGTATTTTACTGCATGGCGTATACAGGAAATTAACAAACCGTGCGAGCCCACCTCACCTCTGGCAGCATGGTTGCTGGAATATTTGTTAATACCCAGTAAATACTTACAAAATTTAATGTTTACTTTCTCGATTAAACTCTTATCACAAAGATTCAGCAGGTTATCCGATTTAAGACCTTTGCACTCAAATGGTGCCCACACCTCACAAGCGTAACCTAAGATGGGCGTGACCAGAGCATTGAACAGCTTAAGTGCCGTTTTAACATTGTCCCTTACATTGTATTGTCTTAATTTAAAAAGTGCTCTAGATGCTTTTTCCGTGAGTGAGAGGGTAGCATGTTTGAAGTTACCATTAGAGGTAAAGATAATGCCAAGATAACAATATGTATCAACACACTCAAGAATTGAGTTGTTGAAATGAAAACGGTGGGTTTTCCCTGCTCTACCACTCTTGCTAAAGGACATAATCTTGTTTTCTTTTTATTCACCGTAAGACGCCACGTGGAACAGTAATTGTCCAGTCGATCAAGGGCCCTCTGAAGACCAGCAGCAGATTCAGATAAGATTATCATGTCATCAGCAAATAGTAGACAATTTAAGCTGATATCCGACAGATGAATAGGGTCACAAGACGAGTCGAAAATTTGGGGAATATCGGACAAATAAACATTGAAGAGTAGTGGGCTAAGTACACATCCTTGCTTGACGCCGACAGAGGAGGAAAATGGAGATGTTAC
>NMRB01000185.1:378429-402419 GCA_002633025.1 Notospermus geniculatus | reverse complement strand
CCACCAGCCACCCGTCAGCCCCCCGCCAGGCACCGAGTAGATCGGAGACGATTTTTGGCCGTCACCCAGAGCCCTGATATCCTCCGGACACTGGTCGAAGTCCAACAGGTATCCCGCCAGCCACCCACAGGTGCGCGACCGAGTCCCCTCGGATGTCCGGCCGATCTACAAAATCACCCGATTGCCGGACGGACAGCGGACCGCTACCCGCTGGGACATAGGTGGGGACTGGACGGTATCTGCCAACCATTTTTCAAGTCGTCGGAACAAAATCCGACAGACATCGGCCGATTACTGGCCAGTGTCCCACGGGGGGCGCCCGTCGAAAACCATCTTATTCAAGGATATGTGAAAGATATGTGGGAAAATCCGTCCCAGACCGCAACGTCGCAAAAAACCGCCGATATCAAGATATCCTCCGGCGGCTATTGCATTTGTGACTCAGGTATTAGCTCAGATAACGACGGACGACGACGACGACGGACGACAGACACCGCATCATGACTATTGCTCACAGGTGAGCAAATTACGGCCTTCCGGTAATTTCCGAACACATCCGCGAGAGGCATTGCAAATCTAATATCAGAACATGAATTGATGTTTGCAAGAAAGCACCGACCAGTGTTTTCGTCCCACATCGAACGCTATATATCAAGGAGGTGTGACAAAAGGAAATATATGATTTGTGTCGATGACATTGGGTCAAATGAATCAAATTGGGTTATCATTGAATCATGGTATTCCTAATCCTTCGAGGGACAACATTACATGTAAATACAATGACAAAATAGCCATTGAAAACACGACCAACGTGCACTTCATCACTTTCTCTTCGTATTTGAATTGCAATTCAAACCCCTTTGAAATTCATAAATGCATAAATATATACTATTATCTTCATTGATTCATTCTTTACAAAGAAGGCGAATTCAAGTACAATATCGTAGAAATGGCTTGTTCGCTACTACTGTTCGAGAATTTGTTTGAATTCTGAGTGTCTTCGAGTTTACAGGTTTTGTGATGTTTATTTGCACTCATGTGCAAGTTATGGTGTTGCTGATCAGTATTTCCCGAATTTTTTTGGGTACGTTCAATCTTCTTAATATTTTAACAACCTGGGGCCTGTTTCATAAAGTGACTTTAAACTAATGCTACCACTTACTCAATGCATTTTCCATTTGGCTAAAGGTACCATTAGCTTAAAATCACCATTTTTGAAACAGGCCCCAGCACGTAAGGAAGCAGTAGTTAAACAAAGCCGTTTTACCACATCCGAGGTGACTTTATGTTACCAACGGAAAAGCCATAGATTTTAGATATTCACAACGAAACATTGGACATTTACGGGCTTGCGAAGAACTGGGCAGGGTAAGGCCCCGGGGGTAAGGGTTATTCCGTAAGCCACATTTAAAGGGACTCTAGAGGCAGCTCGCCATTAGGCTACTATCAGTACCGGTTCTTCGGCCAGGCGGCGCCACTTTAACGTAATAATCACTGGTACGAGGTATTCAACCTGGGTTTTCCCCGTGGTTTTCCCCTGCCATGCTGGCTGCCTCTAGAGGCCCTTTAACATTTTCAGAATGGTCCTTCGAAGAGAGATATGTTCGGTAATCGACGAAAAAGCTTCGAGAACATTGGTGGACAGAAAATCGAAACAAGGTAAGTCCCAATTAGTTGTTCCAGTTTTCAGTGTTATAAGATGTGGTTCGATTGCTTGCCACATCACGTATAATATTCACGTGTTTAATAAAGAATAATCAAGTAAAGCACCAATGATCGACACAGCAGATCGACACACACAGCAGACACAAGCCACGCTACCATGCTTTGTAATGGGGTCAGCTAAAAGTTCAGTGGTGATGGTGAATTTTAAATCAGGCCATCGCCGCGTTTGGGTTACCGGTAATCTGAATATTGTATCACCAACGATTCCCAGTAGTCCGGGGGAGCCCTGGTAGCCCAGTGTGTGCAGCGTAGCAGTTATGAATGGTTGTCGACATATCCGTGGATTCGAGCCCGGTTGGAGGAAGAATTTTTTTCTCCAACATTTTACACAAGTTTTCTGTCTTTGGAAGTGATGATTTGACTGACGCGCTATTGATTTCCTTTCCCCTTCCACAAACAACTATTCCCCTTATAAATTCCACTCTCACTGCATGATCTGACGCCACAAAACGTCACTTCGTGACCACCGTCGCCACCAGGCTTGTTAAAACGTAAGATTGTGTTCGTGCGCTTTGAAGGTCGTAGCACTTGCGGTCAGTGCCCACGACGTGCGTTTTTTTCGTTCATTCTGTTCATCTTCCTACCGATCTAAATAATCAGTCTGCGTCACCTGAGGCGTCAAAAGAGGGAAATGTATGTAAATTTAACCCGAACACTAGCATCGAATTCGACACACAAGTATCCATATAATACAGATAAAAGGCCTGTTGTTGATATTAGCTGGTTTCTGCTTGGTATGATAATCGTTTAATATTCCTTGTTTATTGATATCTAGCTGACTAGACAATAGGGTATTGCTGATGGTCGCCAAAGAAAACAGGGATTAGCTTAATTCTCATTCTTCCCATATAGAATCGGCACTACCGTGATATTATCCTGGCCCTCGGGGACAAATCTTCAAACTCTAATATATTGGATACCAAATTCTAGAGCATTTTAATATTATAATGTTGCACAACATGGCTTTGTTTTACGTCTCCTCGAAGCTGTCTGAAATGTGAGAAATATTTCGACCGTTCTTCGTGTTGTGTCCTTTCGGGTGCTGAATATGATGCTGTCACCAGGAATACCAAGGTATGTCGTACTCTCTATGATAGCAAGCAATCGCTATTTTAAGAGCAATTACAGCCGGTCATGGATCTCATGGTATGGGCAGCCTTCAGACCCATGATTTTGGTCCAAATCATAAACTGTGACCCGTCCCTTTCCGGTCAGTTTCCTATAATATTGCTAATAGTGAGGTTTCGCAAACTTGATGAGGTTACTTGGAGACTGAAGGATGTGTAACTTTGCACTTGAGGTGTTTGTAGTAAAGTGCATCATTTTGATTGCATCGCCTTTGTTGTCCTTTCCGAATCTTCTCATTCGTTGTTACAATACGTTATCCATCTTCGACTTGCAGTTTGCACAGCAAGCTGATATTGGAGAGGTTTCGCAAATCTGTACGAAGTACGAAATACGAAATTCAACTTCATTTCCATGACCTAATGTATTTCTGGAGATGGTTGGTACCACAAATGTCCCTGCTGCAAGTGCGTCTTTTAGCATGTCATGTAAGACCGAAAGAGTTATGGTGCATACCTTGAATTTTTAAATTTCCACTTCGTATCTACGAAGTGGAAACGAAAGATACATTTCAAAGTTTAATATACACCGTAACTCTATCGGTCTAACGTCATACGTTAAAAGACGCACTTGCAGCAGGCGATATTTGTGATACCAACCATCTCCTGGAATACATAGCCTAACGTCATGGAAATGAAGTCCAATTTCGTTTTTCGTCAGATTTGCGAAACCTCCCTATTGCCATCTACAATCCGATCTCACCATCTCACTGTCTCTGTCGTGTGCTTTTTGGAAATCCAGCGCATCGTCATGGGATTTCTTGCAGCGGATCTGTTACGGCGCCTTGTTTTCCCTTCCCAGGCCACATTATTTGGCCAAGATTGACTTTCAAGGCTGCGAGAGCTATAAAATCCAGCAAAACAATCTGTCAAAAACCACAGCCAAGAGAAATTCTTGTGAACTTAGTGAAGTCTTGATCATAAATGAGTTTTATGCGCCCACTGGAGCATTTTATGCCTCATGATAATCCCCTTGGCATTAGTTTTGTTGATGTCAGGCGTTTTCGAGTGGACTCTACATAGTGGACTCGCATACATGTACGTCTTTCCTTTGGAGCAGATAGGCGAGTGTTAGGATCACAAAAAGGATATCATCCTGCTGATTGTATGGGGCAGATGTCCGAGGGGGCAGAAGTCCGGGGGGCAGATGTCCAGGGGAAAGTGTCCTGATACCGTATGGATATATAAATTCTGAGACAGGAGGGATTGCGCTGATTTCATGTAGGCCACTGTACATTCTAATGTACTGTCATCCACATGTGTAGCTTGCATCATGTCTTGCTGTGTTAACTGGATGTCACTAATTTCACTGGACTTGAACCGACTCAAATGTCGAACGCGCTTCGCTACAACACCTATTCTAGCTTCACCTTTATCTGTGCTCAACAGGAGGATAGATTGACCACCTCTGGCCACAGCTATAGTTATGGAGTGCAGAGGGATTTGCAGCAATGTGCCGACAACTTGGCAATCTTCTCTCATTTTGAACCTTGTGACCGTGGCCGCTGAAAATAACCTTTGAATTGTTCTACAAAGAGACTTTCTTTCTTTGGCGGCCCCCCGCCGAGTCTCCTATAAATTTTGAAACAGCAAGTGATCGGCTGTCAAAAGCGAATATTTTAGTCACAGACCCAAGAGGGCCAAGCGAGAGAATGATATTTTAGGTTATCGAGCGAGCCGCTAAGCAATATTGTCCTTTGCTTTCTTTTCGAAAACAGCACATTTTCTCAGCAGCATGACTTCATCAGAGCCTCGCTGGACTTCCACTAGTGATCAGAATATGGCATAGCGAAAGCTTTGATAGGGTTAAAAGGTTCTTTCATTCGGCGGGATATGCTTGATTGCTTTGAATTGATTTCTGTGACGACGCAGCGGTATGCGAAAACATGGCAGAGGCCTACATGTAGCTATTCGGTTAACAACGGGAATTTGTCAATGCTACATTGTGATGGCAAATGAATATATTATGTATTTTACAAAAGGAAGTAACATGAAAGGCAACAAGGTATTGAATTTCATTAACGAGAGGACAAAAACAACTGAAAGAAGTCGCACCACCTGCGACCATCTAGAAAAAGTCGTGTTGAATTAGGGAAATTTAGGCATAGATAGTATCTTAATGCCTCTCTCTAAAAGTGAGATTTAGTATAAAGACAGACGAAGTATAAGTAACTAAAAATGAAAAGCAATATCAATACAACAGCGAGACCAAAATGGGACTTTTCATTTGGATATGGGATCGCCAACATAACTACCGGTAGTCCTGGGAAAAATAAGATGAGTTGGAATCAAGCAAGAGAGCAAGCGACAACAAGGTATTTAAGCTCTTGCCGGTAATAGACAACGTAAACGATTTCAACCTACACGTTTTAAAATTAAAGTTAAAGTTTGGGTTTATAGTCTGATATCAACAACGGTAGAGGTGTCATCCGACTTTACACTTTAGCCCCAGTCTATCCTGAAACCTTTCACAGTAGAACTCAGATGAGCTGCTCATTCAGCGCTACAATCCGAGCATTTCCGACCGGTACCCATTTATACACCTGGGTGGAGAGAGGCCAGTGAGGCAAAGAGACTTGCCCAAAGTCTCACGCCCAGTGGGATTCGAACCCGGGACCCTCCGACCGCTAGTCGGAGGCCCGAACCACTACACCACCGTGGCTCCCAGGTTTTACCAGATTCAACTTCTATCGACCATTTGCCTCAGTCACAAATGAAGCAGCCGCCGGAGGATATCTTGACATCGGCATATTTTTGCGACGTTGCGCCTGGGACGGATATTCCCACATCTTTCACATATATTTGGATAGGATGGTTTTCGACGGGCACCCCGTGGGACACTGGCCAGCAATCGGCCGATGTCGGCTGGCGTCTGTCGGATTTTGTTCCGACGAGTTGAAAATGGTTGGCCGATACCGTATAGTCCCCCACCGATGTCCCAGCGGGTATCGGCCCGCTGTTCCTCCGGCAATTGCGCGATTTTAAAGATCGGCCTCCGATCGACATCGGAGGGGACTCGGTCGCGCACCCATGGGCGCATCTGTCGGACTTCGACCAGTGTCCGAAGGATATCTGGGCCGCTGATGACGGCCGAAAATCGTCCGATCTACTCGGTGCCTGGTAGGGAGGGGGGCTGACCGGTGGCTGGTGGGACACCGACGGGCGTGTCAAGGATTATGAAGGATCCCAAGCGCCAGCCGCTACTCGCCGCAAGAAAATAACTCCCGAGATATTTTCTTCCGATCGCCTACGCGGCGCGCTACCGAGCTCAGGACAGCCCTAGATATCCTCGGGCCATCGGCCGGCAACCCGTCATTTCCCCCTTTTTTAGCTCGTTCGTGCGTCGCAAACACATCCTTGGCAGAATCGGTGGATATGTGACTGAGACATGAGGCATCACCTCACCCATGGCTTGGGGGACCCAGCTGCAGAGATGGCGATCAGCTTGTAGCGCTGATCACGAACTGCGGCTCGGTCTATGCTCCCCAGGGAGTTGAGATTTTCGAATAATCGGATCCCAATGGATCGGGAAATAATGAAAAAAAATCACATTGGGCATGCTTTCAGCCGGGAAATGTCTAAGTATTCAAAATCATCATAAGCCTACTATCTATTTTAGCTGGTTTCCGATCATTTTTTGGAACGAACTGTTTATTGCACAGCTAACTGCTGTGTATGCAGTGCGAATATTTTCTTGCATGCACGTTCAGCTAATTAATATTCATGCCCGATGTAACGGAGGCTGCCAGATGTCTCGGTAGCTCAATCAGCTAGAGCGTTCGCCTTAAACACCGCAGGTCCCAGTTTCGACCCCGGCTGTGGCGAATTTTTTTCGCCGCTTTTCCTGTCTTTTTTTCTTTTCCTGCCTTTTTCTTTTGGCTTTTTTATTATTGAAAGTACTCGGAATCCACCGAACGGCCCAGGGAAAAAATTAGCGGACGGGACGTGGTCATTGTTAGACAATTTTAGTGGGCAATTTTCAGGGTGTTTGTCATCCAGGAAAATTAGGAATTTAGAATGAATAATCTACTTGGCAAACATGTTTGCTTGCCATCGTGCTGNATGCACGCTTAACAAACGAAGGACTATTTTTAGCATTCGATGGCAAGAAATCCGACCGCAGAAAAAAATGGCCGGCCAACATGACGCGAAGGGGGGGGGGGCTGCGAAACAAAGTCATTTTCAGAAGGCCCTGGCGATGATGAGGAGCAAGATTCGTTGCCCACCAAGCTCACGCCCTTCTTCAAGCAGCTTGCACCGTCATACAGTATGACAGATTAGGTCCAATTATGACCCTAATTTAGGGCTAGGCCTAATTCTGCGTGGTCTGCACAATGAAAAGACCCATAATCTTAAAGACCCTAACCCTCATTACAATACATTCATGACTCGCGCGATGTGTATGTATTTGTAGAAAGAATATTTAAATGTATAAAATATAGTCAAAGAAATAAAATAGCAATCATCCTCAACGTGTATGTAAGGCCGAGTTTACATCGAGGCATACGCGACACGGACACGCAGGCGAACAATGGCTTCACAAAGGATTCATCACCATGAAACCTTTGTTCGTCTCCGTGTTCGTGTCGCGTGTGCCTCGATGTAAACCCAGCCTTATGACACCTAATGAGTTGATGAACGTCAGATGAGCGTTGTATTGTTTTTAATGCATAAATGTTGCTTGAACTACACCATATATTTCAACAAGAAATGATTACTACAGATGGTGACCGACTTTCTACTCTGGTTCGGAAAGAACCTAATGCCTTTAGACCTGCGGACGTCATTGGACGCCATCTCTGATGTTACTCCATTGACAGAGGCAGGGTGAATACAGTGGCGCCACCAAATAGGCTGGTAGTCTATCATGTTCTGGAGGTACTTTGAAACTGCCTCATGGTCGTTACTATTTCTCTCTTGACCACCACCGTGGCGTGGTGGTCTTTTTTCAAAGCTGGAATCTCCTGTTTTTGTTCATGCAGTTCAGCTTTAAGCCAATGCCAATCACTTTCTGATAGGCTCGGTCACCTACTTCACAACGCACAGAAATACTTTCTCTGGAATTACTTGTTTGGTGTGTGCTTAACGACCGCAAAATCGAACACCAAGCATGAATGAAGGCACTTCTATAGCTTTGCCACTTTATCTGGGTCGGCAGTTAGCATAGCAAATAAACTACTCTCCATTTCTATATTCATAACATTCATGTAGTATAAAGATACGATCAATTGGTTATTGGGGCAGAATGTTTTGTCGTTGTCGACCTGTGGGACTGTTCATGAGATCGCATTAGACACTTGCCTGAAGAATTATCTTGCCCAGGGCCTACATGTATATTATTGGCTTACAGGCCTGTCAGATCTTTCTTGACGCAGACATAAATTATATCCAATTACAAAATTAATTGTAATCCGTCACCACAAAACCGGTACTTAGTCGCTCTGAAGTTGGCAGGTTGAGACCAAGTTTTGTCAATTTCTCTTTGTCAATTTTTCTTAATTACTCACATAATGTACTACAAACATGAATAAAGTATTGTTATGCATCTTTGTTAATAATACAAGTACTTTATACAATTTCATAGTCCGAGTACTAATATTATCAAAAGAGGCAAAATCGACTCGAGTCTGGTTCAGAAAGGCACAGTGACACAAAACGGTGGTGGCTTTTTAAATATCCTGATTATGCTACATTGTATGACATGTACACGTACATGTACTTTGAATTAACCAAATGTAAGCACTTCACTTGAGTTTATACCTTAAATTCAACAGCAAGCAGCCCGTTTTGTCCTCGATTATTGTCAATTTGTCAGCTGGCAGACGATAAACACTCTAGAATTAGATCCATGTCAACCATATCAATAATCAACAATGTTAATTTGTTTTGTCGGAACCAAATCAATTTTTTGACGTCAAAACAACAATGCTTGCTTCACAATATTTTTATGGAATAGAAAGTTGAACGCGTTTCGGTTTCCCGGTTATGAGTGTGTTTACCTATTTTCAGCAGGTCGAGCCAATTAAATTGAAAAGGTAAATTTCGTAACGAGTTGCACATGCAGGATTAGTATTATACTAAATGGTGTTGTTCGATAAATTCTCATCATAACGCATACAACGCTTCGTACGCATTTCGGCGTTTGGATGTTCAGGGAGAAACTACTTCTCAATGGAGCATACACGAGAATTAAAGGCCCCGAAACGTCAACGCGAACGCCAATCCCATTGTTCGATGCCACGAAGAGAGCATCGAACAAAAGGGTAGGCGTTCGCGTTGGCGTTGCGGGGGCTTAGCGAAAACTAGTCTTTCAGTTCCTCCTTCCGTTCTATCCTGATTCAGTTCAATCAGTTCACATTTTTTAGTTTATTTCACGCAAGATAAATTCGGATGATGAATCTTCAGGGCAAGTCCACGGTGAAATTCAGGATATTTTCTTACTTGTTCAGTGCGGTCTCTGCAACTCATGGCACCAAAGGACCATTAAGTACCCTGCATCATGTCCGGCTTGTGTCCTTTTATGCCCCTGGTATGAATTAAGTTCGTTGTGATTCATAATTAGTGCACTGTTTGCTAATTAGTTGCGTCACGGACGTGATCTGTGCGATGTCACGTCCGTGACGCAACGAATTAGCAAACAGTGCAGTAATTACGAACCACAACGAACATTATTCATACCAGGGGCATATACGGACAAGAGCCTGACATGATGCAGGGTATTACATCTTTCTGTGCTTCCCAAATTTGCAGAAACAGCACTGAATAAGTGAAAAGATGTCATGTACGAGACCGTGGAATTGCCCTTCAGTAAATTCAAATCGTTGCAACTGATGAACTCTCTTGGAACACACAGTACATTTTCTTTTGAAAAAAATCTGAATAAGTCCAGTTAGCAAAAAATCACTAGTCTGCACACTCTCACTGATTAATTAACTTCCAACTCATTTACCTTCTTCATGTGGGTTGCTAAGATACCTAATGAAACATCAGCTTGGTTACGAAAACATTCATTTTGTAATTATCGTAGAGGTTATGGTTTTATGCGTTCATGACGTGATCTCATCAATGTTGAGTTTTGTCACGAAATAATCACAAGTGAATGCATTAATAATAATAGCAAACATGCTAGGTCCTGTTCAAAGAATATGATATACGTACGGAACCAAATTTCACATATTGTACTTTTATTGACCGTGCATAGATACCAGGCTTCAAGGCAGGAGGAACCTCATATGAATTTTTTTCATTCATCAGGAATTGTGAAGGCTTTTCTCTCTGCTGACCGGCGTTTATCTGGCAAATCATGAATATATGACTGAAAACCTTTGGATACTGAGCAATGAAATTCAATGTCATCCGTCCGCTTTTTAAGAAGATATAGAATAGACTAGGAAGGAGTTAGTCGTAATTTATGTGGAAATTAAAAGGGATCTTCAATAAATTTGAACACAAACGTATTAATTGAACATGGCGGAAAAGAAGAAACTTCGGGTGATAGCTCAATGGCTGATGAGGTATGTGGTGATTTCTGCGGTGATATAACATATCATATCGACATTGCCCGCAATCATTTGATTCAGAAGAAAGTCATTAGTTTTTATCTTTATGTAGCGTCAAATCCGCGAATAACATACTGGAAGCTCCCACGTTACAACATTGTTTTTTTTCTGTGTGGGAAAAAAATTCTAAGTTATTTTCCCCATTTCTATAGGCGATGTGGGTGGTAAATGGAATGCTCATATACTGTATAATATGACTTATCCGGCCACCACGGCCAACCTGCGAACCACGGGCATTATTGACTATACACGATCCAGGCCAAGTTATGAAAGGCCTCCAGGNAAGAAGTAAAGGGAAATTTGCCATGCTCACTTTATGAGATGTGTTACAACCAACCCCGAAATTTTTTGACGGGGCAGGTGGTACCACTCGACTTTGGACCCATTTTTCAGAGACATGGATAGAGATGGCTAAACTTTGTTTAGTGCACAAGTGACCATTGATATCAAATATTCAAAAGACCAAGCAGGTTATAAATACCTCCTGTAATTAGGAAGTAATCGACCTCAAAAGAAAAAGTGTTACAACCAGCCCCGGTCTCCCCTAGACATAGGCTTCAAGGCAGGACGAACCTCATATGATTTTTTTTCATCAGGAATTGTGAAGGCTTTTCTCTCCGCTGACCGGCGTTTATCTGGCAAATCATGAATATATGACTGAAAACCTTTGGATACTGAGCAATGAAATTCAAAGTCATCCGTCCGCTTTTTAAGAAGATACAGAATAGACTAGGAAGGAGTTAGTCGTAATTTATGTGGAAATTAAAGGGATCTTCAAGAAATTTGAACACAAACGTATTAATTGTAAATGGCGGAAAGGACGAAACTTCGGGTGATAGCTCAATGGCTGATGAGGTATGTGGTGATTTCTGCGGTGATATAACATGTCATATCGACATTGCCCGCAATCATTTGATTCAGAAGAAAGGCATTAGTATTTTTCTTTATGTAGCGTCAAATCCGCTAATAACATACGGGAAGCTCCCACGTTACAACAATGTTTTTTCTGTGTGGGAAAGAAATTCTAAGTTATTTTCCCCATTTCTATAGGCGATGTGGGTGGTAAATGGAATGCTCATATAGATATGCGAATACATGTGTGCGGTAAAAGGACACGCTGGCTAACAATAGAAAGTTTTCGCAAATCCCCCGAAACGCCAACGCGAACGCCAATCCCATTGTTCGACGCCACGAAGAGAGCAGCGAACAATAGGATAGTCGTTCGCGTTGGCGTTTCGTTTCGGGGGATTTGCGAAAACTCTAATGGTTTCATGCATGGTCGTGAACACTTTGTGAAGCCTTTTTAACCGGCGTGTCCGTATACCGTATATCTCTATGCAGTAGTTTTGAATCAGCTGCCTACCTCTACGAATGAAGGGAATACACATCCCTTCACGTAGTTACCATTAATTATAAACTTTTATGAAAATTTACGAATTCCGGGTGGGGTGGGGGTCTGAAAATTGGCGTTTTTTCCCTAAAATAGTGATAAATTTCGATTTTATTGCGGAGCAAATGGAAATTTCGAACAGTTTCAAAGGGTAAATAATACTAATTAGATGTTATCATCAGTCCTCTTCGTTTTTACCCACTTCATTTTTCCATAAACTTATCAAAACTGTGATTCTAAGGTTTTTCATGCACAGATGTAGGCCTACAGTACATGTAGTAGGTACCGCATGCTTGACTGACTTCTAACAAAGGGGACACTAGCGATCCTGGTGGAGCATTAGTCTCTACGCTTGAAGCATTGAGAAAAGTCTGACTTAAATGAAAGTCTGGCTGAAGTCCGACCCAAGCACACGGCCCGAAGGCCCCTATTACATAGAACTATACGGTATACGAAAACGGCGGTTAACAATGGCTTCACGGTCGTGAACCGGCGTTGCCTTAGGCTCTTACATTTCACAAGGTATCGTATTTTCTGCAACATCTGCATAGGAAGGATTTTGTGAACCATAGTGACTATCGTTTTTCCTTCAGGCTTCCTTTACATAGAAGTACACGGTATACGAAAACGCCGGTTAACAAAGGCTTCCCGAGGATTCACCACATTGAAGCCATTGTTAACCGGCGTTTTCGTACACCGTATACTTTTATTTAAAGGGAGCCTCAGAATGACAGCATGTTCCACTGAGTGTCCATTTCAGTAACCTCGAACTGCTGTTGTATTTTTGAAACATCCTGTCTTCCCCTCACTTTTTGGACACCGTCAGTTATACTGCGTTCAACAAAGACATATACGGAGTGCCGGTTTGAAACCACGTTAACATCCCCGGAAAAAGAACATTTTGAAACAACGATTCTATTAGAAATCTGATAGCCTGATAGCCTAGTGGTTATCACGTCCGCTTAGCAAGCGGCAGGTCCCGGGTTCGAATCCTGCCCGGTGTAACGTCAATAGATGTTTGCAATATGTCGGTGTTCGGAGAACACTGACAGTGTTCGGAGTGTCAGTGTCAGTGTTCTCCCATACTTAGGCGTTCGCCTTAACAGTGGTAGATGGGGAACAGTCACAGATGTTACAACTAACACGTCTGAAAATGTTCGTCGTGGGCGAGTGTGCCATCGTGGCATACGAATTGAATAGAACCACGACCCCGTGACCGAGGCCTACGCTTTATCGTTGGCAATTTCGATGTCGGTCAGCGCGCCCTCGTGGCATAGTGTGTAAGTCATGATGTATTGTTTCTTTCTTTCAGATCCAAAGATTGCAGGTTCGAATCCCACCAAGGTTTTCAGCGATTCACCATATGTTATGTTATTAATTAATTGACTAATCACTTTACTTGTATTAATTTATCTCTTTCACTACTTTTGCATGCAATGATGACAAGCGTACATCTATCAGAAACATACTATACTATTCTATAAATAATTTAAAGTGCATTTTGCCAAAATATATATTTGGGTATATTTTTTCCAAAGATTTCGAATGAATAACACAGTGATCGCAACAACTCACAAGATTCGAGACTATCTTCTGTGGGCTCTTTAATTTTGAACTGGCCTCCTTTAAAGTGAATGTGTGGCCAATGATAACTGGTCAGAAAAAAATTATTTGGGCGGGAAAAGGCAGTTTTATAGTGATTTGGTGCCTAATTGTCTGGAATCGTCATAGAGTATTTATCGTATAGGAGGAGGATTTGATTTGCCAGGCAAGAAAACAATAATATGACAGATTTGGCCATTAACGTTGTATTTTTACTTTCATTTCCACGAGCGACAAAAATCGTAACGACAGTTTTAACGGCCATGATCCATTCACTGTAAGCATGTTAAATAGGGTGAATATCGTCACGTCGTAATCTGACCACTACTCCGCTAGCCCTAACCCTAACCCCCTAATGCTAACCCTGAGCCTCACCCTTAACCCTCCCAATCCAGGGTCACTGTACCCAGGACGACAATCACTCTTTGAACTTAAGTGGCCAATCAAATCATCCTCCTGCGACATGACATCAACCCATGTGCATTAGCACCTACCGGTACATATTATTTGGTTGTAACGAGAAGGACACTCAAAAACGGGAAAACAATTTCAGATAGCACTATCAGAAAATGTTTGGAGAACACTGGCAAACGGCCACGGCTATTTCCTAGTGTTCGGGGGAACACTGACAAACAGGACTTTCTTATACGTCAGTGTTCGGCGAACACAGGCCTACCAAAACACTCACCAACGCTAAACAGGTGTAAAGTATTTCAGTGTTTCCGTGTGTCAGTGTTCCCCCTATTGTTCTGGAAACACTGGCAGATAGATCGACACGTTTCTCTGTGTGTCCTCCATTGTCGAGTCGCGGCTTATTCCGTCAGACAATAGCAGGTGAACACTCGCAGATGGGGAACACTCAAAAACGTTACACCGGGCCATATGGGATTTCATTCCCGGTGTAACGTTTTTCAGCGAGGCCCGCGTGCCAGTGTGACATTTTACAATAGATTGACGGAATAAGCGGCGACCTGACAATGAACGACACACAGAGAAACAGCGAGTCCGTTTCCCAGTGTGTAGCGAACAATGGGAATCACACAGAAAAATGGCCACACTGAAAAACGTTACACTTGCTCTTCACGTCCGTCGCATAGGGCAGTAAGCCGTGGTGCCTTGTACCTTGTGTCTTTGCAAGGGCAAGTAAAATACCCCATCCAGGTGAGGAACGTGAGTAGCTTGTGATGGCCTCCTCCGTACTTACCAGGGCCAATAATGCTATAGCGTCGGCCTTGACGGAAAAATGAAATACAAACAAATTAGAAATAAAAGTCAAGTGTCATGTCTTTTCTAGAGTTTCAGATTGTAAAGTTCCACTTGAAAAAGACCCCGGTTGGGGTCGAAAATTCGTGAATTCTGGAGATTGACTTCTTGCTTATTATCAAAAGTCAAAGTACACAGTTTTTGTCGCAAATTGCACTTGACCTCAGGTACGACTCAATTGATTTAGTCCCGGACTGCACAAATATGCAGCATTGACAGAGACTCAATATAAGTCGGAAACCTCCTGAATGAGCCACTCTCCTGGTCCATTACTGATTCCAACAGAACGATCTATAGCTGCATCCATTAATATCTTGCCGTGAAATCGCATCTCCGTGTGGTGTTGGTAACGTCCAACTGCTGTTTGGATATCACCACGGTAAACTCTTCGATGCGAATCATTTTTTTAGGAATTCATTGGCGTGTCTGATCGACGTGGACACTCTCGGGACATACTCAGTGACAGCACTTTCTACTGGAAGTTCCTTATTCTTCTTTCTAAGGCTTCTACGGTGTTTCGAGAAATCGAGATTTCCTATTATTCAATCGCATATGTGTCGTGGCAGTTGTGTCCTTGTTCACACCGAGGAATAATTTTCCTTTACGGCATATTACTCTTATAATATAGGTACAACGTACAATACAGACGTACCTGTGTCTGTTTGTAATCTACCGATGGAGGAGTTATTTGAACGAACCCTGACGATAATTTTTGAATTAAGGTCTGTAACAACTTATTGACAGCTTATTCATTTTTAACTTTCATATTTGGAGGATGGTTTGTAGTAAATGTATCCGTTCTTCATTGTCTGTCCTTTGTCCAACATTTACAACTACATGTACATTACAAGTGCATGTAGGTTGTGTTGGTTTCGAAAAAAGCAAACGGTTAGGGGAATGTGGGGCATATTAACTTTGGCCCTTTTCTGCTCCTTTGTAAATACATTTAGTGTCTCAGTTTTCCACATTCTGGTACATTCGCGTCCTCTTTCAAAAGTAACAATAGCCAAAGTTTTATTGTATATTTACTGAGCCAATAAAGAATTAAAATTTCTTATAAAAAACACTATGCGGGAAAAAAGGTACACCCCATGGGGCAAAATGGACTCAACGTTGAAGCCATTAGAGATACCGTAACTAAAACTCAGTATGAATTATGTGACAAACGTGAATGTCAGTATTAACCACGCTAGTTGCTACATTTTCAGATGAAACCAGTGCTATTTTTATCTGTCAGTAAACCAAATTAGGAATAACCATATACCATTTTGACCAAAGTCAAACTGGGCCATTTTGCCCCACACGCATTTTAAAAAAAAATTTAGAACCCCAGACCTGAAATCCAACGCAGTGTTTACTGCATAATGTACCAAAGGACTTTTCTTCATGGTTTAGATATTTGGCATACATATCTCATTGCAGAGTGAAATCTCGATCTAGTCTCGATCCGGAACGCACAGGCGCACCGTGTAAAAAGGCCTATATTGAGGCAGTGGGCTAGGGTCCCCATTGCTCTGCTGGGTGACCCTTCTTCTTGTTGTGGCCATTACCTTCGACTTCACAGCACCATGTCATTTCTTGATCACCTTCAGTTGTGCTTTATGATTCCTGGCAATACTGAATTTATGTGCATCTTTCTTTCCCAGCTTTGACCGCGATGGCGTCAACCTACGACTCGAGGAACAACTTAAACTTGACCACCTCAAACAGCTCGAAGTCCTCTTTGAGAACTTCGAGATCCCTGCACCGGATGAGGACGTTCCCCATTACAAACGTAAGATAAGGGAACCGGGCTGCCTCAACGTTGACGAATTCAGACAAACCATCGCCAAAGTATTAGGCACGGATGACTTTAACGACCAACTGGATAAACTCTTCGCCAAGGTAACTGTACTCATATGGACAGCTTTTCCGTTATTCCAATCTACACTCGTGTTCAAAAGTTTATGGACACCAGTTTTTCTTAAACATCTCCAAACTAATGCGATACAAAACATTGACCCCCTATTTATATGGTACATGTAGCAAATTTTCCTGGCTACCTAATAATGGTATCTGCGAAGAAAAAATCCGCTGAAAGCTGCATTTGATAGAAGGAATTTTGTAAAGACATGTGTTTTGCTATTTGCTACTTTCTTATTTGCATGATTTCAATCAAAATTTTTATATCACGGTGTTCTACTCATGGAGGCCTTTCATAATATATCCTAGAATTTCAACTATTCTATGTAGAAATGTGATTTGGGGCGCTTTTATCAAAATATATTTGCCGTTGTGTGTGCAACAACTTTGACACGGGCCGCTGCACTAATATGAGTTTTGGTGATGAACGAAATCTAGGTGTTTTCATTTCTCATTCACAATGAATGAAGAAACCTCGGTCTTGGATGAAGATCGTGTTTGTCATGTAGGGTTAATTTCCATAACAGGCCGTGTCAATTCATTGGATTCCTGGTAGTTGACCAATTCACAACCTGCTGGCACCACGTCAATCCCACAAACTACATGTATTCAATGGCCATTGACATGATTGATTTTTATCAAACAGCACGAGCATTGGGTTGAAGGGAATCTGTCAAAGGTGTTGCAAGCACCGACAAAATAATTTTGATAAAAATGCCCCAATCATATTTCTAAATAGAATACTTGAAATAATAGGATACAGTATGAAATGCCTCGATGAGTAGAACACAGTGATATAAAAATTTTGATTGAAATCATGCATTGCAAATTAATAAGAAAGTAACAAAACACATGCCTTCACAAAATTCCTTCTATCAATGCGGCTTTCAGCGGATTTTTCCGACGTTGATATCATTAGATAGCCAGGAAAATTTGCTACCACACACACACACACACACACACACATACAATGTATAACCTAGAATCGGTTCTAAGACATCACTGCATAATTTTCGATCAGTGACGCCTACTCCACCACGTTGAAGTCACATGTTAGTCATACAATTGGCATTGCCACAGGCCTGTGAATAGGGCCGTAAAGGTGCTATTACAATGAGTTTTGACGAAGGGTCATTGATTTCGTGTGGTATTGAAAAACATGCCGACTTGGTTTTCATTGATAAGAGGTATACAGGGTGTCGTGTAAGACACTGAACCAGTTGGTCGGATGCCTCAGTGACAACGCATAGATTTCTGAAGAAAACGCTGCGTGCAATGGGGATCCTAGCTACGATAGAGGGCAGCACACCGAAACCCGGTCCTATACAATGGACACCTTTTGTGGGGGAAATTGATCAGGACCGGGATGTCAGTTTCATTTCAATAGTTTCAACCACTAGTGACACCTATTGAGGCAGTGGCCTAGGGTCCCCATTGCATAAGGACAATTAAAAAAGAATTTCCATTAAAACACAACACAATGACCCTATCCTGGGCCTTTGACTTGCCCACAGTCATGACAGTCGGTTACGTTCTGGAAAAGTACACTTTGACCCAAGCTTACCGTGAACTTTATACTTATCAGTCATGAAAGGATTGATTTCTGCTCCCCCCCCCCCCCCCATACGGCTACGATCACAAGAAGGGCCTACCGTTGTTTGATTCTGGGCTGTTTTCATTCTTTTCGGAACACCCTGTACACCACAGCATTTTGCACACAGAAGATTCGCCCGAGTGATTATCGACCAATTCACATTGACCGCTAGAAAGTGACCAGGCGTGCAACAGCGAGCGATTGGTCGGTCATTGATGGCGCGAAAAAAGACTCACTGCATATTAATGAACGGGGCGTGAATTTTGTTTGGAGTGTTTTGATGTCTTAGAACCGATTCTAGGTTATATACGGACCAATGTTCTGTATCGCATGTTTTGGAAATATTTAAGAAAAAAGTGATGTCCATGAACTGTTGAACACGAGTGTACATGTATATGGAGAGGCGCTGGCAAGATTCCTTCAGGGCTAAACCAGCTTGGCCATTCCAGAAAGGTTTGACATTCGGGATCGTCCAGTAAGGTCCTTATCGAGATCATCGGGTCAAGCTTTGCAGGACCCGTTTGAAATCGTTGTCAGGCATTTGAATTTTAGTTGACAAGGAGGGTACTGCTCAGTTATTCCTTTCTCTGAAACTTCCAACCTGGTCACAATGGAAGAAGACCATGTTGGCTCAGAGTGGGCTCAGGGTGAAACTGCCTCCACATTTGATAAAGGGTAAGCGAGTGGGGATAGTTTTTGGACCACAAAAATCCCCGTTTCTTAAAATCTTTTTGTTCCCGTTTGTTGTAGCTGGATACTTCTGGTGATGGCTACGTGGACTGGGGAGAATTCTGTACGTACATGCTGCTGCAATACCGGGAAAATGACTACATGCGCACGAAAAAGGAATTTCCTTTTCGATCTGAACCAAGGATACGCCACATCGTTCACAACAGGGCAAGCAAATTACATTATTTTACTGAAGGGAAGGGGGTCGTACGCATGTAACTTGACGTAGTTTTCCCCTTAAAACCGCCATGGTTCCTTACTGAAAGACATATTTTAGGTAAATCTTAAGGGAAGTATTTTCCCTCAAGTCTAAGAAACTTCGTTAAATTCTGAGGTTGCCGATTACTACAGGCAGCTATCAATTATGCCACACCTCTCAGCCAATCGGATCGACCATTACATTACAAACATATTTACTAAGTTTAAATTGGTTTGTTAGGTGATTGAGCAAATTGATAACTGCCCGTAATGGACAACGTTAGAATTCAAGGAGGAAAACCTAAGGCTTACCTTAAGACGTTTTATGCGTATCACTCAAGAAATGTCCTTCTGTAATAAGGAATCCTTTTAGCGGTTTTAAGGGGGAAAATAAATTAAGAATTAAGATGTTTTATGCATACGGCCTCTGTATTTTTCATGCAAGTGTATGTCCTCAAGCTGAAGGTGACCTTGTCATGTGGTCCTCAAGCTCGACATAAAAACCACGTTTTCAATCGTGATTGATTCTCTGTCTCGCTCAACAATTTGGACGGAAATTATACGCTATGGAAAACGTAGTGCCGTACGCTTCATGGTTATTAAAACGCATTATTGGCGCAGTGGCGCGTAAAATGATAAAACGAATTTATTTATTGATGAATACGTAATGCTTCACTGGCGAATGAAATCATTCACCAGAGATTTATCAGGGAAAGTACATTTGATCAGCATATGATGACCACGGGAGTCTATTGCGGTCATTAAAATTTCATAATACAATGCCATACCATCAATTATCATGTACACAATGAAAACGCTTCTTCGGAGTAAAACACATTTCTTTTGAAACGGCCTCTGACGTAAATATGAGGCGGTCCAGGAAAACCCGTCTGATGTTGTTGAATGATCAACAAGGGCTGTCAGAATGCCTGTGCATTGATATGCTAATGTTTACCTGTTACGAAGTACATTTCAGCTATTGAAATGTGCTGGTTCACGAAGGCCATTAACACTTTCCTCAATGCGCCGCCGGGTGATGACTTTTTCAAGTGTTGGTCTACTCACTAGCATTCTGTTTGTAGGAACTTTAACTTGAAAATTGCCTGAAACGTTCAGGGCATTGGTGTCTTTCTCATTGGGGTTGAATTGCACACACTGCAGACAGTTCTCTATTTGTTTGCAATTTTCTTCCAAGATCTCCGCAACTATTCCATGTTCAAAAATGATGTAAACCTTTATGTTTTAATTACAGCAAGAAACGACGACAAAGATCCTTTCAATAGATAACCCAACACGATATATTTCTGTAAGCAAGGTAAGTCTTTAAGCGTTGATTGAAGACGATCCCTAGAACAACTGCTGTGTCGATCCGATGCAAGTATCCCTTTCCCAGCCTCACGAGTGCCTCTATTTTCTCAGCCCAGGGGAGCAGGGGAGTCGCCATCACGTCTTGTCCAGAATGCACTCAGACATGTAAGTTTGGACGGCAGTACTGTACACCGTCCCGCTAGTGCCTCGACTTTGGCCGTGATGCAACATTTCACTAACGTATGAAGGCGAATCATGGTCGGCCATTCTACATTGTATACATCTGTACTCCACCATCTTATTCTACGTCATACAGTGGGAGCGAACGCTAAGAACCACTGAGTAGGCCTGCCACAGGATGATTTTATCAAACCGTTGACTGTCGCACATAATTCGCCGAACAATGACAAATGTGTGGTGAGGGCGACCCCTGCAATAATGGAATTTCGTCGGTTATGCTTTTGCCTGTCTCCCTTTTGATGCATCCTATCCACCTACATTTCTTGTAGCTAATACAGAGTACATATTTTGGAAGGTGTGACAGGAATCAAAGTCCCCCTGGTATCAAAGTCCGGATTTATTGTTGAGTGAGGGATTAGAATATGTGGCTACGGAGACCATGACCATTCGAATATAACCTTGCAATAGCGGGCTGTTGTTTGGCGGACTTGCATTCCGAGGACGTTGATTGCTGTCACACCGGCAGTATACGAGCCGGTTAATTTTCAGGAAGGAGCCGTGTGCGTATGGGACGCCAACCACCTGTTCCTGATTTCAAACTTTAACATGACCCAAGATGAGGAGGACCCGATGGGCAAGAAACGTCGTTTCAAAATGTGGGTGACCGATGCTGTGTTCATGAACAACTGCCACAAACTGGCCATAGCGACCACCAGCAGGGACATCAGGTTCTACGAAACAGCCACTGGAAATTTCTTCGAGGAGTTTCAATTGTACGGTAGGTCTTTACTTCAGATGCAAATGCATGGAGATGATATGAACAGAACTTCACATAACGAGTACAGAAATATATCCCAAATTTCATGGACGTTAAACAAAAGAAGAGGATCACCTTCAGTTTTCGAATCGGAATAAGTACATTATGTACAATAAAGAAATAGTGACTATAATGACAACCACGCCCTCCAAAGTATTGAAGCTAGTTGCCAGTGACGGGTCTGAACTTCAAACGGTGTCTGCTTCTACCCACAGACCACCACAAAAACTTCACATCAATTCCCCCAGCGGTTCAGCAGATATCGCCCGGGAGGGAATTTCAAATAGACCGTCATGGCGGCGATCTTGGAAATGTATTTACAAGTACAATGTAGTTGGTTCCGGCAGATCTATTGACGGAATATGTTAAAAATGTTATTGCAGCTCTTCCGGATGTGCCAAATTGTCTTGACTACTGGTGTGATCCAAAGGTAAGAATGTCTTTCACAGGACCCTCTTGTGGGTCATTTTAGACGCAGGGACTTGGAACTTGGTGGAGTGGTGGGCCCTACATATTTGTTCAAGTTCAGAACATTCTAGCCAGCTGAAAATTAGGTCAAATCGAAAACCTGGGTGATATGTCATGTATCTTCATCAGATGTACCGACGATAAAAATTTGGTGACGATCCGACCAACGGTAAGGCGAAATAGCATTTTAAAGTTTTTCGGTTTAGCGCCCCTGGTGGCCACGCCAGGAATCAAATTGGCTCTGCTAACGGACTACGACGGACGACGACGACGGACAACGGACACCGTGTGACGACTATAGCTCACAGGTGAGCTAAAAACTCTGCTATTTGAATTTTCCCTCTTCGAAGAATTCTGATGATGTCACAACTCTACATGTGTCGTTTTGATAACATCACAGACCACTTGCAGGGAACATGAACAGTGTTTGTTCACAGCTCATCACGTTTCATGTGCAACTTGTTTTGTCATGTCTGTTCTGTTCAGTTATCAAAACTAACTGAGCGTGATTGATTTTTCGGTAGCAACTGTGATTTCTGAATGAGAAAACAAAGATATGTACGCTCCAAAGTTGGGGAAACACTACTATTCTTACTTGGCAAAGTAACATGACTACTTAGAGTTTTTGGCTAGTGGCCGTGTGACGACCTAAAATCCAACATTGTCAACTGAGCGCATGGCCAACGGGGAACTTGTTTTATCAAGCAGAGACACCTGTAACACCTCACCTTACGTGCCGTCAGTTTTGCAGGACAGGGGCGGATCCAGAATCATGGGAAAGAGGGGGCACAGCCAGCGCACGTCGTGGAAAACCTCGGTCAAATTTTAACATCTTTTCAAACTTTTGAAATTTCCCCGGCAATTTTAAAGATTTTCCACAAAATAGAGGGGGCACGGGCCGGGTGTGCCCCCCTTGGATCCGCGCCTGCAGGATGGAACTGCAGGATAGATAGTTAAAATAGTCTAATGGGGTTACAGTGGAAATCGAGGGAGGGAATATTCCCAGTTTGTTTCGTTTTCAGAATCCCAATAGTGACTCGTTCCTGATGTGGGGCGATGATTGCGGTGCGATTAGTCTTATTACGTTCTTCAAACCCGTTTCACAACTTTTTGAGACGCCTTTCATGGAAACTCACGGAACACTCAAAATATTTGTCAAGGTAAGCGTCGTATAACAACCATATGTACGAATATTAGATATGGATAGCCCCCCCTCCTCAATTGAATTATACCTACATGTATATTCATGATCCACATCACTGGTTTACCTGAACGGGTGCAAGGGGCAGAATGAACGAAATAAAGGAATTTGTTTTGCAAACCTGGACCTAGAAATAAGCACAAAGGCGATTTTGCCCCTTCCAAAGATTAGCCCAATAGCCCTTTACACTAGCACGGTTAAAGCTTCCCGAGTTCGACCCGGTGTTACATCTGCGAGTGTTCCTGTATGTCAGTGTATCCCTTTATTGTTTTGGAAACACAGGCAGATAGATCGACACGTTTTTCTGTGTGTGCCCTATTGTCAAGTCGCAGCTTATTCCGTCAGACAATTGGAAAGAAACACTCCCAGATGGGGAACATTGAGAAACCTTACACCGGAATTCAAGCGAGATATGTGTTCATATACAGACACTGACCTTAGAAGTGAAAGAACCGTTTTTTAAAGAATAGCGAGGTATTTCAGTTCGATCAGCTTGGACCAATCGGACCTTTTTTTCTATAGGACATCCAAAAACATGCCAAATGTATGATGTACGAGTACGTGCCAGATGTGCATCCAGAAATGATAAAGAAGATTCAATACATGCCAGACAGTGAGCACATCATCAGCTGTACATCCAGCGCCAAGAGCTCCGTTGTCATTTGGGACGTGCTCAGACGGAAAAAGACTTACGTGTTCAAGTTGACAAAGGTAGTGCTAAGTATCATCGATTGTAACATAGTCTTTCCCTCGGTTTTTTCCAAACCGGTAGTTCCTTGCTTCAGAAGGGTAGTCTTATCACAGACTTCATCCAGTAGGCCTACTGCATAAATTTTGACGGCAGGCGCAAGCAGAAGCTCCATGTAATTGGATTTACCTGTTGTTTTCGATTAGCAAAAATATTGAATTACATATACTCTAAACTCCCAC
>NMRB01000185.1:363745-377824 GCA_002633025.1 Notospermus geniculatus | reverse complement strand
TTAATAGAACCGGACTTATTAAACCCGGCAATTCTGTAATGGAAGCAGAATAAGGGCGGACAAATACCAGCTTTTTTTTGTAGTGGAAGCGCAACTATTATTAGATATGGATAGCCCCCCCCCCAATTGAATTATACCTACATGTGATCCACAATAAGCAGCACTGGTTTACCTGAACGGGTGCAAGGGGCAGAATGAACGAAATGAAAGAATTTGTTTTGCAAACCTGGACCTAGAAATAAGCACAAAGGCGATTTTGCCTCTTCCAAAGATTAACCGTACTAGTGTAAAGTGCTATTGGGCTAAAGCTTCCCGAGTTCGACCAGGTGTTACATCTGCCAGTGTTCCTGTATGTCAGTGTGTCCCTTTATTGGTTTGGAAACACAGGCAGATAGATCGACACGTTTTTCTGTGTGTGCCCTATTGTCAAGTCGCAGCTTATTCCGTCAGACAATTGGAAAGAAACACTCCCAGATGGGGAACATTGAGAAACCTTACACCGGAATTCAAGCGAGATATGTGTTCATATACAGACACTGACCTTAGTGAAAGAACCGTTTTTTAAAGAATAGCGAGGTATTTCAATTCGATCAGCTTGGACCAATCGGACCTTTTTTTCTATAGGACATCCAAAAACATGCCAAATGTATGATGTACGAGTACGTGCCAGATGTGCATCCAGAAATGATAAAGAAGATTCAATACATGCCAGACAGTGAGCACATCATCAGCTGTACATCCAGCGCCAAGAGCTCCGTTGTCATTTGGGACGTGCTCAGACGGAAAAAGACTTACGTGTTCAAGTTGACAAAGGTAGTGCTAAGTATCATCGATTGTAACATAGTCTTTCCCTCGGTTTTTTCCAAACCGGTAGTTCCTTGCTTCAGAAGGGTAGTCTTATCACAGACTTCATCCAGTAGGCCTACTGCATAAATTTTGACGGCAGGCGCAAGCAGAAGCTCCATGTAATTGGATTTACCTGTTGTTTTCGATTAGCAAAAATATTGAATTACATATACTCTAAACTCCCACCTAACTGCCCCATTCCTGAACTCGGAAAAAAATGACCAAATCCTAAGTTGAAGATATCGCACGCTGTCATTCTTTGCAAGGCTCTAGAATGGGACAAGTAAGTGGACAGGACATTACTGCTTCTGAGCAGACCCTCACCCCATTATCTTCAGCTTAGGATTTAGTCATTTTTGTCCGAGTTCAGGAATGGGACAGGTAAGTGGGAGTTTTGAGTATGTCAATTGGTTATTGGCATTTTCGATTGAAGAGCGACTCGATCAGCTTTCGTTCTGTTGGCCAGGTCTGAGATACCATGTTACCATTATCTGCGCTTTCGCCACAGAATTTATTGTGGCATATGGCAGTGTACACGTGGAGTTCACAAACGATAATGCCAACATTTTCAGGGCTGTGAGACCTTCGACTATAACAGGAACCTCAACGTCCTTGTGACGGGGAGCTCGGATCACTTGGTCCGACTGTGGAATCCGTATGTGCCGAACAAACCAATGGCGATTCTGATTGGTCACCAGATGGGCGTTATTGATGTCGTCATCCAAGAGCCATTAGGTCAGGTGTTCAGCTACTCAAGAGATGGGGTAAGGTGGATTTTTAAAAAACATTTGAAGATATATTTGAGCGTTCTTGCACATGTTGCACAAACTAATGGAGATCACAACAACTTGAGCGTTCTTGCACAAACTAATGGAGATCACAACAACTTTGGAACTAGTTCAGGAGCAGGATAGGCAGCCCAGCTAAACTTAGCCGTGCTATACAAAATAAAACAACCAAAACATGACTGTATTTTTAATGTTGACAAACGTTATGGTAACAAGGTATTTATGTTCAGCCCAAAACAAGCCTTTTTTCATGAAAACGATCATAATAACAGAGATTTTGATGGTTTATTTTTGGGTTTGCTGACTACGTTTCCTCCTTTACACCTGGAGCCTACCTTCACTATTCTTCCTCTGTAGCTGCCCTTCTTTGTGGGCTGAACATCAAATTTGCTAATAAGCAAATTTCACATGTGTAGTTCCATTTGGTTTTACATCTAGGTCATAAAAGTCTGGGACGTGAAGGAACACAGCTGCTTACAGACAGTGACCTTGAAGTTCCCTAGCAGCTTCACCGGTCGACTTCCAGAGCATGGCTACTTCCCCTGTAGGCTTCAACCCTCGCCACAGAACGCCTTCATCGTCGGCAGCAATGACTACCTAGCCATGCTTAAATGCGGGCAAGTCCGGGAAGTGGTCAGCTACCTGCCGACAACACACCCTACTCAACTCTGTTGTGCAATCTACAACCCATATTTCAAACAGGTAAGCTACTTCCGATTTCACGAGTTTTTCATCATTGATGGGTCATATGAATAAAGACTAGCAATGCTTTTACTTCAGATTTGTACAGCATTGCCTAGTGCATTTGTATTGCAAAATTCAAGTAAAAGCATTTACTAGTCTTTATTCATATGACCCATTGTCTTTGTTTATGGATTCTTCGCGGTTTTCATTTTGAATACTTTCGAAAGGCACTGCATCCGTCTCTTTTCTGTAGGTGGTAACAGGCTCAGATGATTCGACCATTGCCGTCTGGGACATAGAGACAGGGACTAAAGCCATTATGTTCACCAATGCTCACGGGGATGAAGAGATCACCTGCATGACGTTTGATGGCTCAGACAGGCGACTCATTACGGGAGCAAGGAATGGAACAGTTAAGGTAGGGAAGGTGGGGAGCCACGGTGGTGTAGTGGCTCGGGTCTCCGACTAGCGGTCAGAGGGTCCTGGGTTCGAATCCCACTGGGCGTGAGACTTTGGGCAAGTCTCTTTGCGTCACTAGTCTCTCTCCACCCAGGTGTATAAATGGGTACTGGTTGGAAATGCTCGGATTGTAGCACTGAATGAGCAGCTCATCTGAGTTCTACTGAAAGGTTTCACGATAGACTGGGGTTAAAGTGTAAAGTTGGATGATACCTCTGCCATTGTTGATATCAGACTATAAACCCAAACTTGAGCCCATTTCACATGACTTCATATTGATAGTTAATGTATAACTTAAACTTTTAACTTTAACAGTAACAACTTAGAATGTTCCAACTTGGTACATGTATGTAGATATCCTGTACATCCATGCATGTGTATATGGCAAAATTTGACTGTAATCTTGTTTCCCCTTCAACATTTCGACCTGACACTTGTTATTTGTTCTTCTGGTATACATTCACCCAGGTGATCACATGGCACAAGGACCATTTTATTACGTCTTATTGATTACTGTTAATGTTTCAGATATGGAATTTCCAAACCGGTCACAATCTGAACAAGCTGGAGCCTGTGGGTGACGTTGAGGTGACGGGTGTCGTCGCCTTGGCGGAAAGACGAATCATACTGACTGTTGGGTGGAGTCGGCTGCTGACCAAGTACGACGATGCCGATCAAGATGTAAGTTTTATATCACTTGCCAGATTGCTAGGTTTTAAGCTAAGTCTGGCTGAGTCTGTTCTGGACCAATTTCAGGATGTGCTCATAAACACCCACTCATTCATGAGACTTGACTTTGTCCATAACCGAGCTGATGAGGAGGTAATAGCCTACACTCGATTATTTTCAGAACATAAAGTCGTCTCCGAATTTCGCAAATTTTCGACCCCAACCGGGGTCTTCCTCAGGCACTTTCTAGTAGAGATGCCAGGAATGCCAGTTTCATTACTAGAAAGTGCCCGAGGAAGACCCCGGTTGGGGTCGAAAATTTGCGAAATTCGGAAACGACCTTATGTTTACTATCATTTTGTGTGTCGTTTTTTGTGCTCTATGTTGGATATCATTATTTTCAGAACATGTACATCAAGGCGGACCACTCATGGAAGGAGGGACAAGTTCACGAAGAAGACATCACAGCAGTCACCTTCCTCCATCCGAATCTCCTGGCTACAGCAAGCTTTGATGGTGCCCTTGTCGTATGGAGCACTGAAACGGAGAAAGTTTTCCTAAGACTCAGAAAGGGACAGCAATCTAGGATGTAAGTAAAGAATTTGTCTAAAATTCAAATCCCTCTAGCAGTGAGCAAAGACCACATTTCGATGAAAGCGGGACATTACCCTTTGGCATTATTTTTGCCATTTGCTTTTTCAGGTCGAGGAAATTACGCGAATTAAACGTACAGGTTGGAAGCAGTCGGCCTGGGACTCGCCGTGTAAGACCTAATTCACGGCATCGAGCGTCACATAGACCCGAAGAAGGGTAAGCTATATGATGACCGTAAATGAAATGCCTGTGAAATAAACTTGCCCGTTCCTCAGCAGACACCGGGATCGTCATTCGTAAAAGGATTGCAGATAGTTGATGGAAAGCCGCACAAGTCCACAAGATTACATCTTCGATGATCGAAGGCCGATCTGCTCACCACTACGTTACATCGCACATCACCCTTCGAGAAATTGACCAGTCCACGGCGTATCTGCCGCCTCGAGAAGAAGAGGCCAATCAGAATCGGTGTTGTAAAATTCGAATCGTGGTACAAATAGTGGTAGCCGAAGACCCGATATAAAGTGCAATGTGATTGGTCGACCGGTAAAGTTGGCATTGTGACAAGATACGCCTCCGACTGGTCTGTTTCTCGAAGGGTGATGTGCGATGTCCCACACAAAAGATAAACGTCGTCGTAGGGCCTAACCGGGCGCTTGCGAAACCTCACTATCACCCCATTTCTTGACGACCGCTTGTATTCCATTTCAAATTTTTGAATGTGTTTGTTGCTGGTGTATTTTTTCAGAGAGCCTGTCCCGATTGACAAACTCCTATTCTTGCCTGGTCGCGTCAAGTCGGCGAAAAGAAACGATGGCGCGATTCTGATCTCGAGCGAGGCAGGCGTTTTACGGTTTTGGAGCGTTTACGGACAGAAGCACGACATTGGTTACTTCTATGCACCAGACAGCGCGGATGAGTCCGTGCTTGCCATGTGTACCAACCCCGCTGATACATTACTAGTGGTTGGAGACACCCAAGGGCTCATATCTATCTGGGACATAGAAAACTACTGCACCGAACCACAAGCAAAGGTACGACGACATTTTTGTTCACGAAGCGACGTTATTTTCATACCGGTTTGAATTGTTTCGAACGTCCTTTTCAGCTATAATTATACTGATCGTAACGGTCACTTCATTAACTTGGTAATCCCGCCCACAAAGGTATACGAACTACCTTAAGCGGCCCATACACGATCAATTATTGCACAATATAAGGATCAATCTGGGCAATTTTATTGCCAATGTTTCTTTCGGTGGGTTCGAGTCCGACTTCGGACTGATTTTTGTTCTTCAGATATTTATTTCAACGGCTAAACATTTTACAAAGGTTCGTGAAGATTCCCAAGCGAAACTATCGAAGCCGCCGGTTTCTAGTTGCTGGTGGTGCGGGACTAGGCTATCATAGAGCCTCACGCATTTTAGGACAAAATCAGGTGCCATTTGTTTCATTCATTACAGACGATTACAGGGCGGCCTCCGCTGGTCCGCTGGTGGCGGGCACATGATTCGGCTGTCGTCAGTGTTGAGTATATAACTCACGAGTATGGTGAATTCGTTGTGTCCTCGTCAACCGATAAGACTGCAAGGCTGTGGGGTACAGAGGGTCACTTTGTTGGGACATTTGGTCAGGTATGACATTTTTCTGCATACTGACAAATTGACTTTTATCAATGGATACGACCAAAAATAGTTGAAATGTCTTCATCTATTTTTGACATGACCATGGCAACATACGAATCTTTCCCTCGAATATGGTAACATACGAGTCTTTCCCTCGATCGAATATGGACCACTTTCATTCCTTCAGACGGTCGATACCAGCAAGAATATATAAGTACCAAGAATGAACAAGTAGTAATAAAGCAAAAGAGTGGGCATTAAGTTACTTTTTCTGATAATAGAGGGCGTACGGTAATTATAGGCCTTCTAATTAAATAACCAATGTTTTGATTTAACGGTTGTTGAATGAATTGTATTACTTAAAATATCATCAATAGGCCTATTCTAATGTAAAGTTACAGACAAATTACGAGCATTCAATGTTTTTTGATTTTGGTGAAACCATGGATTTGTTGTATACAGGTCAGAGTGCCCAACTATCAATTACAATATCAGTTTGTCGAAAATATGGTCCATTCAAAAATGCTTTGTAGCTCGGTTATTTCTGAGTACATATAACTATGGAAGATGTCACTTTGTTTGTAATGATCTTCTCTACACAATAATCCTTCACAAATTAAGATCCATTCGGTTACAGGGTCACCAGAGGCAATTTACTAAACTCACTTTTTGGCACATATTCGGAGTTGCACATTCTTGGTACTTATGTAGGATATTCTTGATACCAGTCATTATCAAATATTACATGTAATACTCTTTTCATCCGTAATCATTGTGGATTTCTTTCTTTTAACAGAAAGGCCGATGGAATCTTAAGTCAAAGAAAACTTGGGCCCACCCGGACACACCTTGGTCGATATTGGAACAAAGAGGTAAGTGCCACCCGAGAATATCGAAATGCTAGACGTGGCTAGAATCTACGGTGTAATGTGAACAGTAGGACACTTTTGGGCTCAATAGGAGCTGTCAGCGAGTTGACCAATAGGTGTCACTACGGCCCAATTCAATGCATATAGCGGACCCAGTCATTCAGTCGACCCGCAAAGGTATGAACAGCGCCACGACGTGTCAGCCGCGGTATTTGGCGGTACTAACTGCTAAATCACTGAACGAAAGCGAGGCAGTGACGTAGGCGTAGCAGACGCTATAAAACAATCACTAATTACGCACGATTAGTAAGACGTTTGAAAGTGGCGTGATATTTACATGTTGATGGGTGTTCCTCTACGAAAGTTGCCGAAAATTTCTTCGAAATCGGTTCAGTTTTAGCCGAGTTATCGATCGAAAGGTAACCTTGTGTTTTCGAAAACAGGCGTTCTTCAAAGTGCGTACACTTTCTTGACAAAATCAGGTGCCATTTGTTTCATTCATTACAGACGATTACAGGGCGGCCTCCGCTGGTCCGCTGGTGGCGGGCACATGATTCGGCTGTGGTCAGCGTTGAGTATATAACTCACGAGTATGGTGAATTCGTTGTGTCCTCGTCAACCGATAAGACTGCAAGACTGTGGGGTACAGAGGGTCACTTTGTTGGGACATTTGGTCAGGTATGACATTTTTCTGCATACTGACAAATTGACGTTTATCAGTGGATACGACCGAAAATAGTTGAAATGTCTTCAGCTATTTTTGAAACGACCATGGCAACCGCCTACGAATCTTTCCCTCGAATATGGTAACATACGAGTCTTCCCTCGATCGAATATGTACCACTTTCATTCCTTCAGACGGTCGATACCAGCAAGAATATATAAGTACCAAGAATGTACAAGTAGTAATAAAGCAAAATAGTGGGCATTAAGTTACTTTTTCTGATAATAGAGGGCGTACGGTAATTCGGAGTTGCACATTCTTGGTACTTATGTAGGATAATATTCTTGATACCAGTAATTATCAAATATTACATGTAATACTCTTTTCATCCGTAATCATTGCGGATTTCTTTCTTTTAACAGAAAGGCCGATGGAATCTTAAGTCAAAGAAAACTTGGGCCCACCCGGACACACCTTGGTCGATATTGGAACAAAGAGGTAAGTGCCACCTGAGAATATCGAAATGCTACACGTGGCTAGAACCTACGGTGTAAGGTGAACAATAGGGCACTTTTGGGTTCAATAGGAGCTGTCAGCGAGTTGACCAATAGGTGTCACGACGCCCAATTCAATGCATAGCGGACCCAGTCATTATTGATCGAGCAGCAATCACGTAGATTTTCCTGTACATTGGTCCGCTAGAACTTTGCTGCCATCTGTTGGCAATATGCGCGGCTGACTGCTCCTATTCTCTCGGACAATTGAGTACCATGTAACACCGTGGTGTCCGTCGTCGTGAACAGGGGTGGCACGTTAAATCTTACTTTGTATGCACGTACCCTATGGCAAAGCCTAGGGCAGTTAGTGTTATGTTCTGGCTGTAGGGGCCATATTTCCTGAACGCTGCCCACGAGAATCACAAAACTTTTATAGTAGGTTCGTCTAATAAGATTTCATCAAATAATCCCGGGTGTTGATTTGACGTATTTCTCAAGGCCACAGAGTTCAAAGTAAAAAATTTCAACCACACTTTCGCGTCAGCGTCGAACTGCCGTGGAAACAGTCAGTGGACTCAACATAGAAGTGATTCGAACGCCGACGCCATATATGCTGGTGGAATCGAGCCCTTACTTCTAGGGCCGAGGCCAACGCGCTAACCACTAGGCCATAAAGGAAATCCTTCATGGCCGGCGGGTTAAGCCATGCCATAGTACATGTAACTGTTCATTGGGCGATTTCAAAGTTGGTTTTAACACCGGTTTTATACAATGCAATAAAGCACTGTAAAACCGGTATTAAAACCAACTCTTGAAATCACCCATTGTAGTCGTACATGTACGCTCGATGTGCACTACCCCATACAAATGTAGTTTTCACACCTAAATTTACCTCAATGTTCTTCTTACGGATTGATTTCACTCCCCTCTTTTTGCACCACCTGGCACTTCTTTCAGACTCTCCTAATGAGGCAGATAAACCAAAATCTGCCCCAGTCGGTAAGTTACCCTTTGGTTTGGGCTTTTTTTGTTTGGCGTTATCTCGGTGGAATTTCCATGCTTATTTGTTTAGTCAGTTTTTATTGTCTACTTTTTCATGTCCATTTGTGAGGAATCATCAGTAGGAGTGACTGCAATCAGCATAACCTGTTTGTGCACGTTGCTACAGATTTTTGCCCACGCATTTATGCTTGTAGTATGAGTAAAATACTGGGTGACCCGAAGAAAAAACGTATAAGCATACTTCCAATACCCTCAGTACCGAACCACTGGTATGAATACGTATAAATCAATCGTTCTATAAGAAAAATAACAAAAAGATACATTGATTCGGATGGGATGATCATTCTGGTCGAAATTTTTCCATAGCCAGAACAGTAGGGCGTAATACTATATATTTCATGTATTGATTATCTAACCTTTGGACGCCCTAAAAAAAAACCTAAGTCATTATGTAACCTGAATAAGCCATCAAACCAAATGAAATGTTATGCACTGAAAGACCTTCCATCATGCCCAACTAAAAAGGCAACACGAAATTCCTTTTCTCCTGGAACTTGATCCTGTAGGAAAACGGTTTTCCTTGATTTTCTCAAAATTGTCTAAATGAGCCTTACTAGGTTTTACCAGATCACAGGAGATTCTGCTGCCGGCCAAAATTTAGGGCAGTTAGTGTTATGTTCTGGCTGTAGGGGCCATATTTCCTGAACGCTGCCCACGAGAATCACAAAACTTTTATAGTAGGTTCATCTAATAAGATTTCATCAAATAATCCCGGGTTTTGATTTGACGTATTTCTCAAGGCCACAGAGTTCAAAGTAAAAAAATTCAACCACACTTTCGCGTCAGCGTCAAACTGCCGTGGAAACAGTCAGTGGACTCAACATAGAAGTGATTCGAGCGCCGACGCCATATGCTGGTGGAATCGAGCCCTTAAGGCCTGTCCACACGATTATACATTTGTTCAAAACATCATCATACATTTGTATGATGATGTTCATGGACAGATGTTTGATTGTGTAGGCTGGTTTCACAACAAACGTGAACAACAACCAGCATGTAGGATGATGTTCAAATTTTTAAGGCCCGTCTACACGATCATACATTTGTTCAAAACATCATCATACATCTGTATGATGATGTTCATGGAAAAATGTATGATCGTGTGGACTGTTTTCCCAACAAACTTGAACATGTATGATGATGCTCAAATTTTTAGCTGCATGTTTCATCTTGCCAACAAATGCACAACATCCCAAAAAAATTGTGTGATGATGTTCATGGACAAATCTATGATCGTGTGGACGGTTTTCCCAACAAACTTGAACAGCATCCAACATTATCCTTTCTCCATCATACTTCATCATACAAATGTCCATGAATGTTTGACTGTAGATCGAAATCCACAAAAAACTTGAACATCATCATACAAGTTTATGATGCTGTTTTGAACAATGTATGATGGATGACATATGATGATGTTCAAAATTTTAGCTGCATTGTGTAGACGGAAATCCACGACAAGCATGGACATCATCATACAAATGTATGATGATGTTTTGAACAAATGTATGATCGTGTAGACAGGCCTTTACTTCTAGGGCCGAGACCAACGCGCTAACCACTAGGCCATAAAGGAAATCCTTCATGGCCGGCAGGTTAAGCCATGCCATAGTAAATGTTCATTGGGCGATTTCAAAGTTGGTTTTAACACCGGTTTTATACAATGCAATAAAGCACTGTAAAACCGGTATTAAAACCAACTCTTGAAATCACCCTTTGTAGTCGTACATGTATGCTCGATGTGCACTACCCCATACAAATGTAGTTTTCACACCTGAATTTACCTCAATGTTCTTCTTACGGATTGATTTCACTCCCCTCTTTTTGCACCACCTGGCACTTCTTTCAGACTCTCCTAATGAGGCAGATAAACCAAAATCTGCCCCAGTCGGTAAGTTACCCTTTGGTTTGGGCTTTATTGTTTGGCGTTATCTCGGTGGAATTTCCATGCTTATTTGTTTAGTCAGTTTTTATTGTCTACTTTTTCATGTCAATTTGTGAGGAGTCATCAGTAGGAGTGACTGCAATCAGCATAACCTGTTTGTGCACGTTGCTACAGATTTTTGCCCACGCCTTTATGCTTGTAGTATGAGTTAAATACTGGGTGACCCGAAGAAAAAACGTATAAGCATACTTCCAATACCCTCAGTCCCGAACCACTGGTATGAATACGTATAAATCAATCGTTCTATAAGAAAAATAACAAAAAGATACATTGATTCGGATGGGATGATCAAGATTCGTTGCGGACACGACACGGAAAGGTCAACAGGTTGCGGCGTGGAGGAGTTTATGACCGGTGTAACGTTTTTCAGTGTGGCCGTTTTTCCTAACTCACAGACATAACTAGCAGACATATGAGAAAAATCCAAAGTCGGCGCAGAATTTATAACCTTGAATTATTTCCTCATATTGTCCGCATATCTACCCGATTGTCCTAGTCCATGATTTTACTTCTCCTGGTGTGATCCTAGGTGTGTCCGCGCTGTCCTGCTACGATCAGCAGCATTTCGTGCCCTTCACGATTGCTTCCTGGGACACTCCCAGGTATGTCTGCAGAGATTCATAGTAATGTCCCAGGAAACGATGATTCGCACACTTTTTTTCGCGACTGACGCGGAAAGGATGCCGAAATGGCATAATTTGCTTCCGCAACCCTTCCTAATCTTGTCGGCGCTCTAGTGGACGCCACCCATTAACAGGGCACGTTTCGTAACCGCTGGGGCTATTAATCTGAAGCTTGGTACATACATAGCCGTGGTTACACTACATAAAATCCCCGGTTTTTTTGCGGTCACACCTATGAATTGCCGGGCTTCAAGAAACCCGTGTCTGAAAAACGCGGGTTTTTGAGACACGGCAATCTAGCCGTGCTTTTCGAAATCCCCGTGTGTTCGTTAGTTCTACGCACGGCGACAGATGGCGCAGCCATTAAGTGACGTCGTTTTCGCGCCTCCGACGATGTGTGCCAATTCAGAAATGACCGAAGAGTCAGTGTTTGCAGCTGAGCGCAACTGTCGCCGGGCTACTTAACTACAGTGTAGTAGTGTGACCTCTCGCCGGGATTTTCGTATACACGGGTTTGACACGGGTCTGGAAAAACACGGGTATTTTTATGTAGTGTAACCACGGCTTATACCCCAAGGTTACATAATGTATGACACCATAAGTTTCGGTGCGATTATGACACCAAGTTTCGGTGCGATTCGATTCTTGGTTTGGCCACCTGGTGGCCAAAACCAAAAACACAAAAAGTGCAATAACTCCTGAACTAAAGACCGGATCATCTCCAAATTTTTATGATAGGTGTGTCTAATTAGAATACATAACATCGGGTGTCCCAAAAAAAGTGAACCACTTTTTGACAAGTATCTTCTCACCGATAGATAAACCGAATTCATTGAAAATTTTCACAGAGTAACCTTAGGGTATCATCAACAAGGCTGCAAAAAATCAAAGAGATAGGTCGCCAATTTTGCGAGTATTGTCAAATGCAGGACAGCATGTCAAAAAATCCAATATCAGAGCTGTGCAATGTGACCTTCATCATGTTCATGCCAGCTGCCAGGTGTTGACATGCTGTTTTGAATTTGACAATCGCATAACTTGCGACCTATCTCTTAGATATTTCGCAGACTTGTTGATGATACCCTAAGGGTTACTCTGTGAAAATTTTCAATGATTTCAGTTTATCTATCGCTGAGAAAATACTTGTCAAAAAGCGGTCCACAAAGCGGTTCACCTTTTCTGGTACACCCGATATAACGGGTTTTTGACTTGATATCCAATAAAAAGCACAAAGAATGACACACAAAATGATATAATACGAAGGGTCGTCTCCTAATTTTCGATCCCAAGCGGGGTCTTCCTCAGGCACTTTCTAGTCGAGCTACCAGAAGTTAAAATCAGGTTTTTGATTTGACCTGCTTTTCAAGGTCACAGAGGTCAACGTCCTACAAAAGTAACGAACCCGCCACAGTTCGTCATTATTTCACTGAGCCACTTCATATCTTGCATAAACGTGGGGGTAGAGGGGTACCTTCAAAAATACCAAGTTTAGGCCCGATTGGACATCCAATATGGCCGCCAGGTGGCGTAACCTGAAAATCATCTAAGTGCTATAACTCGGGAACGGCTTGACCCAGAGTGCTCAAACTTGATATTTAGCTCTCTCTATGGTCAATGTTTCAAGGATGAAACATTGAACATGATATCTCCACACACACACATGCAGCTGAACAAGTTCTTTGCAAAACTTTGGTACATGTACAGTTATGTGTATTTATGTCATGTAGCCTACGTGTAATTGATTGCTGTCAATACAGTACCAAGCTGTGAAAACCAAGTGCCATTAATGTTCTACCTTCCTGTTAAAACTAAACGTTTTCTACGGCTTGGTTGTTGTTGTTGCAGGCAAATGCATTAAGCAAGGTTCACTGGCACACGGATCCGATCCGTTTCCTGTCCGTTTGCCCCTAGTTTTCCGGATACGACAACGCTGAAGTCCATTTGATAGATTTTTTACGGACCTGAACCGGACCAATTCCGTGTGCCAATGAACCTTGCTTTACACTGTTAATCAAATCTCACTCCACCAGATTCCCAATGAATGTTTTCACTGCAGATATGACAATCAATCGACAACAAATATAAACTTGGGCCACTTATGCCAAGACGTGAATTCTGTTTGCAGGAAAATACAATGTAAAATCCCTGAAGGACGACGAAGACAAAGAAATTCAGCCCCCTGCATCTGCTGAGGAATTGGGGGAGGAAAAGGAAGACGTGATTGAAGAGAAAGATGGTGAAGGAACAGAGAAGCTAGCAGATGATGAGGACGTAGGCCTAGCAGACAGAAATGTGATAGAGCAAATTGAGGAGGCCAATAAGCCGGAGGTGAGTTGCCGTGTGTCTGACTCAACAAGTCTGCAGACTCAGGCTGACACCGGTTGCTGGAGATGCGATATGCGCTTCAGTATGACGTCAGGGGTAGTCCCCAAATTAGAGCCGTATCGGTTAATGTCGTCCTGGGTATTACAGCAATATACCCATGCAGATTCAATGTCGTCCCACAAAACTATACCCTGGGTATAGTTCGATCTACAAAATATATCCAGGATTGTTGGATACAAAACCTGAAGACGAGATTGTTCTCGCAAATATCACATGACCACAAGCACGACAAGTCGAAATACATGTTTTCAATTCACACATTTGTCGCGAACATGCCGCACAGGTATACACGGTGTACAATCAACCTTGCCGTACAGCTGCGGGAGAAAGTTCCGGTCACATACGCTTGGCAAAGCTGAGATTCCAAAT